>VZRF01011480.1:145269-189299 GCA_013396875.1 Vireo altiloquus | reverse complement strand
GGCTGGCAGGTTTGGGGACGTGCGTGAGGCCTTGGGAGGGTGTCTGAGGCTTTCGGAGAGGCTGCCAGGGTTTGGGGTGTGGGGAAGTGAGGAGGCTGCCGGGTTTGGGGATGTGTGTGAGGCTTTGAGGGTGCTGCCAAGGTTTGGGGGTGTGGGGCAGTGGGGGCTGCCAGGGTAGAGAAGGGTGGATGGGGGGGTCCGTGAGGCCGTGGATGTCACTGAGGGTTATCCAGGGGCTGTGGGGTGCGGGAATGGCTCTGGACTGGGGTGTTAGCAGCTGGAGGGGGACAGAGGGCGGGAGGGGCTGCCAGAATTTGGGGGGCACAGGGCAGGGGTAATGGGGCTGCTTGGGTTGGGACAGGTGCAGCACCTGGGTTTTGTTTTGGGGAGATGGGGTCAAGGGGCTCCCTCACAAGATTTCCCTAAGAAGGGGGAGTGGGACTCTGGTGAAACCTCTTTTTTAGCGTTTAAAAGTGGTGATGAGCAACTGTTCCCTTTCCGAGTTCTGCTCCCAAAGGCTCTCTGGGGTTCAGCAGGTTATTCTGCTCAAATTGCTAAGAGAGCTGAGGAATTCTGGATAAGTACCAGCCTTCCGCAGAGCTCTCTGCTTAAATTATTGTCTCTGTATTTTAGCATGTCCAAAGTGCAATTTGGTGTTAAGGACTCAAATTATTTCCTTCTCTGCTCAAAACTGGGGGCGTACTGCAAAGTGAAAGCTGAGCAAGTCCTTCCTTTGCTGCAGAAAGCAAAAGTTCTTCAGAAAATAAAAGTCCTCGAGTGTCCTTCCGAGCAGTTTGTTCCTGTAAGCAGGTCAAGGTGTTTCCTGTGGGGAAAGTATTGACTCATCCTCCGCTTTCTGAGCAGTATTTCGGTGTCTACAGGTTAATAAATGTCAGCTCTTCAGTGAGAAGAGGGTCCTGTCTGAGTCTCCTCAGGTTAAAAGGCTGAGGATGGACAGGCTCAGTGTTTGACCCTGTGATAATGAACCAGTTGCACTCCAGAAAAAAACTCACTGCAAAAACTCCTGTGTTTTCCAACGCTGCAAGGACAGCCGGATGTGCTTAGTCAAGTGTAACATTAAAGGCAGATAGGAACGGTTTAATTTTATGCTCCTTAGATTAGGCTGTGCTCAGGGTAATGTTTAATTGGCTGAGACAGAAGGGGTTTATTTCTGTCTTTCATTTGAGCTCACTTCCTCTTCTCTGACACACAGTGTGTCTTCTGCGGGGAGCACAGGACGTAACCTCGGATGTTGGTTTGGGAGAGCTGTTTTACAGCCGTGCAGGGACTTGTGGCAGATTTCTGCTCTTTCTGACCTCACTGTGGACTTGGTGAAGAGCTTAGTGGATCTACAAGAAGCTTTTTTAGCTCTCCCTGTCTTTAGGATGGGAGATGACAGGTTCATTGTAAGTTGGTATTTTATGGTGTTTATGCTGTGGTGGGTTGCATTTCAACACTTGAAACTCAGATTTTAAGACAGATGATCATTAAGGCATATATCTGATTGCATAAACAAAAAGAGTTTAACTCTTTGTCTCCCCACTGTTACCTCATTTTTCCAGAGCTGAGAAGTGGAGCAGAAAGCTGTGATGAGCTTTAAATGTTTATTACAAATTCCAGGTCCTTGGGTTTACATACCTCCACCCATCAAATTCGGAAGGGGACCTTGTAGTCCTTCTCTGTAATCATAAATGTTTTTGGTGGCACAATTGGGTCTAATGAACCAAAACAATCACCTCTGGCTGTTGTGTTTCCCACTGGGGGCTGGGGACCCTGGAGCAGGGTTACCCAACTGCAGCATGCTGTGACTGCACATCCACTCAGCTGTAGCAACTGAACTCTTAATTAAAGGCTGATTGCCTTGACAGTGGTGCTCATGGGTTAAGGCTTAATTGCTCAAGTTTTTGCTGAATTGGAATAGTTTTGGAGTCATCATTTAAGTTGTGTTTAATTGTAGGGTAGAAAAAGTAGGATGGTTTTCAGTGAGGCTCACTCTTTCTCACTGTCAGGTACTATGTGATTTGGCTCCTAAAATGAGAGCTGAATGCACTAATATGCACTGAGAGTACAAAGGAATCATATCTGTGAGGTTTTGGGAGGTTAGTGGTCACTAGTTGAGTTTATGACTGAAATCTGTCTTCACATCTTCAGTTTTCTCTTTATTGTTGTTGACTTCAGGGTGGGTTTGTGTTGTTTTGTTTGTTTGATAAATGATGTCATTTTCACATCTTGTGCAACTTTGCACCATGGTTTGTTGTTAATAACAACTGAGATTGTAAACTCTTAGTCAGGCTGGAGCATGAGCTGAGCTGAGCTGCCAGTGCTGTTATTAAACCTGTAGTTTGGACTTTGAACCAATTTTTGCCTGGAGATGTGGAAGCAGATTTCCACTGCCTCTCCTCTGGCTCTCCTAGGCTGGCACAGAGGGGGCAGTGGAGCTGGGCAGGCTGTGTCTGACCCAGCACTGCAGTTTGTGTCCTCAGGTCTGCCCAGGTAAAATGCTCTCCTCACCTACTGTGTGTTGGTTTCACTGTACGAAAAATGATGTTTAATTAGGGTTAAGCTACTTTCCTGTCCCTTAGAGTGTGTTTTCATAGGATGTGGAATCACAGAGTAGATTGGGTTGGAAGGACCTCAAAGATCACCTAATTAAAAATCCCCTGGCTCCATCTCTTCTCTAAACCTTCTGACCAGTCCTCAGGGATACAGAGCCTGATCTGAAGATAGAAATCAAGTTCTCGTGCTTAACGAACCATGCTGTGATTAGGATGATGTGAGCTGCAGAAAAGTGTGTGCACATGGCCCTTTTTTGGACACAGCTGTGTGTGACCTGCTGCTGAGCAGGAAGAGGGGACCTCTGGGTTAAAAATAGGTAGTTAAAAATAAGGGAAATTGGTTCTCTCTGGTCTGAGCTCTGACTACAGGCATAACCTGGCTTTAAACTACCTGGATATTGCTGGCAGTCTGGTACCTGAGTGTGGGTGGAGCTGTGGAAGTACAGCCAGACCCTGGTGAGGTGTGTGATGCTGCTGTTCACTGCCTGTGCTTTGTGCTCTGCATTTACCTGGTGCAAATGTTTCCCCAGCCCTCCCCTGACTGCCCATTGCAAAACCCCAGCCTGTCTCCTGCTCCCCAAAGTAATTCCAGTCATTATCCTTGACAGTACCTCTCTGTGGTTTCCCATCCAGCCTGTTTTCCTCCCCTTCCCAGGGACTGTCCTAATGAAAGCCAGGAATTGGCAGTGTGAACTTCCCCCAGCTGGCATTCAGGGAGCAGGGAATGCATTGCAGGGGTGAGTAAGTGAAATCTCTGTTCACAGGTGGGGAGAATCCTGTCACTGCTGGGCTGATGTCAGGACCAGGACTCACCTGCATGCAAAGGTTTCCAACCCCCTGCTGGTAGGTGTAAAGTTGATTATTTAGTCTTCAAACAACATTGCAAGGTTGAAAAATTACCCTCTTCTTTAAGAAACCAAGAGAATGACTGTCAGATCAAGAATTCAGATTTTGTATTAGGTTTTTCCTTCTTTCTCAGCTGGTTTTCTCAGAACTGAGATGGCTTATTCTAACCTCTGAAAGGCCTTTTGGGCTTGTTAAATTTATGCTCCCATAAGGGACTTTCTTTAGAAAGAATTGTTGTTTTCTAAGATGCTGTTAATTCTTCTCAGTGTCTGTAAAATCTTCAACTTCTTCACATTAATTGCTCTTGAGGTATTCAGTTTACTCACCAATATTAATCAGGCTTCTTTCTCTAATGCCCTCTGGCTCTTCTGCCAAATAATCTAGGAATAGGAATTTCCACATTTTATTTCAGTGGAGACTAAAATATTCATTAAACACCATCTTTTTTTAATGCTGCCACCTTTTTATTTATATTCAGAAGTTTGTGGGATGTGCTTATAAGAAAATACTTAAGGAGCATATGCTTTGAATCTTTCAGTTTAGGCTGATGTTAAGTGATATTTGAAACTCATTAAATGTAATTTAAATTTAAAATACTCTCTTTTAGGAGTAGCTTGTTGCATGGTAACCTCTGCTGCAGAAGGATGGTTTCTTTTGGGCATTATGGATTCTATATACACATGTGGATAATTTCAAATTGCAGTGTCACAAGTGGCATCATTGAATCCACACCACCTGAGCTTCTATTGGTTTGGCTTTTCCTGAAATGAATCAGGAACTGCATCCCACAGAATTCCAGACTGAAACTGATGTGATGCTAATTTTTGCTGATGTCAAAAGACCTTGCTCAGAGAAAAGTGACTGCTGGTAGCAGTGGATGGCTCCCAGGTGTCCTTCACCCAGACCCAGCTTGCTGGTGTCACTCAGATGAGTAATTCCTGTGTTTGAGGTCATCCTCCACGAGGTTGCATCATGCATTGATAAGTTTGCCTCCATGGAAGTTTTCCTAGGACTTTGCCTGAGCCATGATTACTGGGAAAGCTGCTGAGCTGTGCTGTCCCTGGGCAGGGAGGGTGATAAGCAGCAGCTTAATGCTCTGCTGTAGCTTGGTGTTAAAATAATCGTGGCTGGGCTGGAACCACAACTGGTGCTGCAGCTCTGAGGCAGTGAGGAACTCCTTCTCTGTGGGATTGCCTTTGAATTTGTTTTACATGCATCTTAAAAAGGAGCTTTTAATCATCTACTGAAATAGATTTCTTTACAGACACTTGAATTTGATAATCTGGAGGACAAACAGGCCTCTGGGTTCCTGAAGGGTTTTTAAAATGGCAAATTAATGGTTAAAAGAAGGGAATTATCTGTTTAGATTAACAAAATAACTTTTCTTACTGAATCCATGATCCTCTTCCTATATATATGCCCAGCAGTCTGGGCTAGCAGCAGAGACGGATAGAATGTCAAGCCTGATAGATTGTTGGAGCTGGTTTTTGGTAGTTAAACAATAATGGAGCTGTTGTGTGCTTGCAGGGAAACACTGAGCTCTGTGTGCAGACTTCAGCCTGGAGAAAGTTCCAATTGTTCCAGAGAAGGGAGAGTTCTAAAATGCAGCTTCTGTGGCTGGTGGCACAGCTGGCCAGATCCCTGCCTGTCTTGAGGCCGTTGCACAAGCATTGCAGGAGAGTTTGGAAACAGTTTATTTTTCAGATTCCAAGTAAAGTGTAGATTTCCAAGTCCCTTTTGACTGTATAACTCAAAAATTGAAGCTGGTTTTTATGTAGGGGCTGTTTCTTGGAGCTCAGGGCCAGGTTTCTGCCAGTCAGGCAGAGGTTGATATTGCATAATCCATCCCTTATGTTTCTCAGATGGAAAGGCTTATCAGTCTTTGCAGGGGATCGTGGAGTGCCTTGTCAGCTCAGTCTGTCACTGTGCATCTTCTTGTGCAGAGAATTCTATATACACAGGAGCAAGATTTTGTCTGTTTTGCAGAATAGATACAAGAGGGAGTTGAAGCATGAATTTAATAAAAATAAAACCCAAACCATCAACTTCCTTTTTGGCAAACTGCTTTTCTATTCCTGCTGTTATTTATACTATTTGTTACTTGCTCCTCTGACTTGAATACAAATCACAGACAGAGTTTTGCAATGAAAATACCTAAGTCAGGAATGTCATTCTGAGTGAAGGAATTCCTGGAAAGAATTGAAATACGTTGTTCAGCTCCCTGCTGGGCTTCAGGAGCAACCTGGAATGCCTACAAGGTGTGCAGCTGGAATTCAAAGCACCTCTAAATGTCTACTTGTGTATGGCAAAATAACACACTTAGAAACAAAGCACTTGCAGCATTTCTTTTTATCTGCCTGCCTTCAGAGACACCTTAAATCTGCAAATAACCTTATCTGATCATGCTGATACCATCTCTGAACTCTGCCATGGATGAAAACCTATTTCAAGGTGTAAACTGTGTGCCTTTCAGAGATAACACACAACAATTTATTCCAGTTTTGCCATTTTGGTCCCTTGGAAGCCTTAACATGGCACCATTTCAGTTTGTTCAGCTCTTGCTGCAGTAAATGCCATTTATATCAGGTTTTCAAACAATGTGTTCAACTGCATATAATGAAGCCTTTTCATACAAAAGAATGTAGGCCAGAGCCCAGCCTGGTTCATGAAAGGCTTTACTTTGTCTGAGGGAAGTAGGATGATTGTTCTTGGAATGAGGCCTGTCTCCCTCAGTGCTGCTCTGCCCAAAGCCAAAGTCACTTGGTTAGACATTGTTCTGGAGGCCTGAGCTTGCTTTTTTACTTCTGGATGTGGCTCTTAATAGCATGAGCTAAAGCTTTCATTGCTCTGGCAGGAATAAGAGATGCAGGCTTGAAATTAAATCTAACATGGTAGTATTTCCTAAAAATTTCCCTAATAAAAGAAAATGTGAAGAAAAGGGTATAAACTATTACTGTCCACTGTGTGCTTGCCTGATCAGCCTTAATCCTTGATTATGGAGGAAAGAGCCTAAATGTACTAACCAAACCTTCTAAACTTCTAAGGAAAGGGAGTTTTTACAACATGCACAACAGATTTGAAAGCAAAGATCCTTGATGTTTTCCTCAGCAGCAGTTTGACAGCATGCTGCCTCCTTCACACCTTAAGTCCCAAGAATGTTTGTCTTTTTTTGTTTTGTTGGGTTTTTTTTTTAACAAGGCCACATTTGTCAGTAACACTTTTAAGCTGAAATGTCCCTTTAAGCAAAAATAAGTTTTTTGAGCACTATTTTATTCTGCTTGTTGACCACAATTTTCATTGTGAGCTGGGAAAGATTTCCAACAAATTCCGACAAAAAAAACCACCACCAAAAAATGAACAGGACTTGCATTGTCTTTTGCACTTGTGCAAAACATTAATTTGGCCTCAAAATTACCTTATTTTGTCCTATTTTTTTATATTATCTTGTTTTGTCCTGGTTTTTTAATGTGTTTTGTTCTAATGTAGCATTGTTAGGATGCAGAAGTGCAAGGAGGTTGTTTACTCTCAGCGTTTCTTCCCATAAGTGCCTCACTGTGTAGTTCTCTGAAAGTATTTAATTCCATTATGAATGTGGTAGTGCTTTAAAGAAATATTGATTCCATTCCCTGATGGGGCATTACCTGTATTTTGCTTATGGAAAACTCAAGCACAGAGAACTGAAGCGGCCCAGAGCTGCAAACTGAAACTAAAAATCCTCACCCTGAATTGTCCCACATTTGTCCCCATTTATCCCATTACTAATCTGAAAATAATTATCCAATGATATTTCTTGAAATTCAGATTTTAGGTTTTTTTAAACAGGAATATCTGATATCTGATTTTGTTTGTGTAATCAAGAAATGGGTCAGTTTCTGCTGAACTATTGAACTGAGAAAAGTAGAGTTCAAAAGAGAATAAAGGTCATGTTGATGTTATCAGGTCAGTAGTGGAAAAGATTGCGTCATAGGGAGCTTCTTACTGGCAGCAGTCATGTCTGCTTGTGCTGAAATGCCAGATAAATTGCTGTTTGTTTGGGATCTGAGGACAGAAGTAAAGATGTTTTGAAGTTTTATTTAAGAAATAAGTATTCTTTGTTGTTAGAGGGCTATGTGAAAGTACAGCTTAATATCTGTTCTCAACCTCCATGACAGTTGGTGTGGTTTTATTCTTCATGTCTCAACACCAGGATTTAGTCTAATATGAAAATCTTGTCTGTCATTTTACAAAACAAAAAAAAACCCAGAGAAGCAAAATGAAAATGTGATGGTGCCTGCATACTGCAAAGGTTGAGAAAAAACCCCAACAGAAGGTGAATTTTAAAAACCAACCAAAATGAAGTAGATTTATTGGTTTATAAACCCCAGTGATTTCTGGAGCACTGACTCACGATGTCTGAATGTCTGGGCTTGCCAAGAGCCTGCACTGAAATGTGACCCTGTTGGCTTGGGCCATATATGGGAAATTTCCCCTCTGTGACAAAGGTGGGGAATCCAGGAGCTGCAGGTCCTGTCTGAAGCTTTCCTTCCCTCCTGTCCTCTCAGTCTTCAGTAGAAGTACATTCTCTGCAGGTTGGATCCCACTGTGATTCCAAGTTCAGCATTTTCTGTTTGATCTCATGAATTGGGTGGGTTTAGGTGAGCTCTGCCATCAGAGGATGCCTATCTGCCTCTGTTGGTGCTTCACACAGGTGATTCAAAGGCTTGACAAAGCCTTGAATGTTCTCCCATTATATATGTATAGAGATGTGGCAATAAAGGAGAATGACCTTTTTTTTGGATCATGGCTTTAGTTCCCAGAAACAAATGTTTACTGGAATGGTTTGTGAGCTCCTGTGTGAGCTCTTGCAGAATCTCCTCAGGATGTGCCCCCTCAACTCAGTAACCAAAACCATGGGATCAGATGGCTGTTGGCTTTGTTCTTGCTTCTGTTTGAATAAAGCCAAGATTTCAGGCTGCTCTGTTTTGGATTTCTCAGTTCTTAATGTTCTGCAGAGACTGAGGTTGGAGGGAGAAAGGCACAGCAGTCGAACAAGGATCGTGGTAAAGGAACCAATGTAGAACCTTTCAGCCCTAGAAACAAACACTGCAGATGGTTGGAAATGGACTTTTCCACAACATCTGTCCCATGAATGCTGTAGGGAGTTCATGCTGGTCCTGCTGGCATGCACTGGGTGGTAAGGCTTGAACTTTCCCTCAGTTTTCCAGCCCTTCTCTGGGGCTGCATGGAAGCAATTCTGAATTTCAAATGCTTCCATGCTAAATGGAGATTAGCACGAAAACAGTGTTTGTGCAAATGCTTTAAGAGTACAACTTCAAAGTCCTTTTCCAGGTTCCACCTGTATTAACTTCCTTCAGATGAGAGTGAGTACATTCTCCTTGTCCACAGAGAAGGTGACTAAACCATAAATAAACTCGCGTTTTTATCGCACTATCTTTTGTTATCTCTGGAACAAAACGAGTCCTCAGGTTTGTATTCAACATCCTGGACCTTTTTTTAACTGCTGATTAATTCCTAAGTATTTTTGCAGCCTGGGAGGGCAGAGCTTCCCACACCGTGTCGGATGTGACGTGTGTGCCGAAGGAGAAGATCTGCAGCTGCATTTTATTCTATTTCAGCACCTAGTTTGGATTTGAATTCAGATTAATTTGGAGTAGGCATAACTATGAAATGAGTCTGCAGTGTTTGTACTTGTTACACTGTGCCTCAGTTATATACATCCAGATCTGTTTCAGTCCAGCCAAATAAAAATTATCTTTTTTCAGGCTCCAGTTAAATAGGTTAGAGGTTGCCTGCCAGTCTGCACAGAGCTGTGGTGCATCCAGTCCCACTGCACGTACACTTTTCCACTTGTATAAATTCCAGGGGGTTTAAGCGGATTTTCTACCAGCAGCTCCTGGAATAAGGTGAGAGAAGAGTAGGTTTGGCATGCGAGGAATTTTGAGACTATATTTTGATTTTGGAGGGGTGAAATTTAGAGCTTTACTGGTTAAAAATAGACCCATAGCTTGGCATGCCAAGTAATTTCCAGGATTTCTAACTGGTGTTGTAATTTATCAGCAAACACACTCAATTCTGGGTGCCTGAGACAGAGTGATAGCCCAGAGTGCATGGAGCTTTAGGGCCAACTGCAATCCCAATTTCAGGGAAATTGAAAGTTCTGGCTGATCCTGTCCAGCCCCAGCTGGAGGAGCTACATCTCTCTCTTCTTCCTTCAACTGCCCCCATATACTTGTGCTTCATTCCAAAGATGAACTGCTGGTGAATATGTAATTTATCCAGTTGTCATAATGAAACAAGATGTGTAGTTATCATCACAGGCCTTTGGGGCCAAGGATTTCAATGGAAATAGCTTGATCTCTTTTTACCTGAAGTAGGGAACTTGAGATGTGATGAAAATGCAAATTTCTATCCTTTGTCCTCCCCTTTTTTCTCCAGCTCCCTGAATTCCCCCATTTAGGAGAAGGGTATCATTAAACCATCTGACAGTGGGTACCTCCTTCCATGGTGAAATCACCTTCCAGCAGAGGGGATTAAAAGCTGTTCTGTGGTTAAACTGTGGATCTGCTCCTGTTTGTTTGCAATACCCAAACACTGAAGTCACTTAGTCCACAGCAGTGTTTTGCAGCACAGCAGAAACTTATTTCCAGCAAGGTTCTATTCTGGGCATTGTAAAATTTGCTGAGAGAGGGAGGTATTTGTAGTGTGGAGAGGAGGACTCCCTGAAATGCTCCTGCTGTGCCTTTGGAGCCACTTTCTGGCTTCCAGGTGGGCACAGATCCAGGAAACCTCCCCCAGCTATTGCCACGTGGCTTTCATGGAAGGGTGGTCTAGGTGGTTTTGGGATGAAATCTGGATAGAATGGGATAATGATCCTTCCTGGAGTAGGGCTGGATAGGGAAGCTGCACAGTTATTTAAATATTCAGGTTTTCACTGAGCAACTTATTGCTACCTATTGGAATTTCAGTTTTAGCAGTGACCCACTGCAGCTGAATCCAGAACAGAGGAAAAAAATCCAGCATGGACCTTTTTCTCCCTAATGAAAAGGACTGGTTGAGTTGGGAGGGGATAGTCCAGGATTCCTGGACTGCTCCTTGCTGAAGTTTTGATGGAGAGCTTCCACTTTCAGTGGCACTTTCAGAGACACCCATGCAGGATGCTGGGAATGCAACAAAACAGTACTCTGGAATCTTCCTTCTCCAGAGTCTTCTTTCTCCTCCTGACTTGGTTCCTGCTATATATTACAGCTGACTTAATTCAGTCTTGCTGCTGAATATCAAACTAGTGTGAAAGAGCACAGCAGCTTTGTGAATTGTTTTTTAGGGTGACAGGAGAGTGGAAGGGAGATAAGTCTGAGGTCACAGCACATTCCTTGGGAACAGGTATGAGGAATTGACATAGACTGGGGAAGAAAAATAATTTTCTAAAATCACATGATTTCATTAATCACTTTGTTTTGTGTTAACTTGCTGGAAGAATGCCACTGACTTGCAAAGGAAAAAGACAGTTAACTTTCCATCTTGGCAGATGTCTTGAGACCTAATTACAGTTAATAGCAAGAAGAGGTTTTTATATAAATATTTTTTCAATATATAAAATGGAACTTTGCGTCAAAATAAACAGTTTATATTAAAATAATACTCACCCCAGGTATCGAGTTTCTTACAAAACAGGACTTCCAAGCTTCTAATGTTAAATGGGGGAAATTTGGTGTTGCTTGTGCTGCAGAGGACAGGGAAAGTGGGCAAGCGTTGAGTTAGCAATTCCAGGTGCAAAGCTGGGAGTCATGTGAGAAGGTGTCTGTTTTGAATTCGCTTTCTGGGCAATGCATTCTAAATCCCACAGCTTTCTAAAAAGGTTTTCTTCATTTTCAAATGGGAATTGCAGCTCTCTAGTTTCAAAGAGGTGCTTGAAGCTGAGATCCTTTGTGCTTGTAACAGTGCTGGTGGGATTTCAGGTGGAGATCTGTCTGTGAACCTCCCAAACAGCATCAAGTGTTGCTGGGAGTAAGCTTGCAGATTACTCAGAGCATGCTGATAAGCATTGGTACAGCTGCAAAATGCTCTTGGAATTCCTGCTGGATTTTTCTCATGTATGTAAGAACTCGTAATTTTCCTCTCACCTAAGCCAATTTTCCAAAGGCTTACCTGGCAAGTGCTTTACTCAATGTCAACCACGTTATAGCAGCATAAAAGGGGCTTTGTCTGCACGATGGTTTCCTCTGTACCACGCAAGTGGGAAGTGACTTTTGGTGCTTCTGTGGCTCAGCAGTAATTGAAGGCGCTGGCGTTTGAGCAGAGCTGTGTGTGGCTGTGCTGAACGCCTGTGGCCTCATTCCAGCTTTTTCCTGCTCTGCCTTGCACCCTGCCCCAGCGGGCTGCCCTGTTTACTCTCTGCTCTGTGGTAAATGGATGTCACTTCCTTCATTAAAATGCTGGTGCGTGGCCAGATTCCCTTCCTTTGGGCTCGCACGCTCGGAGCAGCAGCGCTGCCGAATCCAGCCGTGTGCCGCGCTCCGGGATCCGCTCCTGGCTGGATCGTTGGGATCTGCTGAGCCTGCCGAGCTTCCTGAGCCCACACACAGGCTTTTGGAGGCATCTCCAAGGTGGAGAAGCACAGGTGGAGCTGTGTTGAAGAGGGGCTGAAGATGGATTCTTGCTGGAAAGCACAAGGTGCGCTTCCAGCCAGGGACTGCGCGCATCCCACGGGGAAGGTGTAGCCAGCGTTCGGAATGGGGTGCCAGTGCCAGCCTGCTCTGGCCAGCGGAAGCAGCCTCTGGACATGAGGATGTGAGTGCTGTTCAAAGGCATCCCCTGATGTGCCTGGCAGCACAGGCACTGCTGGATGCACAGGATCCCGACCAAAGGGACACGGAAATCCTGGACACCCTGTTCTGACTGTGCTCAGTGTGGACTGACCTGAGCACTCTGCCTTTGTAGCTGACCAGGGTTGCACCTGAAGAGTTTTAAACTGACATCAAAGTTGCTGATCAGACTGGTGAGCAATTAAATATTTGTCTTTGTAAGGATTATTGCTGTTGCATACTTAGATGATTAGAGATGGGAAATGTCTCCAGACTTTTGGAAGGCACAGAACAAAATGAAAAAAACGTTTCCTCCCTCTGTAACACAATTTCTTGTGCCTCTCCCACCTGAACACTCCTGTTTCTAGCTGTGATCCAGGGCCGGTATTTATTTACTCATTTTTTCAAGGTGTGCATGCTGTCACTTTGGGCACAGGTAAATTAATACCTTTACTCATAAACATTTTTTTTTCCTATCCCTACATAAAATCTGACAGTCTCAATCCAGTTATTTTATACAGCAAATGAGATGTACATTCCTTGTGACAGCTTTGTGTCCCATCTCTTCCTTTTCTCCTGCTCTGCACTGGTTGAGACACCACGTCTGCAAATGTCATGCTCAAATTGGCAACCTACTTCCTTCCCTTGTCCCTTCTGCAAGTGGCTCATTTGACTTTTCCAGCTGTCCCAACATATGGCTGCTCCCATTTATCATAATTCAGGTCTGTGCCTGGGACAAAGGCTGATAAAAATAATACTTTGTGCATAAGTGGCATTTGAGCAGATTTTTCTATAGCTCTGTTATCAAGTAAATAGTATTTTTTGACCTAACAGTCAATTCAGTTTGTAAGTGGTAGGTCATTAGTGAAACTAATTTTAGCAAGGCATTTCTTATCAGTGCAGCTTTATTGAAATAAAAAAAGTAAATTGTAACAATGAACAATTGTGCAACACTATTGATGGGGCACCAAGGTGGTTAACTCATTAAATACTTCAACCATTTCAAACAGCATTCATCAAAGTGAGATCTGATTCATTTTGCACAGGCTGCAGCATGGATTAATAACAAAAATAGTAATTTTAAAAGTGAACTATCAATACAGGAGTATTTTAAAGGCAAACTGCCTTTTTCTGGCCTCCTGAACAATATCTTTGATCCTGAATCTACTAGACGTGGCAGGAACTAATGATTTTATGAACAGCATTATCCCAGGATTGGGGTGTTGTGCTGAAAGTTGTGTCTTACCAGGGAATGAGGCTTTGCTGTTGTGGAGGACACACAGGGTTGGACCTGTGTTGCTGTAGCTGATCACAGCAGGTTTTGCAGGCAGTAAGAACATCCTGAAGTATCAAGGAGAGTGCTCCCTCAATGGATGAGGGGCAGAGAGGAGCTGGATGGTTCAGGGAGCTGATGGAAAAGCAGCTCACTGTGGGGAACAGAGCTCTCTAAAGGAGGGGTGCAAGGGCAGCTGTTGGGGCTGATGAGTGAACAGCACTGCAGGGAAGCTGGCCCTGGCAAAGCTGCTCGCTTGCATCTCCCTCCCTTTTTGGCACCCAGCTCCATCTGCAGTAGCCCCAAGGGTCATCATCCCTGGCGTTCCAGCGGTTAAAGGCCTCTCAGGAGCAGAAGTACTTGTTGCTGTTGTTTCACTTTGTGTGGGAGTAAAATCAGCTGCTTCTGGGAGCTCAGTTCCTTTTGATCCCTTGATTCAAGTGTCTCCTTGGTGCTACTGCATTCCAGCTGCTGAGTTCCTGAGCAGTCACGAAAAGGAGCCAGACCCAGTCCTCAAGAGCTTTATTATACAGAGCTGGAAGCTCATTGATTCCGAGATGTTCCTTTGCTTGCTCTAGTCCCTTGTTGTTTGTACTCTTAGGAAAATAAAGGCAGGTTTTATATTCAAACATAAACCACAGTTTCCCTCTGCAGCTGCAGTCTACCCTTTGATGAAATCCAAATAGAATGTGTAATAAATCCTGTGTGGAGGGAGTGGTCCCTGATAGTCCAGCTAGCAAGGTTATGGCAGTGATATTGCAAACAGAGTGAGAACCTGAGTTCAAACACTTTTTATAATGGAGATGGAAAGAATAAGAATCTAGGCCTGCATTGTGAATCCTGCCTTCATCTGTGTATGGGAGGAAAACGTTGACATCACTGGTATTTCCTTCAGCATTAAATTAATACAGAACTTTGTGTAGAATGTGTTAATGAACAGGTGATAAAACGAATGTCACTCTCTTGTTTAAATTCAGCAAAGAGAGTCATGGCATGCACAGCTTCATACTGGAAAAATAAATAAATCAATAAAAGCAGTCCAGCAGAGCATGGTGGAGTGCTGGCACCACTTTGTCCATGGAAAGCAACTCCCAGTCATTTATTGGATTTCTTCTGGCTTTCCTTAAAGCAACTCAAGAAAGAAGATGAAACACCCCCCTTTCCAAGGTGCTGATTGCCACGTGGGTGGATGTGTTTGCAAGTCCGGGATAGACTGTTTGATCTTGCGTCTCCACCCTTGCTGAAACTCCCTCTCCCTTTGCCCTGGCAGATGCTCCAAGCACAACCTGCACTTAGGATTTAGGGCAGGTGGTTTTTGGCTGCCAGCAGTTGCTGTTGGGTGCTGGCCATGGAGCTTCCAGTTTGCCAAACCCAGCTCAGCTGCGTGGCTCGAGCAGTTCTTTCTGTGGCTCCATTAGCCAGTCCAGGCACCTTGTCCAAGGACAGTGCTGCCATCAGTAGTGCCTGTAATGTCAGCCATGCCTCTAAGTCCACATCTTTTATTCAGGATGTTTCTTGAAAATTCCTGAAATCCTGTCATTAAGTTTTCTGAGCTGTCACACTGTTGGTATTAGTCAAGTTACTGTAAGTATTTTCCCAGCCCTGGAGCACAACACAGAAGTAGTTCTTTCCACTGGGCCTTTTTTTTGGCATTAATTTGTCACTTTGGTCTAGCTGTGGAGCTCCTTGGGTACAGAACAGCAGCTCTTTTGCAGGGGAACAGGGCAGGGCTGTAGTTCTGCCCCTTAGACTCTGCCACATCTGTAACATCCATCCATCCATCCATCCATCCATCCATCCATCCATCCATCCCTTGGGGAAATAAGCAGTTCCTGGGTGGTGCTGACCACGTACCTCCAGATGGGTAACAGAATAAATAAGGGAATAATTTGGCTGTAGCAAACATTGTAGAGTTATCAAAGAAATTGTCATCCTGAAATGCCACTGTGGCATTCTGCTTGTAACTTTGAGTCCTCTATCAGTGGCAGCACTTCTTTCCTTGGGGCTAAAGCTGATCCTGGTCAGAATAGAAAATCCCTCTTGAAGCAGCTGCTGAATCTTACCTGTATTTCTTGTTGCTGCCTCAGTGCAGCTGTAGGCAGCTACGGAGGTGTTTTAGATGTGTGCTCCTTTCTATTTGAGAACAGAGATACCTTTGGAAAAATGTTATGGATCAGAGGACAGTCCTGGTTATCAAATTGTTTGTTTATGGGCATTTCCCTTCCATGCCTTTGTAGTTGAGCAGGATTAAGGTTCTTCTAAAGCAACATCTGAGCCTTTTTTTGGCCTTTTAATTCCTGGCAATCACAGAGCTACAACCCCAGCTGAATGCTGAGCTCTGTCTTACTTTGTCCCGGTTTGTGCACCGCCTTGTGTTTTCCTTCCCAGTGCCTGACATGTTGCAATGTTCCAGAGTGAATTAGTAGGCTGTCTTTTTTTTAGGAAAACAAAGTTTTTGGGGGCAGGCAGTAGCATTTGTGTATTCTGTTATCGTGGGTGGCCTTCAGCTTGCAGGGGTCCTTGAAACAGGAAGGGAGCTTAACTCTGGATGCAGTTTTCCACTGCTGTGGAGGCTGTGAATGCTCGTGGGACTGTGCAGCTTTCATGTTGTTTAGATTTGTGATTCTTAGGAACAAATTAAACCTCCAAAAAGCATAATTTCAAGTAGAAATTCTGTATTTTTGCAATAGAAAGGCTCTGTTAACTTCTGAGTGGGGCAGAGAGCTTGGAAATTAATGTGCAGAGAGAAAAAGGGTAATTGTTTCTTTTATCTGTGCCATCTAAAGTGCATGTTTGATTGCAGGGCAAAGCTAATACACATAGATGACAGATTATTTCTGTTCGTGCAATGCTTCCCTCCGTGTATTTATTGGGATCTCACTGCCAGCCTAAGTGCAATCCACACTATTTATTGAGATCTGGTTGCCAGCCCAAGTGTAATTTCCACTGCAGCAACGTGCACATCAGTTACACCCTGAATCCATGGTGTGAATGTGGAGAGCTTCACTTCAACACTGCAATGTGCTGAGCCTGCAGGGAGGGCTCCTGGCTGAGCTCACCCTGTGGGATTTGAAAGGCATCTGTCCAGGACAGCGAGGACTCTGACGAGCCAAATTCAGCCAGGTTTTGAAAGGATTAAAGATGCCACGAAAGGAACAGATACTGGAACAGCACCAGAGTGCAAAACCTTCCCAATTCAAGTGCATCAGCCCCAAAGATTTAGCACAGCTTAATAAAAAGAACATATTATACCAAATAACCTTTAGGATTCATACCAGCCCCGTTCCCTTGGGAATCTGGAGTTTCACAGTGGCAGTACTTACTGAGTAAAAAGCAATGAATTTGCTGTGCAGCTGAGAGATGTTTTATTTCCAGAAGTTTATAAAATCAAGCAGTTGCTGAACACTATCAGTGAGGGAGCTGATTTTTAAGACATAACAGAAACAGTTCAGGAACTCCCATGTGAGAGCAGAAATGCAGAGGAGGCAATTTGTATTCAGTTTACCCATAAGTGATGACACATGGTGTGTGCTCCAGAAACTGAATGCCCAGATGAATTCAGATTTCTTTGTCAACTCTCAAAAGCAAGTTTATAGCAGTGTATTTCTGGAATATTGCTGCAGAGGTGGTCTTAGAAGACTTTGGAACTGAGCATTTTGCACTGGACTGAGTTAGGATTTTTGGTAAGTGTGTGTGTTTATATGTGTGTGTGTATATATATAAAATTTGACTTGAAAAAATAAGTGATTTTGTGTCTCAGCTGCAGTTGTTCTCCCAAGCAAGTCACCAAAGCCAGTATTTGATTTTTCTTACGTTACTGACATTGACCTGCTGAGATGATTCAGCCTTGTATTGCAGTAAATTCAGCTGAGAACTGCAATATGTGAAATCAGTGGCACCACAGTCCTTGCTTTTATTTTATCTTTTTGGATTTGTAGCTGTAAATCTGTAGAGGGATTTAGGAGAAAGCCAAGGAATAGCCACCTATGATCCTGCTGCTGTTTTTATTTAACTATTCTGTGCCATATCATTTGAGGTTTTGTGTGTTCATTTTGTGTGTGCACAAAACCCAAAGTATTACAGCTGATGTGAAATAGCCTGTTAGAGCAAACTCAGAATCTGATATAGCCAAGTGGAACATAAATTGTATCTTATCTTCACTGTAATCTCTTAACTCTATGAAATTCTAGTAATAACTGTCCTGAACTTTATTTGTCCCTTCTCACCAAAGCTGCATCGTGCTGGACTGGGCGTGTGGGGTTTGTGTGCACTTGTGTTGGGGTTTCGGATTTTTCCTTTTGTTTCTTTCTCTTAGGGCATTTTCTCCCATATGTCGCTAGGAGACAATAACGACTGGGCACTTAGAGAGACAGAAGAAGCTGCCACACGCTCAGGGGGTTTCTCTCGGAGGGGCAGAGTCACCGCGAGAAATGGGGGTGGGAAAAAGAGTGCTGGGGCAGCCAGCTCTGTCTTGTGCTCTTGGCATTCCGAGGGGAAGGAAGGCTGCAGTCATTGTCAGGAGAATCCCCCACCACTGCAGGGTTCTGTCTCCTGCTTGCTTCTACCGCGAGTGGAGCTCTGCTCGTTGGAGCGGCTGTTGCACCGGGACCCTATTTAACGCCCTGCCTCACCAAACAGGGAATCCTTCGCCATCTGCTGGGGTGTCTCAGGGGAAACTCCCAGGACCTCCGAGCCCCTTTCCCCTCCCAGGGACCCTCTCTTTCTGCCGTGCTCGGGAGCCGGGCTGCCGCTGCTCCGGTTTTTCTGTCACACCGTAGCCCGGCAGCCCCCACCTGCCGGACACCTCGCGGTTCCAGCTACAGCTGCGGAGTTTCTGACACATCTCGTCTACCACCCCGGGATTTTGCTCATTCCTGCCGTTCCAGTGTGCTGCTCGAGGGTCCTGTTGGGGCACGGGGATCAGCTGCCCCTGGGGTTTGTGAAGCCTTTCTTCCATCCCTTCCCTTCCCGGCTCGGCCAAGCCGCCATCGCCGCGTGAGGGCCGAGCTCGCTCCGGGGCGCCCCCTGCCGGCGCGGGGGAACCATCGCACCCTCCCTGCTCCCCGGGAGCCGCCAGCGCCCCTGCCGGCCGTGAGCGTCACTGCAGCGCAGGGGAAAGGCGTAAAGCGCGGGAAGAGACATCGACTCCTCTTTTTGTTCTGTCTAATGTCTGTCGTAGTCTGTTTGCCTTGTTATACACACACATACTAGTAACGAATCGTTGCTCCTTCTCCCATCTGTTTGTCTGAAAACCCTTAATTTCAAAGTTACAATAATTCGGAGGGGGGAGGTTCCCGCCTTCCTTGGCACACACGTGTCTTTCAAACCAAGACATCGCCTCAGCTGCCAGCCTGTGTCCCGTGCCACCTCTGACATGTGGATTTCCCTGCAGGTACTATGTGGGCGAGCTGCTGTAACTGGTTCTGTGTGGATGGCTCTGCTGAGGAGATGCCGCCGCCGCCCCCAGCCCGAGCCCAGGCCTATTCCAACCCCGGCTACAGCTCCTTCCCCTCTCCCACTGCTTCGGAACAGAGCTGCAAAGCCTGTGGGATGCACTTCGACAGCTCCTCCAGGAAGGTGAGTCCAGTGCCTGCCCTGCCAGAGGCAGCTGCCTTCATTTAATTCAGAGACACATATTTATGTACTCATATCCTCTGATCTGAGGACATTCTATATGAGAGAAGACAGCTCACCTTGCTTCTGGGTCTTCATCATTCTATCACAATTAACAGGCTTCATTAAATGACTGGAAATCCTTCATCAGGCTTGACTTTCCCAGATCTCAACAAAGAAAGTCCAATTGCTGATAATCGTTTAAAGGAGCATTAACTTGAACATGAGTCATTAGATTTCTTATTTTCAAACACTAATGTCCTTTGAAAATAAATATTGTGGCAAGAAATTTAATAGTGGTTGTGCTTTCAGTAAAGGAAGATCTGCCTGCCTGTTTCCCAAACTATTGTTGCTCAAACTAAAAGCCAGTGAAGTTTTTTTGAGGGTGTGTGTAGAACTGCTGAGCAAAAATAGCCCCAGACCAAAGCCAAATCTATTTTATCTTACTTGTAAACTTGATTTGCGGATATATAAATGTGAAAATAATTGCTGCCACAAGACTTTCAATTCAACAGCACACCCTGCCTGGGGCATTATTTGGATATGGTGGGTCCTTTAATGCTGCTTGAAAATGTTCCAGTGAGGAAAATTGTTGTGTGTCCACGCTCTGTGGCTTAAGAAGCATCTGATCTGTAGTAACTGAACTTAAGAATCTGAGAACTTCTGGTCTCAGCCCTTTTAGATTATGTGGGAAAGTTCATAAATTGGTTTTCCTTGCACTTTTTTGCTCATGTATGAGGACACACGTCTGAGGAATGGTGAGTCTTGGCAGAGCTGCTGCTTTTTACTCCCAGGACAACAGGGATGGTGATGCATTTTTGCTTTGAGAAGTGCAGTTGCTTCAGGAATCAGACTCTGGTGATATATTGTGGGGTATGTGAGTATGCTTAGACTTCTCCTGGTGCTGGGTCGGCTGCAATGGGGCCATCCCTGCTCGTGACTCTGTAATGTTGTCTTTGACATTGGCCTCATTAAGCCATGTGTCCTCACAAATACTTGTGGAGAGAGTTATCCTGGATTCAGCACTTGGTGTTGTGCATGATTGCTGACAGTGGATGGAGATAATTCTGCTTCTGAAATGAAACCATTCTGGCCAGTTGTGAGCTCAACAGCAGAACCACAGCCCTGATTTCCCCAGTATCTCCTAAAATACCTGTTCAGTGGGAGCTGTCCTTAGAGCAGTGTCCTGTACAGAGCCATCACTGCCTCCAGTGAGCTCTGACTGGGGAGAGGGAAAGCTCTGGTGCACAAATTGCAGAGGATCTGCTAATGCTGTTTAAAACATTGCTGCCCTCAGCAGCTTCCTCCTCTCCCTGTGGCACACGCTGTCTGTACCTGTGTCCAGTGTCAGTGAAACTGAGTCTGAGCTGCTGCACTCCCAAACCCCTCTGCCACCTTCCTGCTGCCCCAGCTCCTGAGCAGAGGTCTCTGGGAGTGACTGGAGCCCAGGGGCTGCAGGTGGGAATGCTGGAGCAGCTGCAGGAGGGGCTGCCAGAGCTCATCCCTGAGGTCTCCCGAGGGAGCTGCAAACATCGCTGAGAACACACTGGTGTGTTTGTAAGCTGTGGTTATCCTTCTGTGCTGTTGCTAGGGAGGGAGAAGGGTATGAAACCTCACTGTGCTGCAAGGAGAGCATGGAAAACAGCATTCTCTCCTGGGAGAGGCAGCACCTTTGAACTCCAGTGTCCAGTTAATGTTCATTCTGAAATACAGTGGATAAAAATTAATTCTTTCTGCACTGGTGACCACTTAGATTGCTTAAAAAAAACCCCAAACCCAGCAAACAAACAAAATCCCCCATGTAAAGCATTTCAGGGCTGTCTGACCATCCTGGCTGTGCTGTCAGTGAGCAGCAGTCAGACGTGGCCTGACCTTTTAGGAACAAGTTTTAATGCACAACAACATTTGAAACTAATCATTCTGAAGAGGGTAGCACTATGAATCACTGCCCTTTCAGTCAGAGTTCAGTGAAGTTTTAAAAGCTGCTTGATGCTGAAATGTGGCCAAAAAGCCTGTGTTTAAACACTTGGTGCTGGGCTGGGGAGGATTTTTTTTCTCTGAATATTAATCCTAGTGCTGAGCTTCTAAGTCAGAGACGTGCCTGGATTTATTTTCACTTCCCAGATATATTCTTTGATAATTGAGGCAGGTTGTTATTAGTGTAATTGCAAGAACATGTTTGATAGAACAGCCCTTCTCAGTTTGCTTTGTGATACCTAAAGATGGGAGTGCTCAAGTAGGGGTTTTCTGCCTGGTGGAATGACCTTGGCAACACCCCTGGAGCCAAATTTGCCATCCTCAGGGCATGGGGAGGCTTTCCCTGCCAGAGAAAAGTGGGGCTGCTGCGGAGTTTTGGGTTGTTTTGTGCAGTTTTTGTGTTGTTGGGGCTTTTTTATCTCAATTCTGCTGATTGCTCCCATGTCAGAGATGGGTGATGAAGAGGGCAGGTGTTACCAACAGGGTTATTTTCCACTTCTCTGCCTTTGTGGATTTGTTTTGTTCCCCTGCTCTAGGCACACACAAGCATCAGTTCCTGTCTCTGCTCTGAAAATTTCCCGAGGAACAGGATTGCTCCTGCAATCACAGGGTCACAAGAAGTCAATTACATATTAATGGCTTTTATGGTGATGAAGCTAAGGAAAACTTCTCAAAACTGGATGTTCTGTGGAAATTGCTCTTCCTGCTTTGCTTTGTGATTGGTGAAAGTCACTTTGCCTTGGCAGGCCCCCAAAAAGCAGTTTTGAGATGAGGTTTCGAGAATTTCTCCGTGTGGTAGAAATTATTGTGTCTTAAAATGCTTGAGCAGGAAATTTGGATTCTTTCCTGTAACTCTCACTGTGAGTGTAGTACAGGCTCTAAACGAGAGATCTGGAGGTGTTAACTGGGGAGCAGGGAGATTCCAGGCTGAAAAGGGGGTCAGAAAGAGCTTTTGTAAGCCAGTAGTGTATTTACACCCTCTGAAACATGAGCAACATCTGCTTGCTTTCAGCTGGGAAGTTAGAGATGCTCTTCAATCACCAGAAACAGTTCATAAACCAGGTTTTTTTGTCTTTGAGTTCATATTTATTACTCCTCCAACTCCACCTGTGTGTTTTTCCTTGCTCAGCTCTGAAGGATGAGGATGTCAGGATTTCACAGAGGTGCTTGGCTTCTCTGAGACTGTGAATTAGCATTTTTAACCAGCACTGAAACCACTTCTTTCTCCCCTCAGGACTTTTTAACAGGCATGTAATGTGGCTGTTCTGCTGCTATTCCTATTGGAAAATGTAGAATTTGCTTTTCCAAAGGGTTGAACAGTCAAGTTTCTGCAGAATTCAACACAGACTGTGAGTGCTTGGAACTTCTGAAAATCAAGCCCTGAGTGACAAGATCAGAACAGTATCAAATACAAACGTTTAACAACAGAATTTAATCCGTAAAGTTCTTAACTGTCTGGGGCAAAATATTTCCAAAACTTCCAACACTTTCTGTCTAGCTCTAACTGCTATGAAGTGTGTGTATTGTTTTCACAATAAGCTATTTTGTTATAAATAAATGTCAAATTCTTTGGTGTCTGTTAGACCTTGCTGTTCCCTGTCCCTTCTATGGTGAAACAAAGATTCATTCTGTGATTGCAGCAAATTGGAGGGGAAAAAAGGGGGAGGAAGGTCGTTCATTAGCAGGCAGTTATGAAAGAAAAATGTTTTTAAGTAGTTCCCTCCAATGCTGGAGCAGAACAGAGCAATATGCACAGATATCTGGAATTCACTTGCAAGTCTGCTGCCTCAATCTCCTGATTTCCTCTGGCTTAAGCTGCATGAGCAGGTGCAGAGAATTCCTGTCACGTGAGGGAATCCTGCAAGGATGTCGCCTTTCATTCTGGGTAAATGGGGTGGGAATGGGGCTTCTCTAAGAACAGTGAGAAATCTGGTGATTGCTCAGGGATCAATCCTTGTCCTCCTCTAGGATCACGGGTAGCTACTTGGCACTTTTTCATCAATTGGAAGTTCTGGTTGTGCTTTAAGAGCAGCTGCTGCTTCCCTGTGCTCCGGACAGGAGGGAAGAGCTGCCTGCAGCTGCCCAGTGCTGCTGGCACAGGGCACAGGGCACAGGATGGGTCTGATTCCTTCCCCCTCTCTTTCCCAGCACATCTGCTTGGACTGTAAGAAGAACTTTTGCACGTCCTGCTCAAACCAGGCCGAAGGTGGGCCCCTGCTCTGCCACCTCTGCCAGCGCTTCCGAGCCACGGCTTTTCAGCGGGAGGAGCTGATCAAGATGAAGGTGAAGGACCTGAGGGATTACTTGGCCCTCCACGAGATTTCCACAGAGTTCTGTCGTGAAAAGGAGGACCTGGTATTCCTGATCCTTGGCCAGCAGCCTGCAATTACCCAGGAAGATCAGATAAGAACAAACACATTTAATACCAGTGCCCGTGGACAGGAAGACTTTGTGAGTCACCCCCCAACCAGCCTGGCCTCTTCTACCTCACAAGATGAGCCCTCAGTGTCTGCAGATCCCATCTCAAGTTCAGAAGCTCAGGAACACCAACAGGTACAGTCTCTGACCACAACCATCTTTTGCAAACTCATTCATCTCTATTTTTGGATTAACTACTGAGATGTTGCATGTGGTTTTGCTGTGTAAAGCTGTGACTTGCTGTCACTAACTTTGATGTGCTGTTCCTTATGGAATTGAATTTGGTGGGCAGTGCTGAATATATTGATCATTCACTCTCAGAACATCACTGCCCTGGGATGAGTTTTCTCTGGTGCTCTGGTCCACACTTGCATTGCCACAAGATGCTCTTTGGTACTTGCTGATGACTTCTGACACTTTTTTGTTGGTGTAATGAAACAGTTGATGCTGTTCTTTAATTCCTGTGCCAGATAACAAGCGCAGTCTAAAGCAGTTTTGGAGCTGGAACTGATCAGACATGATGGGAGTGGGTGAGGTTTTTGGTGTCTCCTCACTCAGATCAATAGAAAACAAACCCTGAGTCCGTTGCCAAGTCTTAGTTTATGATGAACCTGCAGTCCTGATGAACCTTGGCAGGGGCATTTGAGCTTAATTTTTTATTGACCTTGCTTTGTTTGTCTTTCTGCTCTCTGCTTAGGGAAGTTTACTCAGTGTTTGACATCTGCTCCTTGTCGTGTTCCAGAGTTAATGGGTGTATTCAGTTCCCTGTGGGCCAGAGCAGTGAGGATGTGTGTACCTTGTGCTTCCTCAGCAGATACGTCTAGTTCAAAGGAAGAGTTCTCCTGGGAGAATGTTTTTTACAAATCATTAAAAGGCATTTTCATTCCCTGCTTTTCTGGCTATTGCCATTCCAGTTTCTACCAGCTCTGCTGTTTTCTCTCACTGCCCCATGATACATTTCAGCTTCTTGTCTCGACTTGCACGACATCCTGCTGCAGTTCAGGCTCTTTGATCCTGATTGTTATTCTTGTGCTCTGTAAATATTAACAAGTCCCCACTTGGATGAGTAGGATGGTAACATTACAGTCTCTTTGTCAGTCGGAAAACAGAGGGAGCAGTGGCTGCTGGGGGTGAGTCAGCTGAAATTACACTGCTCATTTTATCGAGTGCTCAAAGCAACCACCAAGGTTTTCTTCTCAAGCTCTGCTCGGTGTCTGCTGTTTGCCCACTCCAGAACCCACCTTAGGAGGTGTTTGCCTGGTTACTGTGAAGATCTGAGCTGTGTTAGAGGAGGGTTCTACAGAGCCTTGCACTGAGAGCTCATGAGCTGTCAGAGCTCTGCCATCACACCCCAGCACAGTGTGAGATCAGGGAAGGACTGCATAAACACACATACAAATTTGGTGTATAGATCTGGTCTCCTCCTGATCCAGCCTGGAGTTCTGTACTGAGGCTTTAAAGGTTCAGCTTCAGCAAGTGTTGCTTTGTGTGATTGCTGCACAGGGGAAACCCTCTGTGAGTGTTCCTGCCTTGTGCCTTGTCCTACCTGTGTCCTTCCAGAGGTTGGGGACTGCAGTGGTGCTGCCTTGGAGCTGATTTCCCCCCAGAAACTCACAGCTGGTAAAAGCTTTATTTCCTCTTCCAGGCCAATGGCCACGTGCCTCCGAGCCCAGCCTGTGGAACAGCAGCTGAGAATGCAGCAGAAGAAGCAACAGCAGCAGAGGATGAGACACAGGTTTGTGTGTCCTGGAACTGGATGACAGGGAATACCAGGTTTCCTAGGCTGGATTTGGTACCAGAGATGAACAGTAACTGAGACTGACCAAACCAAATTGAGCCCTTCTGTGGCATCATCTTGTCCTCCACATACAGAAGGAACTGGTGTTACTTGGACACCATAATAGAAATAGTTTAGTTCTATCTCAAGGTTGGTGTTTCTGATGGAGGAATTCCCACAGTAAGCAGTTATCTGTACATCCCAACCTGAATTCCTGCTAATGCACCTGCTGAAAGTTGATTGAAATTGTAGTTCAAGGTGTTGAGGGCAGGAATGATTCCCTGTTTGTTCCCTCCCAGTCCACTGACTCCGAGGATAACCTGGTGCTGGGCAGGAAGGCCTCCCTGTCTGACCTGACGAGCGTCGGGGACATCAACGCGCTCTCCGTGCGGCAGCTCAAGGAAATCCTCGCCCGCAACTTCGTCAACTACAAAGGCTGCTGTGAGAAGTGGGAGCTGCTGGAGAGGGTCACTCGCCTCTACAAAGAGAAGGACCTTCAACATCTAGGTAAGAAACTCTGCAAACACCCACCTGTTTTCCAGGTTTTGCCTTTTTATGGATAGCTGTACAAGGAAATAGAACTCACATTTCTGGTGCAGTGAGGGAGGAGGGAGTGTTCTGTACAGAAAGGAGCTGAACTCTGCTCACCACTCCTTGGAGCTGTTTGAGGAGAGAGTTCTGGAAGCTCTGGACAGGCACTGCCCTGAAGCAGCAGCACGAGGGCTGTGCATCCTTCACCTTGGTGTTGTGCATGGCCCTGACAGATCGCTCTGGGCACTGCCTCACCCTCAGTGAGGGTGGCTGTACACCACTGGATGTGCTGGGGTGAGCTCTTATCTCTTGGCTCATAGTACCTGGCAAAGCCAGCAGGGAAATGCCCTGCCCAGGCAGGAAACTGCCACCAAAGAGCAGCTGGGAGGTTTGGGGTGGTGGCTCCCAGGGCTGTCAGCTGTGGCTAGCTGGGGTTTCACTCTCTTTCCATAAGTCTGTTCCTGCTGCACGTGCTGGGCTTGCACACATGGCTGTGAGGGGACACAGGTGCATAGAGAATATATCTGGCTTGATCTTCCAGGTGCCAGCATTGCCTTTCCCTGGTCTTTAAATTAAAACCAAAACACAGTTTGTAGGGAAAAGGGGTTTTTATCTCGGGATTTATTTCAGGATCTTTGGGTGCAGCACTTGGCCCAGGTGGAATGCCTCAAAATGCACACAATTATAGGCCTTGCTAATTAGCACATCTATCAAAGATTCCCCAATGATAGGCTGGAGTGAAGCCCTCGTTGTGAGGAACCTTCCCCCTGGCTGGGCCTGTCTGAGGTTCCAAAATGTGTTCTGGAGAGGCCCTTGGTGTCTGGGGCTCCCAGGATGTTTGCTCTCCTGGTTTAACGGTGCCGTGGGGCTGAGCTGAGTTATCAGCCTTGGGAAGTCACAGTGTGTGGGCTAAAAGCACTGAGAATACATAAAACTGTATAAAAGGGTATGTAAGAGGGATATAAAAGAAAAGACAAAAAAATCATCCTGGCATCACCGGTCTGCACTTCCAAGGGATTTCTTAAAAACGTCACATCTTTGTAAATTACTCACAAGAGAAACTTAATTTAACATTTTGATTTCATACATTTGTTTCTCAGTGCTGTCCAGGGCAGTGTTCTCTCAAACACATCTCTCTAGGCTTTGTCCTCTATGGATGAGCCAAGATTTAAGACACTGGCTTTGGGGTTATACTCTTTCATTATCTTGTGCTTTTGATGCAATTTATGCATTTACTTCACTCACTGTGTGTCTGTGCTCAGCCATTTGGTGATTGTGTAACAGCAGAGAACTGGCACAAGGTGCTGCTGCAGGTGCAACGCTGGGAAGCCAAACTCTGCACACATTCCAAGGCTGTCTTAACAATTGAGACATCCCTTTGGATCCTTTATCTCTGGGAAGCTTCAGCTGTTGTGTAAGCTCAGTATAGGAGAAAGTTTCTTGCCAGTTGTTGAACCTGTCCTGATCAGAGCCCCAGCCTGAGCCTCCCATGGGGATCAGCAAAAAGCAGTTTTGGTTCAGCAATTCCCTCAGGGTTTTCAGGCCCTGCCTGGTAACACTTCTATCCCAGCTTCTCAGATGCTCACCAAGTCTCTCTTCTTCTATTGCAGTTTTGGACACTGACGATCAAACTGGTGAGTGAGATCCTTAATCATGGAATTGTTTATTGGGAAAAACCCTCCAAGAGAGAGCCCAACCAGCCCTGCCAAGGCCACCCCTGAACCATGTCCCCAGATCCCACATAGGCATGGCTTTTAAATTCTCCCCAGGGTTGTTTATTCCACCACTGCCCTGAGCAGCCTATTCCAGAGCTTGACAACCCTTTTGAAAATGGATGTTAGGAAAAATTTCTATCTAAGCTTCCCTGGCACAACTTGAGGCCATTTCCCCTTGTGCTGTCACTTGTTACTTGGGAAGAGAGACCCATGCTGCTTCATCACTGAGAATCTCAGTGGTATTTGTTTTCATCTCTCAGAAATTAATGTGTAAAAGCTGAAACTTGTGCTCCTTGCCAGCTGTTGGAGCAGCCACGAGGAGAATTCCTTCGCGGACCTTGTCCCTTAGGGAATCCCTTCAGCAGAGCCAACTGGGATTGCACGGAGCCGCCACACCTCCCTTTGTCTGACCCATCCGTGCTCTCCTGTCCCCCCAGGTGCTGCTGGGCCCCCCAGCACCGAGGACAACCTGTGCAGGATCTGCATGGATGCTCCCACCGACTGTGTGCTGTTGGAATGTGGGCACATGGTGACGTGCACCAAGTGCGGGAAGCGCATGAGCGAATGTCCCATCTGCCGCCAGTACGTGATCAGAGCCGTGCACGTCTTCAGGACCTAGGGCTGGCTCTGGGGTCAGGGCTGCTGCTGCCTTAAAGCCTCAGTGCTCTTAGGGAGAGAGCCAACATCCCTGCAAATAGTTACTGCCTTGGAGATTAGCAATGGACCCTGCTGCAAGGGAGGGAAGGAGGAAGCCTGGGGAAAACTACTCTGCTCAAGCCATGCCCGACTCTGCTCGTCCAACCATCGTGCTTTACACCACAGTGCCTGGACTCCTTGGAGCTCATTGCCAGCAATCATTAACCACCTCTGTCGTAGGATAATTTGAGGACAGATGGATGCCCAGCTTTCCACCAGGAAGATCGACTCCAGAGGCTTTGTATTTTCCTCTGAATAATAAAAGTGAACTGGGATCTCAAAAAGTGTCCTTTGTTTTGCTGCTCAGGCTACACCCAGCAACAAGTTGATTTTCAAAGATTAAAATGTCACTGTGCTTGTTAATTTTATTTTTAACTTAATGTAAAATTGTTATGCTTGCAGGACAGGCAGACTACCCCTGCTTTCCCTAATTCCAGCCCAGTGCAATTGTGGAAAAATGTGTAATTTTATATCAAAGTTGTCTTTGTATTATTGAGAACTGTCAGGGGAGGGAGGCTGGGAAGGCTCAGCCTTGCCCTGTGTGCTGAGTTTTTGTTTCTGTGCCAGAGGGAGGTTTCTGGTTTGATTTTGTCGACTTTGACTACACAGCACGTGCCAGAGGTGGGGCTCAAACTGAACTGCCCTCACCTGCTGAGGGAGCTACAAATCCAAGGCTTGAGTCGTTCCCAGGGTTTAGTGAGGAAATGATGCAGCTGCAGAGCACTGAGGACTCCTGCTACACAATCGTATCGAAGTGCAGGTGACTTTTTCTGTCTTTAGAAGGGAATCAAGAGAGACTTTGTCTCCCTTGGATCCATGAGCAATCTCCACTGCAGATCAGCTTCCCCCCTCCTCCCCAGTGCTCAGCTGTACAGTTCTGTTACCTTCCACTGCTCATCAAAAGCAGCTGATTTTGTCCTTTCTGCTGGTGAGGGTGCATAGGAGAGTGAGTGGCCTGAGCCCTGACAGCTCTCCTGGGCACTGTGCTAGGCTGGAAGAGGCTTCCTAGAGAAGTTCTTGCTGGAGGTGATTGTAGCTGCTGTGTTTTCCCCTCAGAGGCCTGCAAGCATCCAGGGCACGAGAAGGCTTTGGCATCCTGATGTGTCATCTTAAGTGTCCATTGCCACAGGATTGTGCCCTCATCCCAAGGCAGCTGTGAGCAGCTCCTGCTCCTCTCCCCTCTCCCTGCTGCAGAGCTTTCCTGGCTGGCTGTGGGGAGAGGGCACAGAGCTGGCTGCCAGCAGAGAACAGCACTCAGCCAGTGTCCCCTGAGCTCCTGAGGCACTGCAGTGCAGCCACAGGGACAATGCCAACAGCAAATTGTGTGCCATGAGAGCAGCTCAGCTCAGGGAGTGCAGGGTCTGCTCTGGGAGCTGCAGCCACAGCAGCACCTGGGATGAGAAATCCCTGGCTCAGGAGGCAGCAGGAGAGAGGCACTGCTGAGGTGGTCTCAGAACTCCACAAAAACACAGCAGCTGCTGCAGTTCAGTGAACTCAGCATCTGAGTTCTGCCTCTGCCCCTGGTCAGGTCATTCTTTAATCTTTGAGTTTAGGTTTAACAGGTTCCAGCACGAGAACAAACTGAACCAGTCAGTGCATCGTGGTAGGAAGAAGGGCAGGTGTGAAGTGACTCTGTTTACTCTGGAGAGGGCACAGGGACCTCAGAGAGCTGCAGGAGTACACAAAGTGCTGAACAGCCTCATCTAGGAAATTCACTGTGAAAATTCATGTCGTATTTTTCAGTTAACTCAGGGCTGGGGGAATTTAGCAGGAAGATGATTCCCCTATGGATAGATGTATTTTCCTTGTAGAGGGTAGGCTTATTTTCTACAGCAGATAAATCAAGCTGCAGATCAATGCCTGAAGTTTTAGAGATTAGAAGATCCACCCACCCTGTGACTCCAAAATGTGCTTTGTGAAGGGAGGACTCTTCTTGCTTCCCCTGTAAAAATGGATTCTCTACTTACGGATACCAGTGAGTTGTTTATAAAGGAAAATCAAAATCTGGAGGAAACTGATTAATGACCCAAAGGAATATAATGTTCTGAACTAATAAAGTAAATGGAAATATTTATGTGCTTTATGTACACTGTACATTGTTTAAAGATTAGAAAAGTTAATATTCTACTTGAAAGGGCATGTTATTCACTATTAAAGCCTCTGGTACTATGATGGTTAAACTTAGTAGTTTTGGTACAGAAGTCTGGTTTATAATTTTATAATAAAGTTGAATTGTGATTTAGTTAACTTTGTTTCTGACTCTGTTATAAGCAGAGATCCTACAGCTACTGCTGAACCTCCAGATTTTGGAGGCCAGAAATTGGGATCCCAGGTGCTTAAATGTTATTAGTGGGAGGGGTACAGAAGAGGTTGAGGGGAAAAAATTACAAAACAAATGACTTTGGCACCACAGCCAAGAGTCCCACGGAGCTGGTGGTCTGCTTTCCTGAACAGGAAGAGAAGAACCTTTGGAAAATAAGTCCTGACAGCAAAGGAGAAGCTGCTTCAGTTTTATTTCTTTATCTATAAAAATACCCAAACTTTAAAAACCCAAGGAGACTAAACCAGCACCTGGATAAGGGCAGTGATCTACAGAATGGGCAGGAGAATGGGATTCAGCAGTGACATTTCTTCAGAGACATTTTTTAATTCATTCCATAGGGTTGCCCTGGATCCCTGTAGCTACCTGTGAGGCCATTTCCTTGTCCATCCACATCTCCATGGAGGAAGCTCCTCCCTCCTCCCTATTCCCAGCTGTTCCTGTGCCAGCACTGCCCCCTCTGCTAGCAGGGAGCCACCAGCCTGCGCTTCCGGATGCACTCCCAGATCCACCTGGGAGTCACTCGCTGGGCTCTGGGATTGTCCTCAATGTCCCCAATCACGTGCGTGGCCGAGGCTGTGTCGAACTCTGCCACCAGGTCCCCGTCGTAGGCGATGAAGTAGCGACGGATTCTGGCAAAGTCCTTCACGGAGGGCGCCAGGTAGAGCTTCACCCCCGTGAAAATGTCCAGCAGCGGCTGCTGAGGGGGGAAGGAGAAGCAGAGCTTGGGCAAAACATTGCTTGGAGTGGAAGTGGACAGACAACAACTCCTCAGCCTCCTCCCACCCTGCCGTGGGTGCCTGCCAGCCAACCATACCTTTTTCCCATTGTCCTCCATCTCGGATGCTTTTCTCTTCTCCCCTCGTTTCTCCTCGGATTTCTGAGGGGATCCAATGATTCCTTTGCTCTCTGAAAACAAAAATTGGCTCCTGTGTGTGCTCTGTGCAGATAGTGGTTGTGAAGAGCAGAAGGGAAAAAAGTCTCCTCCCCTCTTTCTGGAAAATCCATGAATTAGAATTAGACACATCTTTCTACTGGAAGTGGGGTGGGGCAGCCTCCTGCCCCCATTCCCAGGCTGCTGCTGCCACCTGCCCTCTGTGCTGTCACCACTCTGTCCTGTGTGGAACTGCTCAGCAATCTGCTTCATGCTCCAGCTCAATTCACCTGGACATCACCTCCAGCCACGTGTCCCATTACACACATGAGTTCCATCCAAATAAAATTAAGTCCTGGCTCACAGCCAACACTGTCTGAGCAAAGGGCTGTGACCTGCAGGAATGCGAGCAGCAAACACCAACCTGAACAGCATCATCAGAGCTGTTTCCATCCATCTTTTCCCAATCCCAGGACATCTCAGAGCTCTGCTACTCCATTCATACTGGGCCAAGCCAAGGATCTGAACAGCTTTGCCCATTATCCCTGAGATCCATGTGAAAGCTGGGATCACCAAGCCTCTGACCAAAGGCAAAGACCCAGAGCCAGCTGGCCCCAAGCTCCTCTCCTGAAAGCACCATCTTACCTTCTGCCTTCTGGGCTTTGGCAGGGGACTTGCTTGGGGGACTCTTAATACTGCTGTGAGGTGTGGAAGACCTGGAATTCCCATCATTCTCTCCACTGCTGCCAGCTGTGGACTCATCTTCCTCCCCAGCCACCACACTGAAATCAGCCTTCTCCTTGGAGAGCTGGTACAGCTCCTGCCCAGCAGAAACAGAGCACTGGTCATGCGTGGGCACGAGCTGGCATTCAGGGACTGCTCTGGTTTTCACCCCCTGCAGTGTTTGCTTTTTCTTCCTTCACCTCTCTGCAGTCATTTTCCTGTCAGCTCTGCCCCAGCTCCCTTCATTCCACCCCCTCTGCCTGGCATTAAGGGAAGCCACACAGGTAGGAACAAAAGCCACATCCACATCATCTGCCACAGAGCAAGACAGCCCAGAGCCTGAGGGGTGAGCTGTGCCCAGTGCTCACTGTAGGAACAGCCCATCTGCAGCAGGGTTTGTTCCTCTCTCCTCCCCCCAGGGATCCTGGCAGGCCCCAGGAGGGCTGCCTCACTCCTGCTTTCCATGGCACAAGCCCTGGCAGCTGCTGCCAGCCCCAGACTGCAGCAACTCCCCCGAGCAGAGCTCCCCCAGCTCTCCCACTGCCAGGGCTGGCACTGGGCCCCTTCCCCTCAGCACAGGAGGGTGAGGGGGTGGCTGCAGCCCAGGGCTCCTGCCTGGTGCCACTTGGCCCCTGTGCCCCAGGACCCCACAGGCACTTCCCAAGTACCTTTCCCAGCCTCAGCAACTGACTGGAAACTGAGTGACCACAGAGGGAAGAAAGGTCACCCCTGAGGAAGGCAATTCCTCACCCTGTCACAAGAGCTGACAGAACCAACTGCCAGCATAGACTTTCCTGACAAGGCACAACAAAACTGCTCGAGGCACCTGAGAAGCCTCCACAGCAGAGCAACCCAGCCTGAGCCTGGCGTGAAGGGAGAGTGGAAGGTGCCACCACAGGCAGCAGCCAGCAGGTGCCTTCACCACGTGCCTCGGCAGGTGATGTGGCTCTGAAGCACAGAGCAAGACAGCCAGAGCTCTCCCCGTGCTGCAGGGCCTGTGCTGACCCACCTTGAGCTGCTGCAGGTTGGTGGCTGTCTGCCAGTCCTTGTCGTCGCGGATGCGAGTGCAGCGCGGGAAGCGGATGGAGATCCCATCTGCAGTGTGAGCCTCGGCCTTGGAGAACTCTGCCCCGGTGATCTCCCACACTGGGGCTTTCTAAACACAGCGGGAGGAAGCCATGTCACCTTCCCCTGATCCCTCAGGAGCAGCTCCAAAGGGTCTCACTCTGCTCGCTCCCCACCCCAGCACAGTTCCATATACACAAACTGACCTTCCTGGTCACCTTCATTAGAGAAAACTAAATTTTCCCCAAGCCAGAGACTCTGCACTAACACAAAATGCCAATTCCTAAATAACACCTCTTGTTTCAGGCATACATGGCACAGACCATACTGACACATTCCCTAAAAAACAGCAACTTTTGGGTTGCAGTTGTGCTTCAACCATTTGAAGTCAGATTTCTCATATCTCAAATTTAAAGTAAGCTCACTTCTGGAAGGGATTTAATGCACAAGAATATTTCCCAAAACTGCTGCAGGTGTGATTTCTTCATGAAGCTCTTAGCCTCAAATGCACCTGCAAGATTGAGAGATAAAAACTTGTGCTTAATTTCCCGTTCCAAGTATGAAGATTTAATTTTGTAACAGAGACAACTTCTAAGTTGTCCTTCTAAAGGATTTATAGAAGATTGCAGAATAAGGGCTGGGAAATGTGAAATGTTAAATGATTATGAGAGCACTCACCTTTGGATCTGGGACAATGAAGTCTGGGTAGTAGATTTTGTTAATTTTTAGCCACCTTGGAATTTTACTAGGATCCTATTAATTAAAAGCACAAAATTAAAATGATTAACACTTATCATCATAAAGAAACCTAATTCTACAAAAGAAGCTGCTGAAACACAAGCCAGAAGTAGATCAGCATAGAGGTATTACATTGCCTTTACATGGATGAAACTTGCACTGATCTGCAGCAGTTTCTCTCATCTAGAAAATCACAAATATTACCTGAAACACAGCCCTCACCTCCTGTCATTCTGTGTGTGAAACAAGAACAGTTGCTCCAACTATTCATGTTAAAGTATCCATTTTTTTAAAGATTCTACAACCCTGATGCAAATGGCCTTCAGGATGTCAAGTTAATATTAAAATTCAGCTCTTTGTTTATTTGTCCAGTCTTGAAAAGCAAGGTAAGTAATTTACAGAAATCTTAACTGCAACCCCAGGTTATGGAGCCACCAGACCAGGGTCTGACTGAGCATTCCCCTCCCACAGCCCCATCTAGTGACTGCCTTCATCAATCACAACATGCCCGAAAATGCAGATCAAAAATTGGGATCTTCCCAACGAAACTCTGTGTTAGCAGGAAACAGATGGTGCCTGGCTTCCCACTCAGTGTCTGGGTACAGATCCCAGGCAGTGCCTCCTGCAGGAGCTGCCTGCACTGACACCTCACCGGTGGGAAGCAGCTGATGTGCTTTAACTCTGATTCACTCCTGGCACTTCCAGCCTGCAGTGAAGCAGCACCCCAAGGGCAGCTCAGCCCTTGGCTCTCTCCTCTCTCTCACCTTGCTGATCTTCACCATGTCCAGCTCTGTCTGCAGCCGTGCCAGGGTGGCATCGTCGTGGCCCCCGGAGCACTTGGTCACAGTGCACCACTTCTCGCTCTTGGGGTCGTAGCAGCCCATGAGGAAGATGGACATCATCCCACCTGCACGGGGACAGCAGCAGCTCACACCTCCCACACCACAGGCTGCAGCTTTCCCGAGCCAACCCTTTCTCATCTTTGGGAGTCAAAAGGGACCTGGCTTTGTGATGGCTCCAGGGCCACTCACAAAGGTGAACAGAGCTCCTGCACTGTGCAACAGCCCAGCCTAAAGCCTCCAGCTCTGCTGTGCCAACCTGCCCACGGCAAACCCACAGCAAGCACTGATGGGCTGCAGCAGGTAATCCCTGCTCCAGCCACTCTCACACTGGAGGCCTGGAACAGAGAAAACCTTGGAGTTTCCCTGAACAGACAGATCTCTGCCTGAAGCCAACTCCACACCTACCTTTACTGCCTTGTCCATAGAAAGCCCCCAGCACCACCAGGTCAGCTGTGTCAGCCATTGCCCCCTCGTTGAGATAATCCTTCTTCACCTTCAGCCAGTGGCGCTTCCCTGGCTCATAATTACCCTGTGCAAAGCAAGGCAGAACCCCTCAGAGAGATGCCCTGGTGGGCAGCAGCTCCTCACACAGGCCTTTACCCAGCTCAGCAGCTCCTGAGCACAGCAGGAGGAGCAGCTCAGACTGGATGTCAGCATTGAGAGGAAGCCAGAGATGTTTGCTCAGGGTGTGATTCTGTCTCAGAGCTGATTCTGCTGTCATTCCCCAGTTCCCAGCTTACACCAGTAAAGAGTCAATGTGAACTTGCCTTGATATCTTTCAGCACCAGCCCTTCGAGCCCCTCGCGGATAACTCGGGTGATCATGTCTGCCAGGTCTGAAGCTTTCTGGAAAGGAGAGGGATCATGATCAGCTCAGGACTGTAAAAAGGGCTGAGGTATTCAGGCTTTCTGTTTGGAGCAGTGGTGCACTACACCAAAAGCAACTGCAGAGCAAGGAACAGATTGTTTCCTAACAGTTTTCCAAGGAGAATCCCATGTATGTTCTCTTTGCTGCACATCCAGGGACCAAGCTGGGAATATGTCCCCAGAAGAGAAGGTTTGTGTAGTTAAAAAATACCCCTCAGAGATGTGGCTGCCCCACTGTCTGTGTCCCAGTATGTCCCAGAGCAGATTTGCTCAGCCAGCAGTGCCAGTTTCCTTCTCTATCCAACTGTCTTGGGGCCTATGAACCTTCTTTTGCCCAAAATATCCAAGCATTCTCCACCAAAGCCAAGGTGGGCAAAAATCAGTAGCAATGGGGAAAAATAATGGGACATCAGGATTGTGCATAACCAAAGGAAAAGCCCAGCATGCTGCTGCCTCAATGCAGGTTTTAGCAGCCAGGATGTCTCAGGCTGTGTGGCACTTGAAGCTGCCAGTTTGGGAAGTGGCAGCAGGTCTGGCTCCCTTCAACCACGCTGCAGTCACAGCTCTGCACAGCACAGCACAGCCTGAGTGACAACAGGCTTCAGTTCCTCCTAACAGTGTCAGAGTGACAATGGCTAGAAAATCATTAACAAGCCAAAAAACCTGAGATATCCAAGTTAAGATTATGCTGAAGGGTTTGCAGCCAGCACAAGGTGGGAATACAACGTTGGCTCGAGAAGTCTTGCACACAGAGCAGAAGCAGAACTGTTTTGCCAGGGGGAATTTGCAGACAATCATAACACAAACAGGCAAGTGGTGAAGGAGCAGGGTTAGGGTGAGGTTGTAGGGCACTCTGGACTCACTGTGACGTGTTTCATCTCCGAGAACAGGATGCGGTTGGGGATTTCCACCATGTTGTCGTGGAGGAACTTGCGCCGCTCACACAGGGGCCTAGAGCAGGGCATGGGCAATGAGGGACAAGCAGCAATCCCACCAGGAACATCAAAAAAAGCTCTTTAAGCCATTAAATGATTCATCCTAGAGAGTTCCAGAGAGGACAACTCGTTCTTACTTTCCTCCAAGAAGTGATAAAATGGGAATTCCACGTTAACAATGTGTTTAGAGGACATGAAGAGCTGAAATGCAGCTAATCCCAAATCTGGGAGAGCAAGAGGAGCTCCACAGTGAAACTCCTTGGCACAGCAAGGTCCCTCCCATGCAGCAGAGAGAGTGACCAGTCTGACAGCCCAGGTGAACTGGTCTCTCTGCACTGGTGAGGTTTTCCAGCCAGGTTATCCCAGGAAACCAGCCCAGCCAGACACACCTGTCCATCAGGCTGATGTCATTGAAGTAGATGCAGTCAAACACAAACAGGCAAACGTTGGCATCTTGGAAAGCAGCTTTCTGCAACACAATGAACATCAATTCAGAGAATTCTGCAGTCACAGCAAAGAGTTTTAGAAAAGTTATAAAAACAAAAGGATGGATTTTTCTCTCTATAATGTTTTAGGTATAAGCTTAGGCCTCTTCTAAAAGACAGAAGCATTCTGAGAATTAAGATTTACACTGAATGTGACAAAGCACAAGCTAGGAAGATAAAAAATGTTCATTTCCTAGGAATGGGAAATAATGCTAAAAATATTAATGACTTTGGGCAATGCAACATCTGTCACTACTGCTGCAAAAAACCCAACACGTTTCTAGAGACAGCAGATTAATGGCTACTTTTAACTTAAGCACTTATAGTTTAATTTTAATTTTCCTGTCCTCTTCTTCACCCCCATTCAGTCTAGACACAAGACTACAGAACTGTTATATGGAATAATCACTGCATCCCTGTGGTCTCCCAGGCTGCCATACATTGCTCAAGCCATGAGAAACAATGACAGAATTGCAAGATTTTCCAAAGATATTTTTAGTATTATTATGATCTTAATTTAAAATTAGTATTTTTATATTAATATCCTAGGATGAAGTTTTGTTAATGTGCTGCCAGTGGTCAGGTTAGTATCAATTTATTGTGTTAGAGGAGCAGCTTTTCAATATCAGTCTTTTCAGGGATATTTTTTTCCCCCAGATGCTCTAACAAGCACCAGAGCTCTGAAATTACCCTGTGATAATTAACAGACTGTGTTTAAGTCAGCAGAATAATAGCCTTCAAACACAACAAAGCATTTTTATTTAATTGTTTTTTACCTTGTGCACACCAAGAGTCCCAAAAGGAAGTGGCTTGCCAGTTTTATTGTCTATCAGGAGAACTTCTGAATCCAGGATCATACTTTGCCCACCAGGGAAAGCCTGAGGGATAAAGTCCTTAAAATGGGCTACCTTGGGAGAAGAGAAGAAAAATAACTGGCTGAAGAGAGGGATTCACTCCAATTCAGGTGTTTTCTCCCCAAGTATCTGAGGCACATGTGGCACATCTGCACTACTCTGGTACCCACAGCAGGCTACAAACAGAAAAGTGAGGTTTTAATAAACACAACCAAGTCACCCAGCTGGCACCAAGGCTCCCAAAACGCAGTGCATAAAGAGGACTCTACAGCAGACAGATGAAATTTAGTTTCAAGCTCTTAATGTGCACCAAAATGAAACGGTACAAATATTAAGCGTTGCTCTTCCAGATTCCACACATCTATATAAATTAGAGTCTGCAAGAGAAGGAATCCTCCTTGACTAGGAAAGAAACTATTGGGAATGCAGTGGGTGAGCTGGCACGAGGGATGAGGCAGTGCCTGGTGCTTACTTTGTGTGGGAGCACAGGTTTGAGGCTCCTGCTGAAGTAGCTGAAGTGGTCTCCGTTCTTGTGCACCTGCACGCGCTCGCCGTCGTACTTGATCTCGGCGTACATCCCGTTGGGACACTTCTTCATGGCATACTCGATGGACTTGCAGGCCTCAGCCTTGAGGGGAGAGGGTCCAAACATTCAGGGGATATGTGGAAAATAAAGCTACTCTCACCTACGTTCATGAATGAGCTGCAATGAATTCCCTTGTACAGTTTTTTGTCCAGAACCTCTGTTAGCGAGTCCAAGTTTTCCTTAATTATTCACTTACTTAGAATCATCTGCATATGCCCAGATAATTACAGCTTTTCAGTGCTTATCTCCTCCAAACATTTTAAAATGCACACTGTGCCTTTTGTATGAGTGTGCTCAGCCCAGAAGTAAATATTTAACTCTGCTTTGTTCACACAAAATGCCTGACTTATTTGAATCTCTAATCCACTGGAAAGCTTACACTATTTCCAGAGAAAAGGATCAACTTCTGCCATGACAGCAAATATAAAAGACTGAAAGCAAGGCAAGGTTTTAGCTTGGCAGTGAAGGTGGAAGTACTGATTATACTGAGTATTTGGCTTCGTGGTAGGAGATGCTTTCTAAACTGGTATTAAACAGCACTGAGCCCTGCAGAGTGAGCCCACACTGCAAAACCACTGCCCTGGCCCCCAACCCTTCCAGCTGAGGGGCTCTGCTCCCTGCCTGGCTGAAGGAGGGACCCAACCCACCAGCATGGGCTGCACTGGGGTCATGAGCGAGGCCTGCACGCTCAGGGTCCTCTTCAGCCCTGGTGCCTTCTCGGCCTCCTGCTGGTTCTGCAGCACTCGCTCCACCACGTCCTGCAGGTTCCGTGAGGCCTTGAATGCCTCGTAGGCATTGGGATCCAGAGCGTCCAACCTGCAACCCATTGAGGAGAGGGGGGAACACTGATCATCCTCAGGTCTGCTGCTGCTGCTGCCTCGGGAAATGAGTGTTTCTGGGTTTCTGCCACTTACACGTGCTTTGCTCCAGCATTCATTTTCAAATCATGCTTAATTAGCCTGATGATGCATTTCAGGTCGTTGCCCGTGCACCTGAAAAAGAGAACATTCAGCAAAGGTGGGCATTGAACTGAACAGCTTTCCAGCTGAAAAGAAGGAACTGATCCAGGTCTCCTTAAAAAAAAGCCCTTCCTTTTTAAACCTTCCTCAGGTTTAAACACAACTGAGGACACATGTTAATACTGACACCTCAGAGGCACAAAGGAATATCCAAAAGACCTTTCAGCATCTTTATGCTAACATTAATTCTGCCTCAGAGTTAATGTACCTTCCAAAATTTACAAGAGTAACTGAGAGCAAAATCCTCAGCCTCAGATCAACACAAACTGGGCCAGACCAAGACTCTTTGTCTAAATGTCTTGAAGGCTTTTCCCAACATATTTAAGAACAGCAACTTAATTAACAGCTAAACACCATTAGTGTATTTCTGCAAATCACTTGTTTGGTACTGATTGAAGAGTCCTGACAGGCAGGGATGAAGTTCTCTGGCATGAACAAGAGCCATAAATTCTCCACTGCTGTCAAGGCGTCTCAATCACACTACTAACAGCAGCTTACAGATGCTAATTAAGCTCAGTCTCAGTGGCTCATGATTAATTTTTCACCTACTCCAGCTTGTAGAGAACCACTCCCAGTGTTTGGGCAAACCTTCAGAGGCTGATTCCTCCCCTCACCTGCGACTGATCTGCTGCAGGACACTCTGCTGGTCATCCTCCTTGGTGAGCTTGGACAGCTGCATTAGGAATTCATCGACCTCCTGGATGGTCAGGAGGCTCTTGGCTGCTGGAGGACAAGTCTTGCTCTGCTCGAAGAAGATCCTTATGGTCTCAGAAACATCTCCCTGTCTCCAAAAACAAAACCAGCATGGGGATGAGAGGCATGGCCAGAGAATGGGGGTGCCACTGGGGATGCAGCATGGTTCCAGGGAGGATAAAGGACAGGAATGATGCTGGGATTGTGTAAAGAAATCAGAATCAAACACTCAAGGAAGCTGCCACAACACATAAAGCTGTTCAGCTTTCATTTGCCCAAGAAGGTAATTAAGAGTACCAGCATCATCTCATGGCTCTATTTTTCACTGCTGCAGCAGCACAGCCCCTTTACTTCCTCAGGATGAAACCACCTGCAAATCCAAGGATGTGGGACAGGCTAGTGATGTCACCAGAAGGCAGTACAGAGCAAGGCAATGAACATAGATGGAAGAATTACCTTTATTATGTAATTCACCCCCTCTCTGCACCTTGCAGTGAATCAGAAGGTGCACAGCCAATCACCAACTCCCCTGCACAGGGACTCAGTGCACAGCTGAGCACTTGCAATTGTACCAATTTAATTGTATCAACCAACTGCAGGTGCCAGTGACAGCTCTATTAACTGAATTCCAGGTTTTGAGATGTGATGGTACAAAGAGAATAATATAAATCAGTTCTGCAGGAATGCACCAGACAAAGGAGTTTAGCCAAACAGATGCAGCCCACCTTGCCTAGGTAATTCTAGTCTTGCTTTCTAAAGCTTTGCAGGTGGATTCTTATCCTGCTTTCTGTTCAAACACGATTTTCTACAGGTTCCAGATGGCAGAAAATGCTATGAAAACTGCTAAAGCCAAGGAAAACCAAAATAAATCACCAGCTCCCATTCTAACAGTCAAGCTAAAGAGTAAAAAACCCCAAATCATTATAGAATTTCTGCAGCAATTAAGAGTGCTGCTGTCTGCACTCACCTGTTCCAGGTCCCGGACCATTTCTTCCTGGTTGCAGTTAAAAATCCTACTAAACAGCTTTACAATCTGCTTATCATTCAAGTTGTAAACTATTTTAATGACACCTGGTAACAGCAGCTTAATGGTCAGGTATACATCACCATGAAAACCATCTGGGGAAAAAAAAAAAAGCACATTGTAACTCTGAGGATTTATTTTCGTGTCCTGGCTCTGCCTGGTTTGTGTCCATTTGCATAACCCTGGGGATAAAACCAACAGCTGGGGCTTCTGTTTGCTCCACATGAAAGGAGTTCTAAGGGGAAATACCCACAACTTGCCTCTAAATCTGATCCCAGCACTAAATTTGGCACTTACAACACCTGAGCGAGACATTTTTGGTCTGAATTTGCTATTTAAAGAGTTCGCTTCTCAAAGATTATCTCCACAGTTCAGAAATCACCACAGCACGAGGCTGGGACCACACAACCAAGAGATTTTATTCCACTTTTCCTTTTGATATCAGACTTTGAGGTTGACTCTGAGAGGGCTGAGGAATGCAAGGAGAAGCCATACCTCCTGCAGATCCCTTCCTGAGGAAGTCCTGGATGATCTGTGTTTTCACATTGTAGCTTGGCTTTTCAGCCACCATGGCACAGAGCTTCCGGAATTCCCGCAGCAGGCAGTCCTTGTGCTTGGGATCACACTTGCTTGCAGACAGGCTGGACTTGTGGGCAGAGTTTGCAGGGGCATCTTCTGAATTCTTTGGCTTGGCTGCATCAAACACATCACAAGTTGCTTTTTTAACAGTACGGAGCAAATGTTGAAGTTACCTCTGCCTGGCAAGCTGGGAGCAATCTCTGTGTGTTAGGAAAGCTTCAGAGCTAAAATTCATGACTTTTTATAAAAACCTTCAAACTATTTTTACCCTTCACATTACACCAGAATTTTCTGGATCTTAATTATATCAGAAAAACCACAGTGTAAAGGAATTTCTCCTTCCAGATGACTGTTTTGGGTTTTTTTTCTACTTTATAGGCTTTTGCCCTTCACAGCAAGATGTTTCCCTATAATTTCTAAAATGGGGGAATATGTCCCAATCCCCTTTTCTCTCCTAACACAAATCACCTACAGGAGGTGATGTCTCAGGCTGTGCTGTGGCTCTGGGCAGTTTTCTCAGAGCTCCAGGTGGGTGTCAGGTCAGTCAGAGCTCACACAGGGACTGTCCTGCTGCTAGCTGCTCCTCAGGACAAGTTTTCCCTTCCATGAACACAACTGGGAATGCCTCACCAGCAGTTTTTTCCCAGATTTTGATCTCCACATGGGGTAACTTTAGCCTGTACCTTCAGTTTGACTGGAATGAGCCAGTGGATGCAGGCAGATGGAGCCAGCCTGACAATGTGGGGAATTTATTTCCTTGGGAATACTGGAAACTCCAACATCCTTCAAGACTGAGAGCCTAAGAATGCACTAACACCTTCTGGCACACCAGAATTTTTAAAAACTAAGACTAAATCACCTAAAGAAAAAACCTACTGAGCCAACCTCTGATGCAGAGGTTAGAAGAAACTGATTTCCCAGAACCAGTTTTTTAATTCTTACCAGTGAATCCAGAGAATTTCTTTGGTGGATCTTTTGTGGTCAGCTGTCCTGTGGCAGTGAGCTTTGCTTGCACTATCACCTTTTTCTTCGGGGTACCTCCAGTCTTGGAATTGGCTTCTGGAAAGCAGAAAGGTTCAAAGAGGCAGTCAGGAATAATCTCACACGTCCTTCAACATATTATGTATGAGACAGAGCAAAAAGCCTCAAAAGAAATGGGAACTGGAAGAGAAAAAACTCCTAATTTTTAGATAACAGAAGTTAAAAGAACAGATAATAAATTAAAGATCACAGAAAAAGGTGAAAATGGAAAAGAAATGATGCCTCCTCATGGGTTTTATTTGCTGATGAATTAAATCACCCAGGAGTTGCCCACAATCAGTCGTGGCACCATAAAAGTGACCATTTCTTCCCTTTCCTACAGGGCTGAGACAGGGATTGGAGCAGCACCACACACTTTGTCCCTAAGGCATATGAATAAATCCACAAGGATTTCGTGGCAAGGGCACAGCTGGGTGACAACCTGTGGCATAACTTGAAAGTAAGGAGAAAAGTGACCTAGGCACTGCCTTGTGCCTCACCTGAGATATACTTGTTGATGACTTCTTTCTCCTCATCCTGCAGCTCTTCCCACCCCTCCAAGTCTGTGATGTCTTCGATTTTCCTGGTGGTGGCCCTGGCCTTGTCCAGCTTCTCAAACATGCACTTGACATGGTACCACTCCTTCATGTCCCCCCCGGACTCCGTGAAAGGATTGGGGACAATCTTCCCGATGCGCACCATGCCCTTCACGATCTTCTCCTTGCATTTCTTGCAGCCCGCGGTGCCTCGCTTGGCATAGTCCACGCAGTACCTCTGCTCCGCCATGTCCTCCGCAGCTGTGCAGGCTGAGCGCAGCCAGGCGCCCAAAAGCAGGGAGAGAGGAAAAGCTCCGGCAACACCGCGCTGGTTTGTGGCTGGCGGGGAGACAGGCTGGAAGAGCAGCTGGCACCAGTAACCGGGGCCGACTCTGACACAGTAAGAGAAGGGTCTGGGCAAAGGGAGCTGCGGGCGAGGGCAGAACAGCGCTGTGCCCCTGCCGAGAGCGCGGGCAGCGTGTGACAGTGTCCTGCCGCCCGTGGGCATCCAGTCTGTGCCGTGGGTGCTGCGAGCGACAGAGGAGACACTGAGCACTCTCTGCCCGCCGGGAGCCCTTCAGGGGCTCCAACCCTCCCCCCCCGGCCCGGCCTCCGCTCCGCAGCAGCCTCCATCGTCCCCGCTCGCCTGCCCCACACCCCGACCCCTCA
>VZRF01011480.1:49794-145127 GCA_013396875.1 Vireo altiloquus | reverse complement strand
AGGCCGGGGCCGCCGCCGCCGGGACACGAGCGCGCCCACCCGGCCTCCGTAGGGCCGCGCGCGCGCGCGCGGAGCGCCAGGCCCCGCCCCTTCCGGCCCGAACAGCACCCGGGCAAGGACAGACCACGCCCCTCGCCCAGTCTCGCCCCGCCCCCGGCACGCGCCGGGAGCTGTTTCCCGCCTCGGGTCAGGCTGAGGCGGCACCGGGATAGCGCCTGAGGCGGCACTGGATCCGTGCCCTGGGGCGGTACTGGGACAGCGCCTGGGGCTGCACCGGGTCCGTGCCCTGGGGCGGCACCGGCTCCGTGCCCTGGGGCGGCACCGGCTCCGTGCCCTGGGGCGGCATCGTGTCCGTGCCCTAAAGCGGCACCGGGACAGCGCCTGGGGCGGCACCGGGTCCGTGCCTGAGCCGGCACTGGGATCGCGCCTGGGGCGGCACGGGGTCCGTGTCCTGAGGTGGCATCGTGTCCGTGCCCTGGGGCGGCACCGGGACAGCGCCTGGGGCTGCACCGGGTCCGTGCCCTGGGGCGGCAGCGAGTCCGTGCCCTGAGGCGGCAGCGGGTCCGTGCCCTGGAGCAGTACTGGGACCNGACAGCGCCTGGGGCTGCACCGCGTCTGTGCCCTGGGGCGGCACTGGGATCGTGCCCGGGGCGGCACCGGCTCCGTGCCCTGGGGCGGTTCCGGGACAGCGCCTGGGGCGAGAGAGGATCCGTGCCCTGAGGCGACGGCGGGGCTGCGCCATGAGGCGATGGAGGGTCCCTGCCCTGAGGCGGCACCGGCTCCGTGCCCTGAGACAGTGGAGGGTCGTGCCCACCGAGAGGCAAGAGCAGTTCCTCACCACACGGGTGTGCAGGAGCACTGCGTGTCCCTCCCTGAGGCAATGATTTATTCCTGACCTCCCAAAGTTGGCTTTTCCAGAGCACTACACCAAGCTGAGGCAGGTCTGAGGGGATGCTCTATCCCTGGCTGCACCACACTGGTTCCCCCGAGAGTGCTGTGCTGTTAGCACAGCTTTGAGGTGCTGCTGGATCAACTGGCCATAGAAATGGTCCCTCCAAGAGTTCTACCCCGTGTTTGTGCAGGTGTGAGCCACTGCCCGATCTCCAGCTTCATGAAGTTGTCCCTTCAAGAGTGCTGTGCCATGTTGGTGCAGGTCTGAGGTGTTGCCATGTCACCTGGCCCTCAACTGGGCTCTCCACGAGCACACACTGTACCTGCACAGTCCTAAAGTGCTGCTCCATCACCTGACCTCCCAAAATTGTCCCTCCCAGCCCCTCACACTGTGTTTGTGTGGGCCTGAGGTGCTGCTGTTACACCCCCAGGCCCCTGAGAACAGCCCTTCATCCCAGTACAGGTGAGCACACAGCTGCAGACCAGCTGTTGGCTCTCTGCTGGTGGGTGCCACCCCTGTTTCTCTGATGGAAGTGCTGTTGTGCTGTGCCAGGAGGCTGCTGAGGAGGCTGGAATGGATGCAGTACACACCACCACAGGATTCCTGCCTTCATCCATGGAAAGGATGCTGTGTAGGTTGACACGGCCAAGTCTCTGACCTGCTTTGCTGTGCCTCAAAGGCAGAGTATGAGATATAAGGTACAGAATTTGCTTCACCAGCCACATATCTGTCTTTTTGCTGGCCTCCAGCTGGTTGCAGAGCAAGCTACAGGCAGTCTTCCTCTTCTTCCCAGCACATCAAACAAACCACACTATTTGGAGCTGTGAGTGAAACAGCTATACCTGGGCACAAAAATGGGATGAAGTCTGACACAGGCATTTCTGATCACTGGGATCTGGCTGTGAACAGACAGTCTGCATTCATTTGCAATATTTTACATTGCAATGTTTGCTCTCAAGACAATGCATTCAATCCATGATCTCAGGATGGAAATACACCTTCCTGACCCTCATGGCCCAGAAGAGGTGGAAACCCCAAAACTAAAGAAAGGAACAAGCTCTCCCAACCAAATCCAACTGGGAGCTTTGAGTCACAGAAGAGGAATTGCAGAAGGATTCAGAGAGATCTTCCTGCTATGGACTATGTGGAAGGCACCCAGACCACCACCATGCTCCAGATTTTTGGCTGAGAGCATTCAACTCCAAGATCACACATTTGGCAGACTTGGATGAAAAGTTTAATGTGTGAGTTTAATGTGACTTGATTTTTAAGAATTCAAATTGCTTTGAGAAATTATTTGCAGAACCAGCAGTGACTGGGTGCAACAGTTTGTATGAAAACTGGGATTTTAGAGGGGAAGAAAACAAAATCCAGGTAAAGATGAGGTGTTCAGATGCTGTGATGTCAGGATGTGCAGAGTTCAGGGAGTGCTTGCTGGGAGCACAGAGTTCACAGCAGCATGGTGAGATCTGTCACTCATTGTGTGTTGGGGCCTGGTAACAGAGATGGAAAGGCAAGGGCTGACACTGCAGCACATCATTATCAGGTTTAAACAAGGCAGCTGAGCAACCTGCCAGTGGTGGGATCTGCTTCCCTAACTCTGTCTAAAAGTCAGCAAAATGAGCTAAACTAGGCAGAGTCTTCAATCACTAGAGGAACACTCAGAGGCTTCAGTGAGGGCAAGATGAATTGCTCCTGGCTCTTTTCAGCCTGGAGGGGGTTTGGATGGCAGCAGGGACAGGTGAGGGGAGTAGGAGGCTGCCCCTCTGGAGAGTGGTGCAGGGACTGGAGATTGATGACCCGGCTGTGAGAGATGCAGCGAGCACAGGCAGGTGGCAGAAGGCTGCCACGAGAAAGTGGGAGTTTTAGATAAATTTCCTCTCTCAGAAACACACACAAAAGCTGTTTGGTTGCTCTGGAAAGGCCTGGGAATAACAGCAGCGAAGCTGGTGCACTCTTAATGCCAGCTCTCCTTGTCTTGAGCATGAAGACTCTGCAGCCTGGAGCATTAATTTTACTGATTTTCTATTGTGGTTCCAAAGGAATTGGTAGAAAGTTGAAACTTGCTTCTTCATAGAATCACAGCATGGTTTGGGTTGGAAAGAACCTTAAAACTCATCCAGTTCCATCCCCTGCCATGGGCAGGGACACCTTCCACTGTCCCAGGTTGCTCCAAGCCCTGTCCAGCCTGGCCTTGGACACTTCCAGGGATGGGGCAACCACAGCTTCTCTGGGCACCCTCTGCCAGGGCCTCCCCACCCTCCCAGGGAAGGTGGGAACAATTTCTTCCCAATATCTTATCTAAATCTACCCTCTTGTTTGATCTTGTAATGTTTTTTTGTAGCTAACAGCTCTGAGATGACATTAGGAAGTGATAAGAAAGTCTCTAGTGCCCCATCAGGCCCTGATTTTGGTCTCTGCTCTTAAGTTTTCCCTGTAAGCACTTTCTTCCCCTGAAGTTGCAATGTGCATCCACTGTTCTTTTTGTGAGTGAGAAAGTTTATGTGCAAGGGGAATAATTAAAATTACTTGGGTTTTAGAGTCTTACTGGAATAAACTCCTCCAACTCCCCCTTTGGCCGGATGCACCTTCAAACAGCTGTGAGTAGAACTATTTATCCAGTGAATATATCCACAAAACCACAGGACACTGAGTTCACTGAGAGAAAACCAGGAGACAAATTGCTCTTGCTTTGCAAAGGATCAGGGAGAAATCACTGCTGGAGTCTCCCTTGGTAGCAAATACTGGAATTGTTGAGCTGAGCCTCTTAACATAATGTGCTCCCTATGTAAAAGGCAGCAGTGACAGACCAGACCAGCAGAGAGGCCTCCAGGAAAGCAGAACTCTGTTTTAAGTAGTTTATTCCACTAATACCAAGAAGATAATGCCCAAAAAGTCAGATTTAAAGGTTTAAGTCTGTCCTTGCTTAAGCCAAGTGGCCATCAGGAGTTCTGTCAGGAGTTAAAATATATATGAAAGCGAAATAATGGTCTCAAGTTTTGCTTTTAGGGATTTTTCCTCAGTGTTAAGAAGCAAAAAAAACCCCATTTTAGCTTCATCTTAAGCTAGGGTTGAAAACAGTTCATAAAAAAGGGTTCACCTTGTCCACATCTTCTAGGGATATCTTAAATTAATGGATTTTGAACTAAAATTAAAGTTTCCTTGCAAGACTTCTGTCAGAGTTATATTCCAATGAATCCAATCTTCTTGGTATTGAGAAAATGTCTGGAATCTCACTAAAATCAAATAAAAGGAGGGAGATATTTAGAATTTTAATAACCCCAATGAACAAATATATCTCCCTCTCTGGCTGCTAAAGAAGATACTGAATCTGTACATGTGGTTTATTAAAATATAAGCGATAAGAGAAATGGAAAAGATTATAGGAAACAGACATATATACATGAAATACATTTGGCAAAAAGGGAAGGGATGTCAGTTAAATAACAGATCAAGAAGCCACATAAAATGGAGTTACAGAGCTCAATATTACTCACTTATTTGCATTTATGTTCGTTGGTAAGACTGACTTTGTTAGGGAGGGCTTGGAAAGGAAAAGCTCCATGGTTCAGTCTGAAGGGATTTGCAGTGTTTTGGTTGGAGAAGTGGCTCACAGAGCTTTCTCCTGCCCTGAGGGGGGTGAAAAGTGGAAGCTGGATACAACAGGAATGAAATACCTTCCAAGCCTCTTTTTGCTCCCTCAGTTTGGTGGGGAAAGGGGAGGATATAATCTGTTGTCAGTTTAAAAAATAAACTGCTGTTCTTCAGTTCCCATTTACCTCTTAGTGTTTCCTGGAACAATAAGAGGGACTGGATGTGATCTAAGGTGTACCACTGAAAATTTGAGGGAATCTCAGAGGAGCAGCTGTTCCCTGCTGCAGGCATGGACCAGGTGTTCCCACAGAGGTTCACCTTTCCTTCCCTCCCGTTCCATCCTCCAGGCACGGCTGTGATTCAGTGCCTGTGACACAGAGCCGTGGAACTCCTCTGCATCCCTGCTCCCATTGCAGTGACATCCCTGCCTAGGGCGGTGACAAAAAGATGACAATCAATGTGGTATTATCCTAAAATTGGTATATGCAGTCCTCTGTGGAGGAGACAGTTTTGGAATGTGAACTTTGTCCTTTAATCCAAACACAGCAGAAGTCTGTCTCTGCCCTCCCTCTCGCCACGTCTCAGCTGTCTTTTTGAGGGAAAATTTTGACATTTGGTACATGGACATTAGGAATGTCCGAGTGCAGGAAAACAAATGTGAAATTTGTCATTTCTAGTGCAGATTGCCCAAAGAGTCATTTAACAGCCACCAAAATAAAAAATGTGTCAGAGATTTCCAAAGGCACTTAGGAGATGCTCATGTTCATTTGCTGTTAGTACTAATGAGAAGTGAGTGTCCAAATCACTTGGACAGGTTTTGGAAAATCTCAGCTAGATACATGTCTTCCTGGAGGAAATTACATTTGACAGGAGGCTTCTGATGCAGGGAGAATAAGGGCATTGGAGGCCACGCTCTGAATTCATTCTATTTCGGTTCAGAAATCTGCCAAATGTGTGTTAGACACAGAGCTGGTACCTCCACCTCTATTCTGCTGTCACCTAATAGAATATCCTTTATTTTTCTGCTTGCTGCATGTGCTGTTAAATTAGATAGAGGTATTTGCAAGGTGAATGACAAGTGTAATTGGCTATAAACGCTCCATTTAGAGAGATTGCAAACTATGTTTAAGTTACACCCAAGTGCACCTGTACTTGAGATGCAAAGTCATTCAGCTCCCACAGCACCTTCATTATAACCATACTTCATCCTCCCACACAAATAGATTCTGAGGAAAATAATTTCTCCCCAAATGTACATCTGCTGCGAATTATCCTGGCATCATTACACATGCCAGGGTAGTGAACACAAATCTCATCCTCTGGGGCGGTGCTGATTGAAAGATGACACCTGATTTTGGAAAACAAAGGAAATCTAAAATAAAAGCTTGGCATATATATATATTTTTTTTTGGAGTTTGTTTCAGAGCATTTCCCAAATTATTTTGTCATTTCTGCTTGCTGGGAGAAGACTTTTTTCAAAATTTTAACTGGAAATTTTAGCTTTGAATACTTTAGAATGAAAGTGAAACCACAGTTGATTTTTTTTAATTGACCTTGTCAGGCAATGACTGTTGCTAAAACGAGAGATCATTGTGATACCATTCTTTGAGACATCCAAAATAATTTCAGAAAATCATCAATATTTTCAAGACAGACTGTAAAAGTTTTTTTATTATTTTGGAAAGACTTCAAGGTGACTGATTAAAGACTATTTTTGAATGCAAACAGCATTTCATTAAAACACTTTTAGTCCTGCAAAGGAACACTTGTGCCCAGGAAGAAAATGGTGCAATTAACTGGTGCCTACCTTGCATTGTCCTCTGGGATCTGCGCTTGCTTGTTTAATCACTTGTTAAAATCACTGTTTATTTTCTGAACAGCCAGGAATCTTGCCGGCTTCGAATTCCCAATTTTCCTTTGTTTCTTCCTTGTTCTAAGTGGCAGCTGTATACGACTGGAGAACAGACAGGGCCGAGCAGCTTTAACTTCTTTCTGTGTCCCTGAAAATCTCTGTTCTTCCATACAAAGTTGTCCCAGGTTGCTGTGCACTTGCCCAGGTTCTTTCAAACCACATCTGTCATATCTGCACTCCACAGCTCGTCTGGACCAGTGTCACACATCCGAAATGAAATGAAAGAAACTCCTAAACAAATCCAATCTCGGTTGTGCCCTGCTGCCTGCGGTGGGGCTGAGCTGTGCCTGATTGCAGATCTAATCTCACCCTGATACCTGAGGAGCAATATTGACACTCGCTCCATTTTGTCCTGCCCGGGGAAGCTGAGGGATCTCTTTAGCTAAATGAAATATTAGCGAAATGAAATAGTAGTCTTGGGCTTTCCACAGCCCAAAGCCATGTTTTGGAAGGCAAATGGAAATTCAGTTACAAGGTGACTTCTGCAGACCCCAGCTCTGGGCCTGGGCTCTTCAGCACATGCAGGAGTTGTCGTCTCTGGGTTTTAACAGAGCTCAGGAGGCACAGACAAACCTCTGCTTGGAGGGAAATTCTGCTTTTTAATGTCACAGGAACTTTCTTACTTTAGTGCTAAACTGTGTTATTTCTCTTTGAATCTTCCCTGAAGTAGCTCTGTGATGTTACCATTGCCGTGCTGAGGGCCGTATGTGTAATTAGTGACTTGTATGACTCCCAAAAGCTGCGGTCTAAACTTTAATCCAACCTTCACGTTGATCACCCTGCCACATCACTTGAAAGCACTTATGATCAAGGAACTGCAATTCTCCGAGCCAATTCCACATTGGAGATGACTTTTATTGGGGAGACGGGATGTTAAAAAAAAAATTAAACCGGTCCTCATTAGAAACTGGAGACATAAAAGTCTCCTGAGCCAGACTGTGAGTGCCACTGCAGAGCTATTTATGCAGCTATTTATGCAGGGAATATCTCCCCGGGGATGGGCTATTTGCTGTTGCTCCTGCTCAAAGACCTGCACCGAGATGCCAGTGCTGGAACCAGGGATTTGGGGTCCTGGCAGGAGCAGCGTGAGTGAGTCTTAATGATGGCAAAGTGCTGCCTTTCCCTCTCTGGAGGGTGCAGGGGTTGTCACAGTGCCTTTGTCTCACTCGTGTCGCCCCGGGGCATGGGAAATGGGATATAAACAAAGCCAAAGCGAATGCAGAACCTCTGACCTATCTGCAAACGTTGCTTCTGGGGCTATTTGTTTCTGTATCCTCAGAGCACATTGCGGGAGGCCGATTTATTGCTGCCTGGGCTATCTTATCCCTGTCCTTTTTAGTGAAATGGAGCTTCTAAGGGTTTTGTAGATGAACTGAGAGCTGCCACTTAAAGACTGTGTGTCTCCAGCCAAGTAACTCCACATTGACTCTGTCGCTGTCAGGACCACGAGATCCTTCCCTGCAGGGTTAAAAATCAGGACCCAGCCCGTCCCTGTCCATGGGGTGCAGCTGTAGCACGTAGAGGAGCTTTGCTGAACTCAGGAGGTTCCTGCTGGCCCCTTTCTCCAGATAGCTGAGGACCCTCCGCAAAGTCCAGGCTTGTCTTCCCTTCCCATTCCTTCCCGCCTCCCAGATGTCCTCCTTCATTATTCCAAATCTGGCATCTCATTGAAATGCACGTGAGTGAAAGCAGCAGCACATTGAAACAAATACGCTGGAAACACCTTTTAAAAGAGCTTTTTGTGCCCTGGTTAAAATCTGTTGGTGTTTTTGGGAAAGCCACACCGTGTGCAGTTGCACCATCCCCTCTACACACAGCGTCACGTTTCCTGTCTGAGCAGGTGCTCAGAAACACCCACCTGCTGCAGGTGAATCCCAATTAACCCAATTAATGCTGTTCTAAACACCCCAAGCAGCTCTGCTGGTTCTTTGCCTGCCGAGAGCGGGTGTGGCTGTGCTCAGCTTCAGAACGTGGAGTTCTGTTTCCCGAACGCTTCTACCCCTTAGGATGGGAATGCTGAGTGGCAGCATTGCAGAACAACGCCTGTCTGATCAGCGAGTTTTCTCTAAGCCAGCTCTAATTGCCTTATCTAGATCAGGACCTTTCCCTCCTCACTTTCAGGGGTATTTTTAGACTAGTTGCTAAGTCTGCGCTGTGCCAGGAGCCTCGAAAAGCTCTGGATAGCTTGGCTTGTAGAGTCTAAAGGGAAGGGGTATGGGATCTGCCTTGTAAAGGAGCTGACGGCTGTTCTGAGGTGCTTAGATCTATTCCATACTAATGAGTTTCTTATCTGAACTGCAACTTTGCTTAACTGCTGTCCTCTTTTGAAAACCTATGCGTTAAATTGCCATGAGACAATAGTTCCTAAAAGGCATTCCCCTAACCTCACTTTCTTCACTAAATTGGATGAATCTAGTGAAATGCCTCTTAGAAACAAATCTTTTTTAAGCCTGCAGTCTATTCTTCTTAACCTCTCTGCCCTAAACAATTTCTGAGACAAGATGAATACCAGCCTGTGATGATCATTGCTACATATATTCCACTTTAGCATTCACTTGGCTGATAGCCTGGAATAAGTCACTGTTGGGGGTTAAACAACTTCTGGGACTATAGATGGGACCTCATTATGCAAAGTGAGGAGAGTTATGGCTGGAAGCAGCGCAGGTGGAGCTGCTGCGTTCACTGCACAGAAAGTTCAGGGACTGAGGTTACCTGGTGTTGGAACCTCTCAGCTGAAATCTGAAACAAGTGGGGTAACCTCTCTCCCACGGGGACCTTCCACTCTTTGTCTGGGTTTTGCTAATTTAGGATACCATTTTCTGCTAGGAAATGTTGGAAAGGAAAGTTTCTACTCCCTGTAAGGATTATGTCGTTGCCTTGAGATGCTTTGAATTGCAAATGCTACCTTAAATCTGGTTGGGACTAACTGCTGAGAACCAGACCAAGGCTTTGACAAACCTTTCAAATCAGAGGCTTGCAATTTGAATTTCAGATGTGCCCAAGGCTCTGGAGCACCAGAAGGCACCATCCTTAAACACGTGAGGTGAATGATCCTACCTTTGTACTTCTCTGGGATAACCAGCATGGCATTTCCATAGGAGTGTGCTCCTTAAAGTGATCTCCACCTCCCCGTGTACTCTCCATTAATAGGTATAAGTGAACCAGTTTGGGACATTCCCACCTCCTTTAGGAGTGCTCTGAGCTGAAATTTTGTTTGGATTCATACCAGGATCCAGGGTCTTAGCAGACCCTGCTGTCAACAAAGACTTGGTTGGGAAATAATAGAACCAAGAAAATCAACCAAAAGCAGTTGTTCTTCTAATTCATTATATAATCTTACTTTTTCTTTTGCTGATAGGAAGTTACCTTCCAAAGACAGATTAAAAAGGTGAGTCTAGCTAAGTTTATCTTCAAGTGGGACTGGGAGAGAAATCTGGATTGTGGGTTTGGACTTGCACAGTGAGGGGGAGCTGCTTTGTGTTCAAAGAACCACAAAATGATTAAAGGTTCTAAACTTTTACGCTGAAAACCTTAAGTGTCTGTGTCCTAGAAAAATCACTAAATAAAGTAACTTCTTTTTGGACCTGTCTGGAATGCTGAGGTCTACAGGCTGGATCCTGAAATCCCAGTGAAATGCAGAAAGCCACCTTAGATTAAGAATTTGACTCACCTGTATTAGGAGCTTGGATGGGATGAATAATGATATGATTGGACCACTCTTCCCACACAACAAATGACAATCTCATGTCTCTGCTTGGAATTTGAAGTGGAATTAGGAAGTTTTGTCCAACTCTATGTGCAGGTTTTTAGCTGAGCTTTGGTCTGCTCTGACTCTGCATTTCTGTATGAGCTGTGTTCCTTCTCCTGAATTAATCTGAATTCCGAGTAGATCTCCAAGCTGGTGGGGTTGCAGCATCCTGGGCTTGCTTTCAAATATCCACATCCTTATTGGGAACCTGTGTTGTAGTTACTGTGTTGGGATGCTCCTTCCTCCTCTGCATGCACAATGAGCACTGAAAAGCCATTGACCAAATGCTTCCAAACAATGCCAGATTCTCTTAGGACTGGTACCAAGCAGAATGTTACTGTGTGCTCAGGGCTTTGCTCATAAACATGCTGAACTGTGTGATGGAAATGGAGGATTAATTCACTGATGGGCTGCTCACTCCCTGCATGTAAATAGAGATGGGGAGGATGCTGCCAGGACTCTCCAAAGGCTTGTGTAATGTCAGGGATCTTTCCTTACAAATGCTCCCCCAGTGGCTCTCCTGCAGATGAAGTGGCTGCCAGGGCAGTTCTGTTTTCCAGCCTGGAATGGATCTTGCTGCACGTCCTCCTCAGCCTGTCCTTTCTTCAGGGCAAAAACCTGTTTAACCAAGGTGCCCTTAACCCTTTCAGGACCCTACAGAGGTTGCTACCTGCTTCTCCCCTGCCCCTGGAGCTGCTGCATAACTTAAATCGAGTTGTTCTTGCAAACAGTTCCCCCATTTCCCTTTAATACTTCAAAGAATTACTGGACCTCGTAATATTGATCTATTCACTTCCTATCCTTTTACAGCTGCCTATATAATTTCTGATCCTTAAATCTGACAACTGTGTCCCCAAGATGACTGTTCTTAATGTTTAAATGATTGCTACCTTCCATCAAAACAATCTAGCATTAAAACAGGAAATACACTGCAAAAGCAGTAAAACAGTGTGTCTATGGATTAATTCCTGACTACTCTCTCAGTGCAAACCAATGTGTGGAATATAACTTGATTTTAAGCTAAAAGTAGATCAAAGCTCTCTAAGCACTAACAAGAAATCACCTGGAAATAGTGCAGCTACAAGTAAAAGTGCCCAAATTTTGTACATTTCATGTATCTGAAACTGCATTGAAAGAATTATTTCAGAAAGAATGAGGGGTTTATGCTTTTATGTAGATATCAAAGACACAGAGGATTCCAAGCGTGCTAGAAACAGCAATTAATGCACTAGGTCTTTCAGTAATGCCATTTCTTCTCTGTTGAGCTATACAGTGTTTAAACATTTTTTTTTAGTGGGTCTGTGTTTCCATGCTAAAGCACTGTATATAATTTGGGGATACAACTCCTTATAAATGCAAAAAAAATTTTCCCAGCTCCTCTCCTGCCTACTCTGCAGACCACCAAAGAAACTACTAATGCAATTTTAATTTATAGCTCTACCTTTTCCTCAAGCTCTGGGACAAAGATTCCCTAAAGTGCTTTAGAACAGAGGTCAGGCTGCATTTTTAACAGAGCTGTGAGGAGTCTCTGCTCTGTAATATAAACCCCACACCCTCCATCTCCACAGCCTAATCCAGCTGGGAAGCTGCTGGTTTGGGAGGAGGGCAAGTGTGCATGTGGCAGCTGAGCAGATCACATTGTTGCCTTTCCCTGGTCTTAAAATTAAGACCAAAACATGGTTTATGGAGAAAAGGGGCTTCTGCTTTGGTAGTTATTTCAGGATCTTTGGGTACAGTACTTTGTCCAGGTGGAATGTCCTGAAAATGCTGTGTCACACTGAAATACACACGATTATAGGCCTTGCAAAATAGCATATTTATTAAAGATTTTCCAATGAGAGGCTTGAATGAACTCCCTGTTCTGAGGAACCTTCCCCCTGGCTGGGCCTGTCTGAGGTTCCAAAATGTGCTCTGGAGAGGCCCTTGGTGTCTGGAGCTCCCAGGATGTTTGCTCTCCTGGTTTAACGGTGCCGTGGGGCTGAGCTGAGTTATCAGCCTTGGGAAGTTACAGTGTGGGGGCTAAAAGCACTGAGAATACATAAAACTATAAAAGAGTATGTAAGAGGGGGTATAAAAGAAAAAGCAAAAAATCATCCTGGCATCAACATCTTCATAAGAGTGAGAGATGCTTTGGACAGCCACATTTCCAGTTTTCCCCCTGTTCCCATGTCCTTTTCCTGCAGAGCCATCCCTGAAGCACAGGAGGTGCTTTAACCAAGAGCCCAAGCTGCCTGCCATGATAACGAGCCACTGCCAGGGCTGTGCTCCACGTGAAACCCTTACAGCCTCTCTCCCTGGATCTATTAAGAGCTTCAGCCTCGCCTGATGCACTTCCCAGAGCTTCTGGCTTTTGGCTTGACATGTTTGTCCATTTCTTTGTTAGCTCACACCGCAGGGACGCCCCGATCCAGCCTTGGCTGTTTGCTCAGGCTTCTCAGAGCAAATGTCAAATGAGTTGGAACTGGATGTCTTTGAAGTCATGGTAAAACAGGCATGGAAATCAAATGCAGCAGCTTTTGAATCTGGGCAACTTCCCGAGTATAAGCTTCTAAATTTCTGTGCTGTGAGGCAGGTGCTTTTTAGCAGTGTTCCTGTTTAGCTGATTGTCAAATCTCCAGACAGTTATGTGATAAATACCTGCCAGTGCTGCATCTATCATCCCAAATATGCTTGGATTGTTGGTTTGTGCAGATGGAGCGTGTTAGGTGCTCACATTTGGTTCAGACCACATATGTTACCTGTCTGATGTTTATATTCTATGCAAAAAAATGAGATTTGAACCCTTTCTAGGACCATGGTACCTTTTCCCAATTCTTTCTTTTCCTCCCTTTTTTCCTTCCAAGATGCATGACCTCTAGACTTCCATTTTCCCTCTGTTTTCACCCCATTCCACCAAAGGTGCACCACCTGTGCAGACAAAGATTTCAAGGACAGAAAAGTGAGGTACTGTAATTCACAGTTTGAAACAGAATTCAGTGCAATGTCTGTAGAATCACCTACTGAGATGTCTTTCTTCAGAGTAAGATGAACTTTTAGTGAACAGTGGAATGTATCTGACTCACCTAGCGAGGCCAGGTGTTACAGTAACACGGAGATTTTTGAAACTGAAATGCTGAGACGATAGTGGGAGTTGTTCACTGAGAGTCAGTCACAAAAAAGTGTAACTTTGTTATCAGGCCTGTTACTTAAAATGTTATAAAAAAGCACAGGGGGAAGGGCCTGACAGCCGAGGGAAGGCTGTCACTGGGGTCTGTTCTGTCTTTTATCACTGCCAGAGTTACTGCTGTTTGTTTACCTTGTTATATATATATATTAGTAAAGAACTGTTACTTCTATTCCTCATGTCTTTGCCTGAAAGCCCCTTCATTTCAAAAATTACAATAATTCAGAGGGAAGGGGGTTGCATTTTCCATTCCAAGGGAGGTTCCTGCCTTCCTTAGCAGACAGCTGTTATTCAAACTGAGACATGGTGTCAGTCTTGTTTGAAGCAAAACATGAAAAATTGTTCTTTGCCTTGCTGCTGAGGGGGTTGCAGGATAGAAAAGGGCAATTTAGCAGCTCGTCCCCTGACTTCCCTGTGTAACCTGCCTCTTGGAAAGCTGCTGGAAGTGCCAGAGTGGTGCTAAACCATTACTCTCAGACTTTATTTCTTCCTTGTGCTGGTGGTAGGAGAAGCTTTTGCAAGAAACTGCCACTCGAGCCTCCAATTTGCAAGAACAGAAATACCTTAATATTTGGTATATAAAAACCTTTATATGAGGAGGGAAGGGAACCTGCACTCACCTTCTGATGGGAAAAATTTGCCCCTCCAGCAGGCTTCCCCAGGCTCTTATAACAAGATAATTATTTAAATGCTGTACTTCAGTTGTGGCCGCTTGCTGCCTCTTCAGATTTTATCTTCTTCCTTTTGTATTTTTTCCCCATCGCTCTTTAACGTGTCAGAGAAGATTTTAATTTCTTTCTTAGTCTGAGAATGAGGAATGGCACACAAGGAGCTGGTAGCAGAGAGGAAAGCAGGGCTGTGGTCACGTCTTCCATCAGATGAGTTTCAGGTGCTAAGCAGTAATGTGGTGTCAAAATACCGAGCAGTGAAGCATTAGGATGATGCATCTCAATTTGTTCCAATCCTCTGGAAGCTGAAAAGAAATCCCCTACTACTTTAGATCCCATCATGAAATAATGGCATTCTCCTCTTCTGCCTCCCTCCCTGCTCCCCTGGGGAGAGATCATGCAGGATTTAGATAACCTTCACTCACGTGGCATAATGATATTGTAAGGGAGAAGATTTTTAAAACAAGCAGCAAACAGGCCTGGGATCAGTCTCAGCTCACTCTCCCTGTGGTTGATGGGGGGTGAAGTATGGTTCTGTTTTTGGAGAACTGCTCCCCATTTCTGCTTCTTTCCCTACTCAGTTCAGCTCTTTCATGGTCTGTGATGTCCAGTTTCTCCCATCCCCTTGGTTCCTGGCTTCTGAATCTCTGAAATATGGAGGAATGGAGAGAAGAGAAGCATGATTGGGTGGCCTGACAGGCTCCCAGCCCATGGAGCTGTGTGAGAGCCCTGAGCTCCGTTCCTCTGTGTGACCATTCCTTCCTGGACTCTTCCACTTGCTCCCTGACCTCACTGTTCAGCACATGAGCTGCCCTTCTCTCCCAGCCTGTTCTCTTTCCTGCTTCCCTGTGATGTGGCCAGGAAGGAAAAAGAGACTCTCCCGGGTTTTTGAGGCTGGCAGATGAGTCTCTAGCCTGCAGTGCTCTGGGCAAGAACAAGTTCCTTTTGATTAAAACTGGGCTGTGTTGGTAAACCAGCAGTGGATGAGGGACAGCTTGAAACACTCAGATCCTCCAGGACTAGATAAGCATAATTGCGTATTTGGAATTAGCAAAACTACAAGGATCAAAGCAATCTCCTGGATGGATAACTAGATCAAAGGAGAGACTTTAAAGGAGAAAACATGGATGTTAAGTTCTCCATCTACACTCTATAAATACAAGATGCCAGCGGTAAAGAGGATATAGGAATAAAGGGAGCTTTTGCACATTTCTCAGCAGGAAATAATTTAGTGTCGGACTAGTTTGATTTTAAATTATGATAAAATAACAGACACAAAACTCCAGCACAAACAATGTTCTCCTTTTAAAAGCTAAGTCAGAATCCTTATTAGGATATAGGATAAAATCATAACTTCTTCCATAAATTTACATGAAAGAGCAGAATTGTGTTTCTCTGCTTGAAGAACAGATGTTACCTGACTAAAAACCGAACTGCAATATAAGCAAAAATCTATCAAGGACTGTTACTTGGTCTCCCTTTAAATCACTCCCTGACATCCAGATAGAATCAGAGAATACAGATTTCTCTCCAAGCACAAGGGGCCCAGCAAAGTGCACGGCAGATTGGAAATGTGACTGCTGCTTGTCGTGCGTGTGGCTGTTCAAAGCATGTGGCATTCTGGATGAAAAACAGAGATGAGAATCTGCCAGGTTTGCCTTATCTTTCCAAGGGGAAGATGCTGGCTTTTAATATTGGCCAGTCTTATCTCCAGCAGCCTGTGGACGTGGTTGTCCTGCTTGTGTGATGCTTTGACCAGGGTGGAGGTGGCAGCTGGTGGAACCGGGATGAGAGCTGAGCTGCAGCCTCAGAACAGGAGCATCTCCAGAGTCCCTGTGCTGTGGAATGAATTCCCTTGTCATATCCTGGGGGACTGAACTCCCACGCTGACATGTGCTTCCTGCTGCAAGGAGTGCTAATGAACAAATACTTCTCCAGTTAAATGAGGTGTTTCAGAGGGTTGTAAAAGCAGCTTTCTGGGAGGAGAAAATAAGCTGAGCAGCAGTTTATGCAAGAAGGAAGTGCAAATGGTACATGTCTGCATGCTCAGCCTGTCGCCCTTACCTCACTTGTGTGTGTGGATCTGGAGGTCTTTGAAGGATTAGGCAGCTCTGAGGATCCCAGTGTTGGACTGGACTGAAGGTTCTTCACTGAAATCCTTTTATTTAATCTGACCCCTCAGGCCTATCCCACATGGATGTGAAAATCCCCTGACAGTGAAAATATGGAAGAGCTGGGTCTTAGGAATAAGATTGACTTAACTTTTGTGAAGAGGCATTTAGAACAGCATTAATGTTACCTCTTGCCACAGCTGAGTTCTCTGCCTCAGGCTTTCCTTCATTACACTTTGGATGGGAGACAGGGAAAAAGCATCCAAAAGAGCAGCCAGCATTGCCGTGCCTGGCTCCTCTTCTTTTCTGAGCAGATAAAGCTGTGAGGAAAGAAAACATCTTTTATTGTACTCTACTCTTTCTCCAAAATCTGTGATCGGTTAACTGCCAAGCGCTTTCCAATCCAACCAAATCAATTTGCAAACTTTCACTAATACTATCAGGTAATCTGCAAGCTGTTTGCCCCCTGCCTTATTGGAAGGGCCATTAATACACAGGATAATGGATACCTCAGGGAAGCCAGACATTAAGTTAATAATTAATGTTTACAGAGGCCTTGAGGCAACTGAGCACATTTACCTCTGTGAGGATATTGAAATTGCATTACTGTAATTTCAGCTGTCTCCCCATAGTTGGCAATCAGAGTTGGGCTGGAGCCTGGCTCCAGATGAGCTGTTCTTACCCTGGATTGCAATAAATAAAGTGTTCCTGAGAACTGCTGGGCTTTCCATGCTGTCCTGTTAGTTTGTGCTAATGCTGAGGGAGGCATGTGGGGCTAATCCCTCCTGACAGGCTCCTGTGGTGCTCTGCTGGATGTGCTGTGGGTGGGCTGTGGGTGCTGAGTGCAGGGGGGTGAGGCTGATGTCATGTGAAGTGCTGATCCTTTGGTGTCTTCTGAGGACACCACAGAGTGTTTGTACAACCTCCAAAGAGCCTCTGTGAGTGGGAAGGGTGGATCCTATATGGCACATGCAACCTAAACCCCAGCCCTGGTCTTCAGCTAGCCACTGAAGATGTCTCTCACGGACATGGTTACAGAGAACTCAGAACAGCTTTAATCCAATCAGGGTCCAGGATATGGCTCCCTCTGTAAACCCGAGAAGCTGGGATTTTGGTTGGCAGGTCTTCAGGAGTGGTATGCATGCTTTAGCTCTGCAGGTGACAAATTAATTGTGTGGGAAGAACCTCCCCTTTTCATAGGTTTGCCTCTAACTTTTCTTCTTCCTGCATCCTGTGCAGTTTGATACATTCCCTCCAAAAGCCCTGGTTTCAGTTTGTCCCATACCTAGTGTACATCCCTGTTCTCTCAGCCCTCAGTGTCTGCTGCTTCTGAGGTTTCCCTTCTGTGCTGATTTTGTCCCATTTCCCTCAGAGTCTTGTTTTCCTTTAGAGGTGTCATCTGTTCCAGGGCCAAACTACATCTGTTTGGAGTCAGAGTGCTGAGTTGGGGCTGACCCTACTGCTGCCAACACTGAGCACATGCCTGTGCTGGGACAGTCCTGGGACATTTGGGCACAAAGGCTTTAGCACAGGCATCCTCACATGTGAAACCAAACTGAACTGGATGTAAGCCACATTTGTTGGCCCCAACTCCCATGTTTGGACAAATTTTTGGAATGTTTAAAATAGCATTAGACAAACCTCCCCTTCGATCTGTGAGAGTTCATCTCTGAACACTCTGGTTGGGACATGTGTTTAATTCCTAAAGCCATTGTTTTCCACTCAGAACCTCTTCACTTTGGACAGGTGAACAGCTATACTGAGCTACTTGTCTTTCATCCAGTCTCCTGGAGATAGGTCTTATCAGGTTGTGAGGTGTAATTTGTTTGAAACTGTCCTCACTCATCAATCCCAATGATGTTAGCTCAGTGCTTAAGCCAGTCCTTTTATTAAGTTCCAGGGGTTTTGTATTCCACAATCCAATTGTGCATTATTGATAAAGTCTTGAGCAGGGGATTACTTGAGACATGAGCTTTCTGGCACATGAGCTGTATGACATGACATGAGCTGTATTTTTCAGAGGAAGCTGCTCTCCTTTTAAGGCCAGTTACTGCCTGTCTGGCTGCTCCTGTTCCTCTGGAGTCACTGACTCCAGGCAGGACTGCAGGATCATGGCAGGGAGGATGAGCAGGGAGGTGACAGTGACAACAGGATGAGCAGAAGCTGTGGCCTTGCTGATGAGTCCCCAGCAAGAAGAGCAGAGCAGCTCCAGTGACAACAACCACAGCCCTGAAATCGCTTCCCAAGTGCACAGTGCCAAGGCAGGTCTGGGATTACACTGGGAAGTGAAGCCAGCAGGTTGGGATCAGGAAGGGACATGGCCAGGCACAGGCACCACTGCTGTCTGCCTGTGCATCCATCGTGGCACCACAGCAGTCCCTCGGGGTGGCAGCCAGCTTGTCCCAGTACAGACAGCCTTCCCAGTCCTCCAGGGTGGGGAGGGGGTGCCAGGTCACTGCTGTGCCAGGAGCGGGGTGTTTACCACAGCCTGCAGAGCTTTGCAGAGAGCTCATCCTTTTTCCATGCCTGGACTGAGGTGGCTTGGAGAAAGGAGGGCAGGGATGTGTTCCAGGAGCCTGCAGGGCCACAGGTCTGTGCCAAGGTGTGGAAGTCTCCCTGGAGCTGTGGAGGAATCCTAAAGGTTTCTGTGTGGGGAAGATTGCAAGGTCTCTGATGCACTCAAGGCCCTGATGTGTGACTCCTAAATGACACATTTTCCCTGTGCTTCGTAGTCTTGGAATCACTGTGATTTTCACATATCAGTTATTTATAAGTCTAAGAAAATGGTAAAACAGATCTTTTCCCCCAGACTTCAGCAAGATGATCTTAAAGGCATTGAAACTAGTGACAGCCTTTCTTAATCTGTCAGCTGACTGGTAGATGTGTGCATGTGTTGGTTAAAACCAGGCTATGTGCAGCTTTGCACCTTCCCAGCAGGGCAGGGCACATCCTTCTGGAATCATCTTGACAAGCAGAGCTCTGCCACTGCAAACTTGCTCACAAAAACAGCATCAGCCAGAAAATGGAAACCAAATTAAAGCACTTGCTATCTTTGTTGCAGAAGAAAAGAGACGTGTCTTTCTGCAACATATTTATGTCTTGGGTTTTCCATGACTACTTGATATATTTTTTAACCACCGTAGAACTGCCAGAAACAAGGTATTTACAACCCCACTGTGCAACTCAAAATAGACTTGAAACTAGTTGGTTCTTTCCTCTAAGGGTTCCTTAGCGTGGTTTGCAAAGCTGTGCAGTGAAGTGTGACCTGTTCTGACTGGTTTTGCTTTCCCTGACTTGTGTATCATCGCTTGGGCAGGACAGTGATGATGGAGGGATGGTACTCAGAGGATGTGCTCCTGCAGGGGATGTTAAGGCACATTTTACAGTCACACTCCCCATCCTGTTCATGTTTCTTGTCACACACTCATTGCTGCAGTATTGCCTTCCAGACACACCATAAAGGCTGGAAAAGTCCCCTCGGTTTTTCCTTCAGGCTCTCCTCTCCTGTGGGTGAAACGGGAAAGATGAAATAAAATAATTTTAAAATTGCATTCTTCTGTGCAATGTCTCAATGGGCAGGATCAAGGCTCAGCTTCTTTTGAGAAACCATGGGGAAGGGTGGGGTTGGTGTGACAGGAGACCTTCCCACTTCACCCTCGGGGCGTCTTCTGAGCTGATCCACCAGACCTGTGCCCTATGGACTGAGAGTATGTCCTGCACATGTGGCTCAGCCCCAGGGAGTGGAATGTCACAGGGCTGAGAGTGCTGCCTGGTCCCACACCAGACCCTACGCAGGCTGCCCAGTCTGGGGGCTGGATCCCAGCTGCCTCACCTCTTCCCCATGAACCTCTGCACTTGAAACTCCTGCAGATCCCCTCGGAGCTTCTGGAGCCTTTATTAGCTGGGGCTTTGACAGGCTTACATCGCTGTCACAATTCACATGCTAAAAGGCCTTTTACTCCCCCTCCCTGCCCCAGCCTCTATTACAGAGGGCTCGTTTTATAAGCCTTATTAGAGGCTCATCTTGCAAAGCCCTTGGGGGCTATTTGGCTTGATAAAACACCATATAAATTGGAGTGGCTGTTGATTTTGGAGCCCTTCTTACGAGACAATTGTGTTTCCAATTAGGGATTTCCTTCTCTTACATGCACAACATGGTTTTTTTTTAACTTTGCAAGATGGCTTATAATGCCTGCCATGTGCTGATAAGCTCTATGCTAGACCTTTTGTCTTCTGCTGCATGTGTGCAGGCCAACATGCACAATGGTGTGGTGGATACAACTCCCCAAATCCACTGCCAGTCATAAAAACTGATCCAGGACAGTGCTTGTTCTCCCCGGGAACTGTGGGGATGTACAGAAAATTCAGTAATTCAGATGCTTGTTGAACACTGCCAAATGTGGAATTATTTGGTTTATAAGATGGCCTCAGGAGGCTGAGAAGGTCGATTAGCAAGGCAGGAGTGCTGGCAAAGGGCGATGCCAGCTGGCTGTTGTGGGCATGGGGTCTCCTTGGGAAGAGGGCTGGCCATGGGGAGAACCCCACAGAGCCAGGGGTTCCCTCCTGGGAGCAACAGGAAGCAGTGAAAGGCTCCCAGGCCTGTACCACCCTCGGCAGAAATAACTGCAGGATCACAGTGATTTTCTTCTGTTTGCCTCTTCAAAAGAACTTCCATCATGAATTGGACTCGACCATAGTGGGGTTGCAGAGCTCCCCCCATCCCCTCACCACAAAAAGGTACAAGAGAAATAAAAAAGCCAGGCTTATCAGAGGATATTATCTCTTGGGATGAGTTGTGACTTGGGAGCCTAAAGTGATCTGTTAAAAGACTACAGCAGCCTGGGAAGCCTTGCTGATGCTGGCAGATTTTTAAGGGTGGAGGAGAGGTGGGTAATGTTCTGATCTTTTAAAAAAAGAGCAGGAGATAAAGTTTGCTCTGGAGTCTGTAACATGCTCCAGCACTCTTGTCCTCTGGTAGTGGCCTGTGCTAAAAGCACATCAATAAAATTGCTGATGCTGCTGTTAAGTAACAAGGTAATTACAAAGGATGGGGAGGGGAACATATCTAAAAATCTGAAATGGTAGTTAATGCCTTTCCCATTAAGTTACCAGCCTTAAATACATGGCTTACTGCATCTCTAACTTTTACTGCTATAAAATGGTGCAAATTGCAGACTTAGGAGATCATTAGAAAAATACACAACGGATTTATCTTCATGAATAAAAATGATGCAGCACAGAGCCTTTTCTTTTGTGGGTAGGCAGATGAGAGTCAAGACAAGAAAGACTCTGTTCCCAGGTAGTGTTTAAGAACAGCAAATTCAAAGGTGGTGCTGTCTGTGTGGTTAAAGCTGTGTCTTAACCTCCTTGATGTAAATAGTTCTTAAGATAAAAGATGAAGGCCTTCCGAGAATATTTTGCCGTTCCCTGGTGACAAATCAAGAAAATGTTTTGTGCTGATTAAGTCACTGTCAGCAGGTCAGCCATCTCGGGGAACTGATTTAGAAGCCTCTTAAATAAATCACCTCTTTTTCTCACCCCTGCCCATTCCTCACTCGGCTCTGTACCTGGAGATGCAGATGGGGCATCATGTGCTGTAACCTCTGCTCTGACCCTCCCCTCACCTCTGGGGAAGCTTGAGCAGCAGAATCTTCAGTCTCCCAGCTCCACTGCAGAGCAGCTCCTGCAGGATGAAAAGGGAAGGTAATGTATTCCCATGCTGGAGGTTTGCTTTTTTCTGCCCCTGAGCTGGTTCTGTTACTCGTGGCTATTCAGGTTTCAGACTGCATCCAGCTTTAAGATGCAGTGAAACTGTGCAGGTGCTCATTCCAGCATGGTTGGAAAAGTATCCTGATTATCCTTAGAGTGTTTTGTTATCCCTAGCGAGTCTGGAAACAAAGTGCCTCCCTTCTGTGCCTTATTTCCTCTCTGGTGGTGGGAGAACGTGCATGAGCCCCACTTGTGCTCAGCTGGGTTGTCTGCAGGATGGGTCTTTCAGGTTGTAATTTCACAGCTACCCTGGGTGCCCAGGCTTGTGTTTGTGATGTGAACTGCAGCTGGTTGTGACTCCTGGACTGTGCTTTTCTTCCTGCCATCCCAGGGCAGGAACAGCAAGCGTTTGCTGGCAGTAAAACCCCCTGGCTCCTGCCAAAGGAGACTCAGTGCTTCAGTCTTAAGGCTGAGGGGGCTGCATAGTCACCTACAGTGACCTCAGACAGCATCAGGAGAGGGAAGAGTGAAAAAAGTACTGTGTCAGAGACCTGGGGGATTTTACTGCAAGACATTAACCAAGCATAAATTCTTTTATCATCATTAACATTTTCAGTCCAAAGCTGAATGGATCCAGGAGCTTTAGACCAGATCAGGACTCTGTATCATCTGGCCATTACAGCTTTTGATACTGAGCCAGCTTCATCCTATCTCTTTGGCTAACAAGAATCTGAGAGGCTTTTGCTCTGTTTTCAAAGCGGATGAGATGTATCACCAATGCTCCAGCTTTCCTTTTCTCCCATTTCCTAAACCAATAAATATTTCTCATAGATGAGCCTAATGGTCTAAGCATAACCTGGCAGCTCATGAAATATTTTCTTGCTTTAATCAGAATCCTGAAGCAAACAAGGAGGGAAATAAAAAGCCAATAATATGCTTGGTTGTGTGCACAAAAGTAGAATGAAATATATGAAGCTGGTAATGGCTCTGCTGTCACATCTTAAAAACATTTGCTTTGACTTGCATAAGTGTCAATTCAGCTTGCTCTTGACACATTACACCATGGATAAAGCTGCTGGCTTTTAAAATCAGGTCTTTAAATGAACGCAGAGATACTCTAAGTAGCTACTCTGTATTGTTGGGTAATGATGTATGTAGCAGAGAAAGCTTTTTCTCTAAAAGCACAACTTTTAGGCTGCAATTTTTTTCTGCCGTGTCTCTGCATTAGGGAATGAGCCCAGAAGCTCATCCACTGTCATGATTCAAGGCAGATCTCTTTAGACCTCCTGGCCATTTGCTGGGGAGCTGTGTTCAGGCAGGCTTTGTGCTGTGCCAGTGCAGCTTCCTGGGCAGCCTGGCTGGGAGGAGAGCAGAGGAGCTGGGGGCTCTGTCCTGGGGGAACGATTGCAAATCTCTTAAACCTGTTCACTGGACATCCTTGTGCTGGTCCTGAACATCCTTATGCTTAGATCTCCTGAAAAGCAAATTTCACTCCTTGCCCCCAGCCCAAGATCATAGAAATCTGGCACTCTTACCCAGGGGTACTTTTTAATTTCTCCATTGGAATTCAAAATTGACCAGCAGCCTCCTACTAGCCAGAGAACTTAACTCTCTCCCCAAGATGACTGAGTCAAATTAAGTCTCCTGTCTTCATCCTCCACCCTGCCTGCCCTCTTTACTTGCCATCTCCTCATATTCCACCTTTGCCTCCTTTTCTGCCTGAACATTCTGTGTTTCCCTTCTGTCATCAAATCTGATGGATCAACAGAACTTTTCTCACACTGAGGTCACATCTTTCCTAGGCTTGCTCATGTTTTTGTCCCAGCCCTTCCCCTGTTTATCACGAGAGCATGTGATGGGCCTAAGATCCTTGCCTCAATGCACCCCTGGCCCTTCTCCAGCTGTGCTGCTCATTTCCTTCATTGTTTCACCCTATTTGCCCTCTTATAAGTTTTTCCCTTTATCCCTTCCCAGAATTTTTTAGGTTTTCTAGTCCTTTTCCCATTTAATTCCTGCTGCACAACGAGGTGTGGTCTCGGTGCTCACGCTCTGCTTCCATTTCTGCTCTTGCATTGCTCCTCCACTCACCCGAGTCCCTCCTGGACGAACAGTCCTCCTTTCAGAGGCACATCCCACAGTTCCAGACCTTCATTTCAGCACTCCTCTTTGAGCCACCTCTGCTCTCCTTCCCTCTGGGCGGGAGAAATCCCATTAAAGGGCACTTGAGTGCCATATCCTTTGTGTCCCCACCTGTCAGGGTCGCAGTAGCCACATCCATGGTGCAGCTGGGTGACTTCTGGACTATCCTGGATCTCTCCTGAGCAAAAACTGGAGGCAGGGAGCTGCAAGTTAATGCACCTTGCCCTGGGCAAGGCAGTTTACCTTACAGCTGCTTCTCACGACTCCACAGCCTCTAATTTTCTTGTCATACTGCCTTGAACTTTATTTACTCTGGGGACAATTGGAGGAGATGGCTTTGAGTGTTTCTCAAACTCCGAACAGCTAGAGGTGGATTGGGATGTGTGAATTGCTGAGAGCCTTAAGTGACAGCTGCTGTACTTGTGACCCTTGGGTGAGGAAATTAGAGGCTATGAAACCTCCAGAAAGGCTTTCTGCCACATTATTTGCTTTGCACAAGCTCCCTAAGGCTCGCTCAGAAATGTGCTTCTGAGGACTGTTCAGTGCTCACATGTTTACAGTGCAATGGAGTTAAAAGCACTTGGGATTTGCCTTGCTGCTGGAAAAGCTGGGTGGGAAGCCAGGCTGCCTTGAAGGCTTTTTAAACAGGATTAAAGCTTTTCACACTCGGAGAATGGGAATGGGAGGGCTTTTGCCACACTGTTGTTTGATCGGTGGGAAGGGGGTTTCCATCCCCAGGATTAGCTGTTATCCCGCTCGAGGGGGCAGCCTCATGATGTGTGGGAGGATAAATAAATCTGGACTTTTCCAGTGATATTTTTCTCTGTAGGCAGCTCTGGATTTCCAAACAGAGCCCTCTCCCCTCAGAGAGGGCAGCAGTTCCTGGATAAAAAAGAGGGACGGAATTCAGAGAGGCTTTAAAAAGGAATTTTGTCTTCATCACACCAGTCCTCCTCCCTCTGCAGAGTTCTGCATCTTGGAGGGCTCCAGCCCTCCAGGTAACTTTTATCATTTACCCTGTGGATGGAGAGGATATTTCTCTTCCCAATCAGAATTCCTGGGGAGGATCTTCTTTTCGTCCATGATGAGAAATGTCTTTGCACTCAGCATCCTGTGCCAGCCTCCTTGGGAAGAAGCCTTCCTTGGGGAATGTGCTGGTAACTAAATTCCAAGGTCAAAGCCCTTTCTGAACATCAAGGTGGTGTTTCAGTCTTTTTCCAAACCAGCTCTGAGAGAGCGAGTTTGGGATATTCCTTGTGCCGGATTTATAAGAAGAAAATCTGGGAGATGGAGTCTGATTCCCTGCCCTGCCAGTGACTCTTTGACCTTGGATAAGTCCTGCTTGTGATGGAGGTGGCTGAGATGTGAGTTTGAAATGTTTTTGTCAACAAAAAGTGATTACATAGGCTCAGGAAAAATAAATAAATAACTGATCCAGGAAATTTAGTAATTTTTTTTTTAATCTGCCAGTACCTGGAAGGAAAAAAAAAAAATCAAGGAAACTTGGCTGGAATCCCTATTCACTTAATCCTTTTCTCCTTGACAAATGCTGCAGATTCTGTGTGCTAGAGGATATTCTTCAAGAGAAGCCTGGCTGTTAGTACATTAAGAGGCAATTTAATATTGAATGCACACTGAAGAAGCAGAGTTCTTGACTAGAAAGCAAACAGGACCAGAAAAGGGATACAAATAAATAGAGCAAGCACCAACCTTTTCCTGAGTCTCACCTTAAATTCCCTTTTAAATAAAGGTAAAGCTGATTCCAGCATTTCCCGCTCAAGGAACTCCTGCTACTTTATCACTGTAAAATTGCAAACCAAGCTGAGCTCTGCCACAATGGCTAGGTGCTCTGTTGTGCTGCTGACAGCCCCATGGCCATGGGTCCTTCTCCCCTCAACACAAGCACAGCTGGGTGAGATTTTTGCTGTCCCGCAAAGCCAAATGCCTCAGGTTTTCCCCACAATTTCCTGCTGCCTAATTCATACACCGAGCTGGGATTTGCTGTTTTACTTTAGAGCATCTATTTCCTGCGAGCTGGTTTTCAAACAGATTGGGGTGAGGGGAGAGTTTGCAGCACAAACATTAAAGCTCTCTCCTCGCTGTGTCAGCTTTAGAGATAAGGGAGCATCTTTGCATGTTGGCATTGCTGAGCTCTGCCTGGCCCATCCCATGGTGTCTGCAGGTAAGAGCTGGGTAAACACAGCTCACACACATCAGGCAGGATTAGCAGCTGATTGTGTTCTGCTCTCAGCTACAGGAGCTGAAATTCGAGCTGCTTCCAGCGCTGAAGATGGGCTCAGTTCAACAAGTAAGGCAAAGCTGGAAACTTGGGGTATAAGAACGTGCAGGTTGGTTGGGAAAAATTCTAAACAGCAGTGCTTTTCTTGCCTTAGTCCTGGCAGTTGTACTAAAGCTACCCACAGCTCCTCATGGCTGCAGCAGACAGACACAGCACTGTGGTGGAGATACTCCTGATTTTAGGGGATCATAGGGTCAGCCCTGCCTGGGGTGTCTGGGTTACCCAGAGATGCATTGGTTCACACTTCACTCTCCCAGCCCAGCATCTCCCACCCAGCACTTACCCTTCCAATCTTTTGCAGACTTCATTTTGCAAAACCTCTCCATATCCAGAGGCATCCAGTGCTGTCCTGACATCCTTTCTCCCCGTGGGAAGCAACTTGCCTGAAGCAACTCCTGCACAGGGCAGGCAATGGCTGAAGCCACGGCTTTGCCAGAGAGTGTCTGGGCTCCCTAGAGGTGTGGAGAGGGCTCCACTCTGGGCTCTGTTTGGCACTTTTGAGCTCTCTGAAGTGCAGGAGCGTTGTCTCCTGTCCAAAGATGTGTTTCACCACTGCAGAGCCTGAGGGCACGGTGAGCTTTGAGCGAGTGCAGCAGCGAATGTCATGGTGTGAGGGCTGGGGACAGGTTCTGGCTTCTCTGCCACTCGGTGTGACTCTGTGGCACTGCAGCTGCCTCGAGCTTTTCCATCTGTTCCCTGTCCTCTCTGTTAGTCTGTAACTGAGGAAGGATGGACAAGCCTGTGGAGACTGGATCAGCCTCTGCTTGGTAGAGAAATGGGCCCCCCTCCAGGCCCTGAGGCAGGGCAGAATTCCTTTAGTGCCAGAAAACTCCTCTGGGGACAATGCCTTTCCCTCTCTCCTGCTGCCTGTGACCAGATACAAATTGTCCCACCGTGCTCTGTGGGTTGAACTTCATTACAAAAAGTGTGCCTGCTGAAAGCCAGTGCCCTTCACAGGCACTGGGGGAGAAAAATGCCTCTGGAATAGCCCATCTGGTGCATGGATTTTGATTACTTCCCTCTTCCCTCTCCCTGCCCTCATTACTAAGAAATGCCCAAATGCTGTTAGCAGTCCATTCCCATAATAACAGCGCTGCTTCATCAGGTGCAGCCTCCACCAGAGGGGAAAGCAAAGATTTTTTATCTTCCTGTGAACATGGGGAAGGAGGGAATCCTGTTGGGAAATTGTGTTTGGATGCTGAGGAGGGCTTGGGAAGGGAAGAACGGCCCTGGGGCTGCTGTTCTGTCAGGGTGATGGGCCAGCAGGGTCAGAGCAAAACTGCTGAGATAACACCACTGCCTTTGGTCATCCCCATGCCCCCGGCAGCAGCGAGATCAGCCCTCAGTGTCCTCTGCCTGGACAGAACTGTAAAGCTCCCCAGCTTTTCTGGGGACATGACATGATCTCTACCTCAGAGAAATGTAGTGCTGGCCTTGAAAAAACACAGTTGTTTGGATCTGGAATAGCAGATATTTGAAAGCCACTTAGATTGGACCAACAGTGATTTTGAAACCAGCAGAAGTGAAGATATGACTGAGAGAGCTAAATGAGGAAATTAGTTGCCCTGCAAAACACTTATGCTGCAAAATCAGATGTCAGTTAAGTCGCTGCTTTCTTTTCTTGTGTTCCAAAATTTGTTTCTTCCTGCTCTCTCCTCATGCTCCCAGCATGACCAGACCATACCCTTTTGCTTGGCACTGTGACCTTTTATCCCTGGCCTCTGTCTTGAAACAGTAAATTGCACTGTCTGGGCATCTGTGCTGCACAATAAATCTGCCTCTTGGTCAAGCAGAACTTCAGTGTAGTGGAAAAACTAAATTGTGGGGAGAAATTTCTATTTGTTTTCTCCTGAGCTGCTGCTCTTTAAATTTCCCTGACTGGCTTTTGGATAGTCATTGAGACAACTTGGCCTCTTCTTCCTTGCATGAATTACAAATAAACTGAAATTAACTAAATCCAGGATTCTTCCTGTGCCCTGATTGTCTTTTGTTCTTATTCCACAGCAGAAGCGAGTGTCTTTCAGGAGCTTTGTTCCCTTTACAGATAAGTTATCAGGGCTTTCAGTAACACTGCAGGGACAATGGCATCACATTGGTAGTTCAAAAAGCAGCTTCTACAGTTGATTTAATGTCTTTATGGAGGAGGCAACAGAGACAGAACTGGTGTGGAGCCATTGGAGTCAAACTACTTGTCAGGAAAACAAGCTAAATTTCTCTCCCACTGTGTCATAATTTTTTGGTTTATGAGAAGCTCTCTGAGTTGGCTCTCCCTTGCCTGGCTGGCAGGAATCTTTATTTCGCTTTCTCCCTGGCTCTCCCCTTTGGTGCTCAGCCCTTGCTAGTGATGCTCCACAGCTGCTTTAGGGCTGCATGTCTCCTCACACTTGGGCTTCAGCACAGACTGGTTTTTAAGCTCCAGCTGCCAGATGTGCCACACAAAGCTGGACTTTAGCAGCTGCTGTGTCCAAGGGGTCCCTCAGAGAGGCCTGTCATCCCTTGCAGTAGAGTGATTCTCAGGTCAGCCTGCTGTGAGTGCCACCTCCCCACCTCAGAGCTGTCACACAACTGCAATGGGATGAGCCTGAGGTGTGTGGCTGTTCCACTCCCAAACCCAACAGGAGCCACCTCCCAAGTCTAGGAGCTGCTTGGATGCTTCTGTGCAATCCACCACCACCACCAGTGCAGATTCCTCATGAATTTCAAAGCCTATTCTGCACCTCAGGCACTTTCTCCAGGCAAGATTGGTGCTGGAAAAGGAGCAGCCTCAGCCTTCCACCACAGTGAATGTCCCTCTGAGGACAGAGAGCTCAGCCCTGCAGGGCACAGCTCGGTTCCTGCTGCCAGGTAAAGGTTTAGCTCAGCCTTCAGCTGGGGATCATGTGCTCTCAGGACTGCCCCAGAAAGGCAAAGGCAGGTCCAAGAAAAGGTGTTGGTGATGTGGATGAGGAAGGAGAAGGTTGGACTTGATAAAATCCTGGTATGTTCAGCTCTTTCCCTAACAGGCAGGATGAAGGTGGAGGGCCAGGAATACCCCTGGCAGGTCTCTTGATGCATTCAGAGGCACCATCAAGGGATTTCCTGCATTTCTTGCAGATGGGACACGTTTCTGGCTTTCTCTTCACAGGCATGGCTGGGCAGAGCCAGCTGCACAGACAGCAAGAGGAAATCTCATCTTTTGGAGTGGTGTGATGTCATTACACAGTGGGCAGGTCAGGGGGACAATGATGTGTGTGGACAGCAGCCAAGACGTGCTGGAAAGGAGAGCAGAGCAAATATTTGAGAGACTTGTTCCCTAACACAGCCTCTCAGGGCCAGGGCTGGCACTTACCTTGAGTACTGCAGGGTTCGAGTTTAGTCACTGTCAGCTAATCCAGCCAAGAGGAGAAGAGCTGGGATATGTGAAAATGGAAAAAGCAGCCATTCTTTTCTAAAGAGCCTTTAAACTTGTTACATGCTTAGGTGCACACAAGGGCTCAGATCCTTTCCAGCTAAAAACCAGTAGAGCCATCACTTACCAGGGAGAAAACCTTATCTTATTCCTGCCCTGCTTCCCACAGCTGCTGTCCTGTGGCCAGCTAGTGACAAATTCCAGGTCCTGGTCTGCCAATTCCCACAGCAAGCGTCTGAATCCACATGATGAGTCTTGATGCCCTGGTCCCCCCAAAGCAATGCTCTGGGAGAGGTCAGTGGGGACAGGGAAAGGAAGATGGCAGGAGGAGTGGAAGGAAGGAGCTCATCTGCTTCTAACAGTTGTAGAACTGCCAGAAACCACCAGGAAATCCCAATTCCTCTAAGGTAGCTCCACTTGGGAGCACTGCTCACTGCCCAAACTCTGTCTGTTCCCTCCTGCCCTCCCCAAGCACATTCCAGGGGTTTCCCAGGAGGATGCAGCTCCAAGGGGACCTGGCACATGCTGTCCCTGTTTGATGGCTGTCACTGCAGTGAAACAAATCTCCTTGTTTCGGTTCCCTGACCTTCAGCAGCCAAATCATGGACTGTCATTTCCTACTCTCCCCTCTTCCCTACACTGGCAATAACTGTGTGCACATAAAAGCTTAGGGAATGCTAATCAGGATAAATGTAATGGTGTTTCTAGCCCTGTGAACACATGCTTTATGATTGTTGTGGGGTTTGGGTTTTTTCTTTTTTGGTGGTTTTTGTTTTCTAGAAAAAAAAGTCCCACAGGGTTTTTGTTCACATAATTGTGTTGAGCAAATTTGAAATATTTGAAAGCTTTTAAGTGCCTGTTATATATACATCCAAGGTTTGTCTTGGAACATGCTAGGTTGCAATAGACATTTTCCAATTAAGTGAAACAGCAGTGAGGATAATGGGTTTATGGAAATGGAAGAGCCATGCTGGAGGGAGACGGAAAGCCAGAAAGCATTAATCTTAATAGGATCCTTTTTCTTTTTTAGCTTTGCTGTTTTTTAAAAAACTTTTAAAAAATTTCCCTAGGCATGTCCCTGGTTCTGCAGTGGCACGTTATGTATCTAGAGAATCTCTTCCCCTTTTTTTCCTCATTTACTCCAAATTACTCTCTTTTTTTTTCTTTTTTTTTTTATCCTTTCTCTCCAAGAAATCATCTGCACTCCCCTTTCTCCGGTGACGGAGGCTCGTGCACGCACACAGTCATCTGTCACTTTAACTGAGCGTGCGGTGTGGGAATGGGGAATTCACAGCCTTCTGCTCTGGAAAGCAGAGCAACCCTCCCAAGAGCCAAACCCTCCCTCCCTCCCTCCCTCTGCCTCTCAGAAAACCTCTGGGAGAGCTCTGGGCTCTGGTCCAGTCCTGCAGCCCAGTCACCTTGGGCCAGGATCCTCCCTTCTCTATGGTGAGTAAATATCTTTTCCAGGAGGCTTCCCAGTGAAACAAGCAGCATCAGTGGAGTCAGTGACTGGCACTGGCATCTTTCTGTGCTGCTCTGATTTTCATGCTGTGCCTCGCTGGGGCAGTGCCCATGGGCTGGAGCAGCCCAGTGGATGCTGAGTGTGGCCCAGGAAGGTGGTGCTGAGCTCTGCTGAGGGGCTTTCCCTCTTTGGGAGGATGCTCTGTGAGAGGAAGGTGGGATCAAGGGGGAATTTGATAACTCATGGCCAGAAATCGAGACTCTGAGTCCTCAGCCAGATCTGCTGGCAGTAACTGGAGCTTGAAGAAAGTAGGCAACTTGTGGGTTGTACATGACACATCATACAGAGGGATGGCTGCACCCAGGAGGGGTGCTGGGCTTAACCCACCCCTTCCCTGTGCCTGTCACCCCTCCCACATTTCTAACCTGATCTGTGACGCATTCCCATGCCCAGCTCTCCCTCCTGCTTCACCCTCATTGCATGAGCACCAGCACAGATTCCTGTGAGCCTGGCGTGGATATTTTAGTTCACTGCCTACCCCTGGCTGTAAAAGTGGACTGTGTTTCTTTAAATCCACTCACTCCTTTACATCTGCTGCTTTGCAGGAAACAATGCTTAGATCTTTAAACTGAAAAATAAAAGAAAGGGCTCAGGCTACCCTACTGTATTTATCCCTGCCCAAATCAGAAGGGTTGGAGCCTTAGACACCTCAAAGATCTCCCTAGGGGTAGGTGCATTTCAATAGTGGACGAAGGGATATATATATATATATATATAAAACATTCAGGTTAGATAGGCTTCTGCACAGGAAGAGCCCCGAAGGAACCACATAATTCCACTCTATTGAGGTCCTAATGCTGCACCTGTCAAGGCAGTGTCAGCGTGATCTTAGAGCAGGGCACTGGGGAGAGCATATTGATCCCATCTGGATCCACAGCACAGCATCCTCTGCATCCTTTATGTCCAACACAGCAGTTCTTGCCCAGCTTCCCCCCCTCCTCTAACAGCAAAATCTTTCATCCATGAGCCAAAGCAAAACGACTTCACCAGCTCTGATGTCCTCGGGAAATGTGTTGGGTCTCTGCCATGAGTACAGAGACTCCTTCCACACCCAGAAGCTTTCAGGCAGTAAGCAGGATTAAGACACGCAGCCCTAGGCTTTGCTGTGACCTTTGGGTATTTAAACAGTCTTGGCCTGGCTTCATGAATATGACAGACTCCTGTCTGCTTTCCAGCCCAGCGCTCTCCCTGCACGGATAGACTTGAAAAGCAGGTTTTAAATGGCTTTCTTGGAAAAGTAAAAAATAGTACTGCAAGTGATAATCAGACTTTATGACTTTATTTCCCCAAGATATTACGTTTCCCTCTGTTTTCAAGCCCATTTTTATGGTTACTCTCAATGCAGTTTTTCTTTAGATCTAAACCCCTGCATTCGTGTGTGTGTGTGTGTGATGATTTGAAAGGCTTTCTCCAGGCTGTTCTCCCACTAGAGGGTACTCCTGCTACACCAACCGTAGACATTCCGGGCTGGACCGGGTTCGCAATGCGTCCTTCCCCTCTCGGAGCAGGCTCTTACTGACAGCACAGCCTGGCTCTGCTCACTCCTGCTGCTTCCCCGCTCCAGCAGCCACCGAGCTGCCTTGATTTAGGCTGTGCCGGAGCCCAGAAATGCTGGAGTGCCATTTTGGCCTCTCCTGTTTTCACCTCGATGGCTACACAACACTTTGTAATTTGTAATTTTGGGAATTTGACCCACTGGGGGGCTGAGGTTGGTGCCAGCTCCAGGGAGGTTGTGGAGACCCCCACGGACCTCATCACACCACAGCATTTTGATTTGGAAATGCTCCCACGGCTACATGGTGCTGAGCTGAGGGGCAGAGTTTAGGTGCTATTGTTTTTAGGGCTTGCTATTGGGGTCAGGAAACAGAGAAATTTTCCTGGCCACCCCCTTTTAGGTAGGAGATCAGACCATGTGGTCTATTCTGGCCTTGAACTCTGTGTGTGTGTAGCTGTTGATGGATGGGAGGCTCCCTTAAGAGCAGATTTATTTGGCTTTCATGTTGAGAGAGTGCAAAAGCAGCTTTGGGTATGGCTGGACCCCTCCTTTCCCCTCCATGCCTGAGTGCCCCTCTCTATTTGCAGCAGGCAGCTGCCTGTGGCAGGCAGGATGCAGCACATGCTGTGGTTGATGTGGCTCTGGGGGCTGCTCTTTTCCTTGCAGCACGGCTGCAGCCTCTGGAATGGCACAGCCAGCAGACTGCATTTTAGCTTTTCATCCAAGGAAAAGCCCCAGGTTCCTTCCCTGCTATCAGAACTCTCACTCCCCTGTCCCCTTCACACCTCCCTGCTCTGCAGAGCCGCTGGGATTTCCACCCCTGCCTGCTGCTCTCTCTTTTGAGCATGCTCGTGCTGCTGCCTGTTCTCACTGATTAAATGAGCAGGCAGGAATTACAGTCAACCATCCATCACCGCAGCCACCGTTCCCGTGACCCAGTCAGGATGAAAGGGGTCAAAATTGTTCTTTCCCAAGCCATTTCTAGCAGCGAGACACCCAGCTAGAGCTTTCTGGCAATATATTTCTCCTTCCTAAAAAACACAGATACACAAAGGGGTATCTTCAGAGCAACAAGAGTCACAACCCAGTACTGGTGGTTGGTTGAAAGGTCTTCTGTTCTCAGGAGAATAAAACATCATCTTCTGTCTTGTATTGGCATTGGGGGCCATAAATCCCAAAAGTGGACCATGAAAGGGAAGGCCACTGTCCCTGGAAAGGGAAGGCCACTGTCCCTGGAAAGGGAAGGCCACTGTCCCATCGAGACTATCTCAGGCCTCCCCAGAGCAGCTCTTTGTATGAGCTGTCCATGGGTGAGTCTCCTGTGTGTGCTGTCCGACACAGGGGAGGAGATAATCCAAGACACTGAATGCTCAAAGCATTCAATCCTTTTTGGCTGAATGCATGGGCTGTAGATCTTGCAAAAAAGCCTGATGGTGGTTGGGATATAGTTGTTCCTGGAAACATCAGTAGAGCTGGCTCCTCTTCAGAAATGGGTTAAGGAATGACATCCTTGAAGCTGGAGAGGAAGTTATACCCTAAAACCCTGTAAAACCTCTCTTCTCACAGACTGACAGCACTGAGGTAGCAGAGGCTCTGATGGGAGGCTGGAACCACACCCACTGCTCTCCAGGAGTGGAAAGGAAGTTGGGGTGACAATTAGGAAGGGGAAAAACAGAAAACAGAGCCTACAAAGGGGAGTAACTCACCCCTGTGACTAACTGTTCCTCTTGGAAAACCTGAAGAAAGTAATCTAGCAGCTCAGAATTACAGTAAATGACAGACCTGGCTTAGTCTGGCTGCTGAGTGCTCCCGGCCTGTATTGATTTCAGAACCAGGCTGTGAATTGCTGCCAGGCAATGAGCTGGCTGGTGGCTGAACCCTTACATCCTCCCTTGGACCCAATTCCTCTCTTTGTCCCAGCTCCCATCCGAGGCTGTGGATGCCATCAGTCAGTCCAGCTGAGTATGGATTTGACTCCGTTTTACCCCTGTGTAAATCCAGGGGAATTTCACTGTAATAGCCCTTCCAAGCTTGCCTCAGGAGCTCCTTTTTCTCTGTGATTCCTGGTCATTATTCAAAATGTTCCTGAGAGCAGCAGGGCATCTTGGAGGTCTGCTGGGAGGAGGAATGTCTATGTCCTTCAGCCAGCCCCAGACATGCACACCGGGGGCAGCCCACTGAGCTTCTCCACGCCGTATTCCTCTTGTCCCTTCCCGCTGGGAGCCGATCAGTCTGGGAGCTGGAGAGGAACATCCCAGCTCACCTTGTGTGTGAGGCCTCTCCTGAGAGCTGTTGTGCAAACAAAGGGCTGTTTGTTTGTTTGCTTGTTCGTTTGTGCAGCCCAGAGCAATTAGGATGTGTTGAATGTGTTTCTCAGGCAGCTCCCGAGGACAGAGCAGTGCTTGAATCCTCCCCAGCCAGAGCCGGGGTCAGCTGGGTCTGGCAGCCCCGGCTCTTGGTGCTGAGAAGCCACTGCTTCTCCAACAAAAGGGCCCAGAGCTCCCTGATGAAGAGGTTTGGAGAGGGAGGATTAGAATTGCTAATCAGGAGGTGTCTGCTCGCTGGGCTGGGGTGGCTTTACTGCTCTGGTGAGTCATTCCTGCTCAGGTTAGCAGCCTTGGGGGCAGGCAGTGCAAAGAGAGAGGACTTGCTCCTAATAATGCTCCATCCCTCTAATGGAAGCAGCTCCAGTCCAGGAGATGTTCCCAGCCTCCAGCTGCACTTTGTTCAGCTACGAGTCTGTAGCATTTGCTCTGTCCTCCAGCTTTTCTCCTCTGATTCTCCCTTGTTCTTTCCAAATCATGCTGTGCCATGCAGCCATTTCACTTCCCTGTTTTATGTGCCTTTGCTTAACCTGTGGTGCCTGTTTGGGACTTTTTGGTGAGAAAGTTTTTTGCTCCAGGTAGGGAAGTTAATGATAAAATACACAGTGTGGCACAGAGCAAAACTAGGAGGGAACCATTGAGAAAGAGCAGCTTTCGTGGGTGATCAGCCAGTGATGGATTGAGGATGTGTTCTCCAGAGCTCACAGGAGACCAGCAGTGGTGGCTGGGCTTTGCAGGAGGTGTGTATGAGCCATCTTGGAGGTCTGGAGTTGGAACAAGGCTGGTGCTGTGGCTGGAGAGTGGGCCCAGCAAGGAAAGATGGAGCAGGGAGAGAGGCAGAAGGAAGCCAAGTTGTTGCTTGATTGAGTTTGGCCAGTGGGACTTTGGAGTGGGACATCAAAGAGTAAGTTTAAGGCTAGGGGATAATCAGGGCAGAACAGCGTTTTGGGGTCTAAATCTAAATCCCAGAGGGTGGGCAGATCCCGTAAGGAAATCCTTCTCAGGAAAAACATGTGAGGGAAGGAGAGATGAAACTACTGGAGATGGATGTTGTACCTGCAGGATTGTTTGCTCCTGCATCCGTCAGGTGCTGAGACATGAGAGAACAGGGAACAGCCTCACAGACCCACAGGAACCTTGGGAGCTCTGTCAGGACCTGTGCCTGTGGTTCCCTCCACACGGGCTGACAGAAATGAAGTGACTTGTGATAGTTCCCCCAATTACTGCAGAACAGCTTAAAAATGGAGCTGTGTCAAATCCAGCGTGTGCTGTCACTGTGTCTGCAGAGCTGTTTGTTTGCCTGATGAAGGGGAAAAATAATGCGAAGCTGGAGATGAAACTAAGCTGAGGAAAGGTTTATTTTTTTCTTCTCAGTCTCAGCCCTTCCAGGAGCATTCCAGTAGGTGCCAGTCTCACCTTGTGGAGCAGGGGAGGATGGAAACTGCCAGTAATTCTTTACAGAAATATGAAAAAATACAGCACAAGAGGGGGCGGGTGGAAAAATGAAAGCCTATAGGAAAGACCTCTGCTCTCTGGGATGCTCACTTCTTTTCTTCCTCCCTACTCAGCAAAGTTTATCTTGGGCTCGGCAGCACGGAGCAGTCTCCCCCTCCCCTTGTTCTTTAATTAGTGTGTAGTAAAGGAAAAGGTGTTGGGGGAAGGAAAGGGAAATGGGATATTGTGTTTGGATGTCCCAACGGGTAGAAAACGGCATGGTTTCCACATATGATAGTTAATGCCTAATCTGACAGACTGTCTCTTATCAACAGGCTGGATGTGACTCCCCATTACTTGATAATGGAATTCTATATGGAGACCACAGGAGACCCAGTTCCATTCAATTAACTCACAAAACAGCAAAACTCTGAAAGCATCTTTGTCTTCTCTTCTCCCCACCTCTTTCACTCCTCCTTTTTTTTAACCCTGAGAAAATGAGAGAGAGAATATTTTCCATTTTGTTTTGCAGAGGATTAGTACCAAGTAATAGGATTAATATCCCAAGTTGTGTGGCAAATGGAACATTGTTAATAGGGTGATTATTAGAGAATTATATGGAGGGGCAAAAAAATTAAAAGCAGTTGAAAGAAAAGCATCCCTGTGTTGGAGAGACTGCCATTTCTGTGCAATATCCAGCTGCTGACCTGCCTGTTCTGGGTCAGACTTCTTTATTTCTCAGGCTTGCTCTGCCTTTGGGATTGACTTCCACATCAGCACAGGGCAGGAAGCAATTTCAGAGGCTGGAAATGCTGGATGCAAAGAGCATCTCCTCCAGTGATAGCTACAGGGACCCTGAGAGACAAAGGAAGGTAAAGGATAGTCAACATTGCAGCTGGGATGTGAATACACTTCTGCTCAGGGTGAAGAACTCCATCTCTCCCTCATCCTCTGGTTTCTCTGGCTTTGCCTGTGGGCTCTGCCCACAGCCCTGGTCATGAGCCTGAGGGGCTGTGTCCTCTGGGAATGTTTGGTTTGGATGCTGGTGGCTCTGTAGGATGTGCTGGAGAACTTTATACGAGATTGCAGAGCCAAAGAGAACTGGCAAAAATCCTGTAGTGGCCGCGTGCCAGAGGTGAAATGCTTGTGTGCCACTGCCAGCAGGTGTAGGACAGGCACCTTCTGCAAATCAAGGGTGGAAAGGCCCAGAGCTGTGCTAGGAAAGCCCTGAGTCCTCAGGAAATTAAAGCACATTTATTTGTTTCCCAGGCCCTCAAGGAGGGACTCTTGGCAGACAGGTTTCAGCAGCAGCACAGCACAGTTGATGCGTGGAGATTTTTTCTGACATCTGTCTGAGAGAGTATCCTTATGCTTGGCATAAACCCATCTCTCCTGGGCCACAAACCAGAGCCATCCACAGCACTGGATGCTTCCTGGACAGGGCACTGGCACCAAGGGCTTTCTGCCTGAGAGGTATCATCCCGAGTTCTGTGTTTCCAAATCCCTGGCGGTATTTAGGCCTGCGCTTCTGGAGGTGTTTGCTGTAGGAGGCTTTGTCTGAGCCACTGATAGGGATTTGTTCCCCTGAACTGGATCCCCATTACACTGTGAGTCACTACTATTTATATCAGCTGTCGATCTCTCCCTCTGGCAGCTATTTCTGGCTACCTGCATTGTATTCAGGGGAGATTCAGCACCTTTTTAAATTTCTATTTCTTTTACTGAACCTGCTTTTAATTCTTTTTCAAACATTTTTTATCTTAGTTTGTTTTTCAGCAGCTGTTGAGCTGTCTGCAGTTGAGCTGCCCTCACATGCTGTTGTTCTGCTGAAAAAAGGATATTCAGTGCTACTTTCAGCAGGTTCAGCTTTGTCTGAATCAGAGTACTTTGCCTCAGAGTGAGAGTGTTGTGCCATCTAGAAATGAAAGGCTACAACAGGAACCGAAGCACTTTGCATCAAACGGGATTCTAAACGCTGTTGAACTGCAATCCAGGGTAGAAGGTTGGCTTTGTTTATAGCCCTTGTTATCCTAGGAACTCTTCAAGCAAACAGTGAGTAACTCATTCTTGCAAGCAGATCAAAAAGGACCGACCCCTTTTATTGCAAAGAGAAGGGAAATGGGCCATGAGAAGGGCTCAGCCTCAGCTGCACTGAGCAAAGTGGTAGCAGAGCTGGGAGTCCAACCAAAATCCCCCAAGGCCCGTTTGGGTGCTCTGCCCACAAGGCTGAGCTTTCTGCTCTGCTCTGCTTTCCCTTCATGATGTGCACACTCAGAACTTCCACTCCACCACAATCAGTAAAAAAAGCCACTGTCATTCTCCTGTCTTTTATCAGGACCAGGAATCTCTGGTTTTCCCCCATATCCCAGTCAACCAAGGGATCTCCTGCCTGCCTTGGGCTCTCCCTGGAGCAGATCAAAGATTGGAAGCAGTTGTGGAGGAGCTGTGTGAACTTCCAAAAAGGAGAAAGTGCTCTGGGGGCTGCTGGGAGACTTCAGAGCGTGGCTGGTTTTGAGTTGCATGAGGCAGGGGCTCAGTTCCCTGGCGAGTTCCCTGGTTTACAGCTGGCTCAGTTGAGGGCAGGCACTGGGAAGACAGGAACGTTCTGATGGGCTCAGACTCAGGATTGTGTGCCCTGATCCTGGCACAGAGAGACTGAGCTGCTCCTGCACAGAGCCAGCTGCTCCAAGGCAGGACATGCAGGAGCAGCAGGATGGTGTTTTACCTTCACCTCCGTGGAAGGTAAAAGTCTACGTAATTTAAAGATGAGTTCCCTTATGTCAGGCTATGAAAAAAGTCCTCAGAACACCCCCAAGGTTTCCATTTAATTACCAATTGCAGCTGATTTCACAGAGCAATTTCTAAGCCTCCAGCAAGGCCTTGTGGCAGTTCTTTCATCTCTCAGGCTTATTGGGAAAAGCTGTATTAAACGTCTTTTAATCCTGCCTTGGATGCACTACCTTTGATCACCTACAATTTTATACATCTGTGCTCAGGCTCACGTTCCTACGTACGTGCCTCCCCATCCAAAATGCTTTAAACTGTGTCAGTTGATTAGAAAGTCTCTCCTGACTGATATAAAGCATCTTGCAAACTTGACTGAAACACCCTGAGAGCTAATGATCATCCAGGGGGTCTGGGTGATCCGAGTGGATGGTTTAGCATTGCTGGATAAGCTGATGAATGTCAATTCCTCATGTGTGTTTTACTCCATCTTCTCTTTCCTAGAGAACAAGTTTCTGCTGGGGGAAAGGAAACAGTGAATGTCCTTGCATGAAAAAAAAGAGAGTTTTAGCCAGATCTGGGGTGAGATAATTTTGTTTATTAATATAACACCAGTCTCAGTTGAGTGTGCAATGCAAGAAGATGGGACATTCCCAGAGAAGATGCAGAAATCCTGCAGATTTCTGCAGTTCATTGAGGGCAGGGGCAGCTGGAGCTCTGATCTCAGCCTGATGTCCCAAGCACAGGATGCTGTTCCCCCTTGTGATGCTTCCTGCCCGAGGAGAGCCTGACCTCTTTTCCGGGAGGATCACAGTGGTGACAATAAGCGATTGCACTTGGCATTCAACTGGGCTCCCGGAGCTCCTGAGCATGGAAATGTCCCCAGGAGCTGTGCCACTACCCAGCAGGAAATCCCCACAAAGTTCTGGTGGGGTTGGCTGCCTGGAAAAGGGAAAGGAGCTGTGCCCTAGAACTGCCAGTGTCTATCTAAGTGGAGACATCTGCCTGCACCAACAGCTCTGCGTGGCCACCTGGACACGCACTCGAGTCGGGGCTGTCTGGACATATGTTTGTTTTAACCACAACAAGAAATCCGAGCGTGGGGTCGCGTTGTGGAGGCCTTGGGTTTGCTTACTGGAGCAGGAACAATCTCTTTCCCAGAAAGCCATTATCTTGATGCTCGGCGAGAGAGCAGCCGGACAGCTTTGTGATCTGAACAGCCAGAATAGCTCAGCTCTGTAGGAAAAGCGAGCTCAGCTGCCAGATGGGGCAACTCCAACCTTTCACTCTGCCAAGACCAGCATGTTTTGCACTTTGCAGCTTTTCCATGGGATCTTCAGGCTGTGGCATTCCCAGGCAGAGCTCCTTTAGGTGTGTGCCCACCACATGCCCAGGGCCTGTCTCTTCAGGAGCCTCATGCTTAAAGTGACAACGGGATGTGTTCTCTACTGCTCTTGTTTCGAAGTCCTGGGTGCTGCTGCTCTCCCCTCCCCTGGAAGGATTGAATATCTGCTTGTGGCTGTGCTTCTTGGATGGTGGGAGCGCCAGGAGATCCTCCATGAGCTCCTCTTTGTGCACCACAGCTGAACCTGGAGTTTTGGCTGCAGGGGTTCCTTCCCGAGGGATGAACGAGGCAAATTTCCTTTCTCTTGCTCAATCAGAGAAGAGAGTGAATCCTAAAAGAGTCTGATCCAAGAGTTAGATGTGAAGATCCAGCACTGGCACGCTTGCCAGGTCTGATAAAACTGTGATCTGATGTGTCAAATGCATTTTAGGGTCTCAGTTCTGTGACAGCTTGCTAATGACTCTGAGCTTCAGGAAGCTTTGACTGATCCCTCCGGGAGCTGGCAGGAAACACTGCAGGAAAACTTTTTTCTTTTTTTTTTGGAAACATTTTTGTCAAAATCAAAACATTGAATGGAAACACGTCTCTTCCAGCATCATTTTAAACTGGAATGTGTCAAAACAAATGCTTTCATTTTGATTTGAGTGAGACACTTATAATTTTAACTTTATGTTGCAATAAGGAAACAACATATTTACCATATTTTTATTTATATCTTTGCTTTTTTGGATAATTATCAGAAACAAGGAACCACATGCTTCCAAAGTGAATTCTTGGCATTCCTAGTCAGAGATTTTCTACTTCTTGTTGATTATGAAAGCAGATGTGGATGTTCATCCAGAACTACCAACAGGGACAGGGCAGACAGAACATGTCTTCAGGTAGAAGAGTTGGGAAATTGGAGCCATTCAATGTGGCTGGCAGAGGAAGGATACCCTGCTGCTTGCTTACTTGTTTCTTGCAACCTGTTCTCTGCATTCAGTCATTTCAGGCCCCAGAATTTCCAAACTGTGTGAATAAATCATGGTCCTGTCTCATACTGAACTGAGCTGCCCTCACAGAGCAGAGCCTGGAAGAGCTTGGTCAGAAAGACCCAAACCTTGTTCGTGTCCCTGCACTTTGGAGAGCTCAGCCTGGGCTTCAAAGGAGATGTTCTGGGTTGGAGAGAGCATTTTCCCTGTTTTTCTTGCCTTGGGCTAAAAATGCCTTGTGGGTTTTCTTTCCCCAAGGCTAATGGTGATTCTTGTCTTGTCTTAATTGCTTTTTAAAGCACGCAGAGCTGCAGGTCTGTCCCAGACAGTGCTGAGCTCCGTGGTGCATTTGTCATTTTCCCAAATACCTTTTTAATTAAATTGGAGCAGAACATTCCACTTTGTCGAGCTATCCATCTCAGCAAGTTTCTTACTTCTGCTAGGCAGGCATTATCCTGAAAATCACTGGCAAAATTTGGTGACTTTTCCTCGGGCTTTGGGATTCACAGGGAAATTTTCCTCTGGTAGGCAGAGAGCTGCTCAGGCTGGTTGCTGTGGACTGAGGATGTGCTGCATCTGTCTAGGGAGGGTTTTTGCAGAGCTTAGGAAGAAAAATGTGGTGTCTGTGATGGAAAGAAATGAGGTTTGACACTACATCAGGCCCTCTCTGCCCCTGACTCCTGCAAATCTGTGCAGGATGTTCTTTTTCTGGCCAAGATAAGGGCTCAGAATTTGGTTAAAAGGGTAATCCCAGCCCTGTGAATTCGGGAAGGAGGCATCTGTCCTGCTCCATCACAGGCACCTGTGCTACCGGTGACCTCTTCTGCTCTACATGGAAAATTTGCTGTCCTTTGAAAACCTGCTGCACCTTTTGGCTTGACGGCGCCGAGCTGTGATGTGCCACTGCACATCTCCATCCCTGCACGGGGGTCAGTGGTCAGGCCCCTCCTGCCCCACACACTGCAGAGCTTTAAAAGCCAAACCCCGCTCACGCTGCTGCAGAGATGAAGGTCAGCACTGTGCACAGTGACCCTTTCTTCCCTGAAAGCAAACAGGAGCCACCTGAGTTATGTTTGCTTTGTTGGAGGAGAAGTGTCGCTGTTGAGTCCAGGGACGGTGAGAAATAGCAGTGTAAACTTCAGATAAAAGAAGCCATTTCTGTTCTGCTGCTTTCCCTTTCTATATCCAGGGTGGCTAGAGCAGGGCACAATCATTGGTTCTTAGGCGAATACCTCTTCAGCATCATTGGTTAGTTACAGAATAACAAGTTGGAATAACAAGATGCAAAAATCACCACCTGCAACATACAGTTTACCGAAACACATGAGATGGTTTACATAAACTTCTCCTAGTTCTCAGCTCCGTCTGTGAGAAAGCAACTTCTTCTCACAAACAAGGCCCAGACCTGGAAAATTTCTCTCTGATCCATCTTGTCAGCGCCCACAGAGAAGAAATAGAGGTGATTTTTAGTGTTTTCACCACCATCCTGCAGGCTCAGCTCAGCTCTGGAGAGCACTTCCATCTTCTCTGCCTGGAGAAGCGATGGAACGATGAACTTCCCTCTGCACATCCTTCTAGACCTTCTGCCTGTGCCTTGAGCTCCAGCTCTGCAATCCTTCCATGGGAAAGAGGGTGTGGATATGTGGGACACGAGCAGCATGAGGTCCTGGGAGTCTTATTACAGCTGGTGATGATGACTGAGCCAAAGCCAAAATGATTTGTTCTCCCCAAGTGCATTCCTGGGCATTTTCTCTTGGCAGAGGTGTCTGAGGAGTCATTTTGGTGGGTGAATTGAGCAGATTTGTTGCTGACGCTGAGAAAATGGAAGTGGTGTCCCACAGCAGAGCTTTGTGAACAGCTTTTGGAAACTCCAGCGCTGTGTGACACCCAGAATCTTCCCGTGATGAACTGACTTCCTTTGATAGAGATAAGGCAGCTCTTGGCTGGGCACATCTCCTCACTGAAGAGATCAGGTGGGAATTGAGAGTTGGTGCCTGGTGGGGGCAGACAGAAGAACAGAGAATGAAGTGTAAATTGCACCAAAACCCATGGAAGGAGCTCCAGCACCAAACCCTGCATCGGAGCAAAACCCTCTGGAGATCAGCACTCACCTCCAGAGACAGACCCTGACAAAGTGTCCATGTTCTTGTCCCCACGTTTTGAGGCTGGAACATGGAATTTCCTCATTAAAACAGTGAAGATGCTGTAAAAATTGCAGTTTTGCAAGTCTCCACTTGCCTCTGAACATATTTAAAGGTATCTCTGGCCCCTGAGGTTCAGGTTGATTCATTTCTCTTTTGCTGTTACCTAAGAGGAACTTGCATGTTCAACCTGGATGTGTCAGACTGATGTTCTGGGACTCACCCAAGGAGAACTTTTGCATCTTTGAGACATCTCTTTTTGTCAAAGACAATTGCATCAGAGATGTTCAGTTTTGTTGAATTTTGGTTTTGACTTTTTTTTTTTTGTCACAACAGTTTTGTCTGGAAAAATGTCATTTTTATGAAACAGAAATTGCTGAAAAAATCTTACCAATTTTGACAATTCTGCTTGGAAGGGAGCTGGGGAGGAATATCTTGAGAGTGCTGGAGCTCCCAGTTATGACATTTTCTGAATGGAAAGGAGTTTTGATTTATTTCTTTTTCTTTTTCAAAGTGATGTTTCAAAACGTACTGTGTTGTGGGAGAACAAAATGGTTGAATTAAATGCCATAAAAAAAAGGAAATCAAATATTTTGACTGATACAAGGCATTTTTTCAGCATTTTATTTTGCAACTCTGTTGGTTTTTCGGACAACGTGGGATGATTTAAAATTGTTGGTTGTTGTGTTCTGATATCCAGACTCACAGATGTGTTTCTCAGTTGAGCCAATGATGTATGAACCATGCTTGGTTTTGTGGTGATAAATTACCTGGTTTCATAGCTGAAAAAACCTGTTTTAATCCATTAACTATAGAGAACGAAATACCCCAAGTCTCTCAATTCACGGAACCATGCAAGGATCTTCCCCTGCATGAATTATTCAGGAGCAGCGGTGGAAATGAAGTACCCATTACATTTACAAATATTCCACAAAGAGTTCAAGGCTGAGCAGGAATAGATCAGACAGCATTTATTGTAAAGCCTTGCTGAGTATTACTGGAGATGTAATTTCCCGTAGTAATTAACACAGGATCTGCAATCCAGCTTTGAAAAGGCGATTGAACCTTTCCCTGTGAATTTAGGAATCATCTGAGTTATTCCATGCTGTAGGTGACTGGGAGCGTTGAGCCTTTGTCTAAAATTAGTCCTCAGCGTGGTGGATGATTAAAGAGGGATCGTTCCTTCGGGCTACTTGGGATTGATGTTTTCTATTAAAAAATGCACTGCTAAGGATTTGTGAAATAGAGAGAGCTTCTCTGGGTGTGTGTCACTTATTATGCAGATGTGCCTGAGCTATCAGATAAATGATAAATGATTTCTCCAAGTTGGATGGGTAGTGTGACCCAAAGGGGATGGAGGTGGGTTATTATTTTTCTTCCTTTCTAAGAATCAGAGAGAGCCATTTGTCAGCTGAGCCCAGTGAGGTGCCCCAAGATCAGATGTCAAAGGCTGCTCTGCCTAGAGAGGGAACAATGGGAGTTAATAATGGTGCCCCTCCTCAGACCTCTTCATTTCTGCTCCCTTTCCCTGTCCTTTCCCTCGGTTTGAACTCCACTTTCTTCTGGCTTCTGAAGCTGTGACTGGCTCTGAGTGCTGCCTGCTGGAAAAAAATGAGTGGAATTTTGGGGCTTTTTCTGAGGAATAATATGAAGAGTTTCTTCTTGGTGGATGGAGTTCAAACATCTTTAGCACCATCCAGTCTTAAATCAGAGTTTTAAAAAAATAAGGCTTTTTCCGATTACTCCCAGAACATTAATTCACTGTTGGAAATTGGGATTCTGTTGAGTTGAAGTCCATCATAGACTGCAAGAGTCACTGGCCTGAAGATTTATCTACTTGAAAAATTGAGTAGGGGAAAAGTTATTAGAGCTGTTCCCATGTTTGATATGTGTGAAATATTTTAAAATCAAAAATTTCAGTGGAAGAAAGAGGAACTCTTTTGGAAACACAGCTCTTTCCTTTCAGTTAACTCTGAGTCTTCTTATCTCAGTCATGAAGACTGGAGATAGTGATTCTCAAGGAATGTTGAATTTCACAATGGAGAAAAATGACAGTTCATCAAAAATGACCCTTTTCTGTAGGAATCCATTCCACTGGAGCTTTTGCTGGACTCTTTTGTGTTGGAAAAATAACAATTAAATCACTTCCCAACAGTTTCACCCTTTGAAAATTGGTTTTCTTTTGTAAACTTGAAATATCTTAGACCGGTTCAACAAAACAACTTAGCAGAGTTCTCTCATAAATAAAATACTTTGTAGGACTTCCTGTCAAGCTGTGTGGTGCCTCATCAAAGAGGGATTGGAAGACCTGAGAGACATCTGTGTCATTGAGGCAAGGAGTGTCTCACTCCACATTTTTATAGCACCAGCAGGGCTGTGAGCAAGGCCAGGGCACGCTGAGACCTATATGTAACTCCTTATTGTGTTTTTAACCTAGTCTGGAATTACAGCAGAGTTTGGATTTTATTTGGCTTTCCCAGGAACATTTTTTTCCCCCTAAATATAATGTAAATAGCCCAGGATCTGCTAAGAAGAGGAGGTGTAGGGATTTGAACAAATTGTGCTGGATTTGGGTAGCAGGAGATAATCCCCAGCCTGTACAACATCTTTATCTCGTTGTATTAGTTCTGTAGACAGCAATCACCTCCCTCCACACTGAACTGGGTGTGACAGCATCCCTGGGCCTTGCTGCCTGCCCCAGAGAGGAGTGTGGCAGGGGTTTAATTACTGTAATCCTCTGTGTGTGCTGCATCCCCTGCATCCAAAAGGAGAGGATATCCAGAGAGGAGCGAGCAACAGGCACAGAAAAGCCCTGCACGAGTCCTGACATGGCCACCCTGGAGCACCACGGGCTCCAGGAGCTGTTGTCACCTCCCTTCTCAGGGGGCTGCTTCCCTTCCCTTTCTCCAGGGACATCATCTGCTTTCCTGGGCATCAGCTGCTTCAGAGCTTCACTTGCTAATGCTGAGGGACAAGGGAGACTCTGCTGCCAGGGTTGATACAAATATGTAATAATTTGGTTTTAATCGGTATTAACAGTGCTGAGATTACAAAGTCAGCTCCATTCATATCACAGGGTTGGGGTAACGAGGAGTGATCAGTGCCATGTTGGTTGAACTCCTTCTTTCTAACAAAGCGTGGAGATGATCTGAGTACTGCTCATGCATGCAAAACCAAATCCAGCACGTGAGGCTTCTTGGGGAAGCTACTTCCCCAACATCTTTGTCAACACACGAGTCTCACTGCACACACAGAGCCCAGCAGTTCAGCTGTTTGCAAAGGGAACTGGCTCGTGTGTGCTGACAACCTGCTTTCATTAAGAGAATAAAAGCAGGCAATAAAATGAAGCAACACATTGTTTTCTCAACTCTGGCAGGTGCCTATCTGATTGCACAGGTAGGTGCAGGGCTGCTGTTTGTCCCTTAATGGCTTTGATGAGTTTCCAAATCAAATCAGGACGGGCAGGCATCCACAAAGATGCCTTTTGCATTTGTTTGTGATGCAAATTTCTTGTTGTGATCTACACCTTGCCCTGAGTTGGGTACTTTGGAGCCCATCTTTGGGCTAAAACACCTGCTGGGTTGCCGTGGTTGTGTATTTGTGGCGGATTTCGATGGGATGGGATGGGATGGGATGGGATGGGATGGGATGGATGGGGGTGTGAATGGGTGACCTCACTGCACATCCATCGCCAGTCTCTTTTCCCTGCTGAGACCCACTGGAACCTGAGTGTTTCTAAATGCTGGCAGCCAAAGCCTGGTGCAGCTGCTGGCTCAGGGGTGCTGGTTGACCATTTGCTGCTTCATTTTTACAGTTCAGAGCCCCTGTACAGACCCAAGCAGAGCTGCAGGGACAGGGGACAGAGAACTTGCAGCCCTTTCTCCTGCACTCTCCACTCTTTGATCATCTCTACAATCAGAGCCTGCAATTCATTGGCCAGCACAAAGAAGGATCTTGCCCCAAATGACCTGGGGGGAAGCCCAAGAAAGCCCCTTGGAGGTGCCTCCAGCCCCTCTCTGGTCCCCCTGAGGCTGCTGGGAGGTTTTTTCTCCGCAGAAGTGTGGAGTGGCCACAGCTCTGCAGGACTGCACATCTTCCCTGTCACAGTCCACAGCTGGGGCTCTGCCTGCCCTCTTCAAGAAATGGAAAGAAATGATCAGTTTTTTGGGCAGGGAGGGGGCTTAGACTCCAAGCATTTGGCCTTTAAAACCCTTTCCTCAACACCTGCTCCTTTCTCAGCAGAACAAAAGTGAAGCAGCTGAGAGCCCTGGGCAGCAGCCCCTCGCTGGAGCAGTGTCCAGGGGGTCAGCACTGCCCAGCCAGGTTCCTCTGCAGCTTTAAGGCTGATTCCTGCCTTTACTTACTGAGATGCAGCAGGATTCCCTGTGGAATGAGCCCCACTTTTCCCCCAGACTTGCCCAGCAGCTGGAAGTGGCTGAAGCAGGGCTGCAATTTCTCTCCTCTGAGAGCTTTTGCCTTCCTCTTTTTTTTGTTTAGTGGCCATCTCAGGAGCTTTTCAAATCATCAGGGCTGTGGCCTGCTGAGCACAAAGCAGATCCCTCCCTTCCTTCTCTTTCCCTGCCTTCATCACTGCAGTGAGAAATTGGCCCATCTGCTCCTCTCTTGCCCCAAAAGTGGGGCAGCCCTTCAGTGGTTTTTGCTCATATCAGGTGACTGACAATGAACAGGCTCTCGTGTTTAGGAGCCTCACAGATTTCGGTAAAAATATCCTTGTTGAAGAATTTCTGTCCTTTCACATCTGTCTCTGTGTTTTTAGGATTTCACAGGCTGTGTTTCTTTTTCTTTTTACGGCTACATTTTTCTTGGGTTTTAGCTGAGTTGTTGTTATTTTATTTGGGATTTTTGGTAAAGAATAGCAGTTTTCTTCCTGAGATTTTCTTTCTTTCCTTGGGAAACATTTGTCATCTTCAGAAATAATTAAAGAGGATTTTTCTGAAGAGGTGAGCTGACACTGTCTTCCAAGTTGGCTCCTTCTACATGGAGCTGCTGTTCCTTTGGACCATGTGTGGTCTCAGCTCTCCCATGTCCTGTCCTGGGTCTCCTCACAGCCAGGGCTGGGCCCAGATGCTCCTCTCTCTTTACACAGTGAGTAACAAGATGTCTCAGCAAGGCATCAAAGTCTCTGCTGCGTGTTCAGACTCCAAATCCCTGCCAATAACGCAGAGATAGAAGGGGATTATAATGGTGCATAACAAATAACAAGGGTTTAAAGTGTCTTAAGAACACTGTGCTCAGAAAAAGAGGGATTGTTGGGATGGGGAAGCCTGCAGGTATGAAGGCTTTATTTCTTGTATTTGTGAGCTTGCAATAAGAAACTCTGGTGTGTGATATGGGTTATTAGAAAGAACTTATCCTGGACTTAGGTGTTCCTCTCGCTCTAACGCCTCTGGGCTGTGGTCACTTTCTCCTTCCTTCATTGGCATCCAGTCTTAGGAACAAACCCAAGGAGAACCAGCAGATGCTGGGGGCTAAAGGCAATGTGGAAATCTACCCTTCCTGGCTTTCTGCCCATCCTTTTCTCCTGGGATCACCTCTCCTGGCTTGCACCCCCCTCACACCTCGTGTGGGCCGCGTTCCCTGCCCATCCCGCCTCGGCTGAGTAGGGCGATCCCAAATGACCTGGTTGTGCTGAGCTGCCTCCCCACGGGACCTCAGGTCTCCCTGAAAAGCCCTGGAGCCATGGATACTTCTGTCCCTTCATGCAGGGAAGGCCTGAATGTTTCAAACCTCAGTGTAAAACAAGGCTGTCATATGGGAAACAGAAGCGAGGGTGTCAGAACACGTTAGTGCTGCTCTGAGCTCCTGCCTACCTGACAAATCCCCTTCCCTCTGAAATCCCACACAGGCCTGGCTTTGTACAAGGAAACTGCCAAATGCAAATGCTTGTTTGTTTTGTGTTCAACAAAGCTGCTTTTTTTCCCCTCATGTTTTTGAGTAGTTGCCACACTTGGCACGAGAAAATAGGGAGGAGAAACCTTGTTTTTTTTTGAATAAGGAAAACAAAACCCCAAAGTATGAGTAAATCTGAAACATCTAAGAGAGGTCTTTATTGAAGCTGGTGTGTGGTTTGCTTTACGTGTTCCCTTATTTACAAGCTGAGACATCTGGATTTGTCTCATTTACCAAATGAGAATGGCAGGCAGCAGCCGTGGAGGTGATTACATACAGGTTTAAAGCAAACAAGGAGAACAAACCAGTTGCTATTTAAGTGCCGTTTCCAAGCCAAAGGTGGCCCTGCTGTAAACACAGATTACTGTGGTGCAGACACTGTCACCAGCTGTCTCCTGGTGTAAGCCTGGCTCTGCTCTCCTGCGCTGTCTGAGCATCAGCTCTGACACAGTCTGACTTCTACTCGCTGCCTTCAAAAAAATGTGACTTTTTTTGACTCTCCTCCTCCCAAATTCAACTGCAGGTTGATCTTTTCCTATTTTTAGGTGCAAGGACACTGAGGTCCAGCTCAGCTCCTCTGTCTTAGCCTACCAGTTGTGCTGACTTGCTGCAGTACAGGGGTGCCCACCGCTGCAGCTGTGCCAGTGACACTCCCCCAGAGGCACCCAATTACAGATGGAAGTGGCCCAGCTGCCTGCACAGATTAGACAGAAGCAAACACGATTTGCCATCCCTGTAGATCTTCTGACACACAACGTTCACAAAGGGCAGGGTGTCGAAATGCTTTGACTTGAAATAAGAGAAGGGGGGAAAAAAAAAAGCCAGAAAATGGGTCATAATGGAAAGCACTGGGTGGAGAGGGAAAATGCTTTAGAGATGCTGCAAAGTTTTATGTTGCTCTGCTGGTTATTGTGTTGTTGTGGAAAGAGGCAGGTTTATGTACACTCTTAAATACTCAAAAAGGCAACTTTCTTGGGTAATTTCACCTCTAGAAGTGGAAAGTGTGGAAAGAATTCCTTGTATCCTGCATAGGAGGACTCAGGAGGACTCAAGTAGGCAGGTGTACAAGAGCCATTATTGGTGGCAGGATTCTAACTTGCCTTCCTAAATCCATAACAACTTTCTATCCCAAACCCATAACAAGTTTCCATCCCAAATAAGTGTGAAACACATCACATCCTACAGACACAGTGTATGCTCTCCAGACAACTGGAAAGCTGCAAATGATGTCAGAAAGATTTTTTTGCCTTTTCTTTTATACCCCTCTTACACACTCTTTTATAGTTTTATGTATTCTTATGGCTTTTAGCCCACATATTTGTAATTTTCCAAGGCTGATAGCTCAGCTTAGCCCCACAGCTCCGTTAAACCAGGAGACCAAACATCCTGGGAGCCTCAGACACCAAGGGCCTCTCCAGAGCACATTTTGGAACCTCAGACAGGCCCAGCCAGGGGGAAGGTTCCTCACAACGAGGGCTTCACTCCAGCCTCTCACTGGGGAATCTTTGATAGATATGTTAATTTTGCAACAACTATAATTGTGTGCATTTCAGTGTGACAGGGTGCATTCATTTTCGGGGCATTCCACGTGGAGCAAGTGCTGCACCCAAAGATCCTAAAATAAATACCAAAATAAAAACCCCTTTCCCCCATAAACCATGTTTTAATTTTAAGACCGGGGAAAGACAACACTAAGTCTGGGCAGACGATGGTGCAATCCATCGTATGGTGAAGGTCTTCAATGGAGAAAGAGGCTGAACAAACCTCAGCTCTCCCAGGCTGACGCCAGGCTGACCCTCCTGGGCCTCCATGTGGCACAGAAAACAGCTCAGGACTTGGGAATTGCTGGCAATGCCTCGTGTGGGCTTCCTAAGCTCAGACATGCTCAGCACAAGGCTTTTCCAAGAGCTCTCCAGATTTTGTGACCACTTGGCCCCACAGATGGAGATTGTAACCACACTGAGTCCCCATCTCCTTTCCTCCCTGCTTTCCTCACTCTGTTAGTGCTGATCTTGCCCAGGTGAACAGCTGCAGTGTTGGGTTTGTGTGTGGCTGTTGAATGAACGGCTGTGTGCTTGTCTCAGGCAGGTTCCATAGGCGAGGACAGAGTCCCTCAGATGGTTCTCCAGCTTTTTTACATCCATCCTTCCTGTTCAGGCTCCCCTTTTCCCCCTAAAGCCGTCCTTTGTCTTGCAAGAAAAGCTGTTCGGCTGGCAGGAGATCTCTGCAGGCATTCTGAGGATTGTCATCACGCCGTGTTCCAGCCAGGCAGCTTTTGGCCATTGTTAGCTGGATTCACAGTTCAGCTCATTTTCATCTTCATCCAAAACAGGGAGCTAAATCCAGAAGTGCAGCTCCTCTATTAATATCTCTGGGCTGTGGTAGGACCACGCTGCCAGGTGCTCTGCTTTGTGCACAGGCAGGGACACTATTGTTCCACTGAGCTTGGAGCAAAGGCACAGAGAGAAGCCAGATTACTTGGGAGAGCTGAAAAATCAGCTTTGGTTTCCTAAGCCTCAATCCAATGTTTGATCCATCAGGCTATGCTGTCTGGTGGTTTGAAATTGCTCACTTCCACTAGGGCTGAATCTTCCCCCCTGCTCTAAAACGTGAGGCTATTGATGTCTGACTCCAAACTTTCAGTGCCTCAGGCCTCTCCCAAGGGTGCTTCTCTTCCAGCAGCCCAGAGCCACTGTTTTTCATTTTGTTGCACACATTTTATACCAGTCAGAGGAATCTACTCTGCTATCAGCTTCATGCTTCAAGGGCAAACATCCTAATTTACTTTTGGGCTCCATGGAAGGATAAGGCTTCCTGGAAGTGCTTCAGTCACAGATTTATTTGCCAATTACCTGCCCAATCCTCTTCCTTATCTGAACTGTTTGTATTTTACTGGCTTGGGGTCGGTTTAAATTTGTTGGCACCATTCTGTTCCATGGAAAGGCATCTGATGGGTAGCGAGTTCTCACTTGGCATCAGTCACACTGGATATGGGCCCAGTGGTCAATGCCCACAAATTTCCTTACTAATTCCTGAAGAAATTAGGATCTCTTAGAGATGCACAGCAAACCCATGGTGCCCTGAGCTATCTCCCTTCTCAAGGACTCCCAGTTTGTGGGGTTGTAGGCTGGATAATCTCACCAGCTGCCCTTTCCTGCATGGAAGAGCTCATGTTCCCAAGCAGCATTTTGTGTCCTGAAATGCTCAGAGGATGCTTCAGACTGAAGGGGCTCCCCCCACCAGCAGCAGTTGGATCTGTTGAGCAGCTCCCAAAGGTGTCTGAGAGGGATTAAAGAAGGTTTCCCCCAGGAGACAGAGGTGTAGTCTTTTAAAGCAGGGTGAGGGGGATGGAGCTCAGCAGCTCCTAATGGCCCCCAATCAGCTGTGCAGTTCTGCTGGCTGAAAATTATCTCTCCCTTGATGAGATGAGAAACAAGCCAACAGAAGAACACCCCCAGCATTAACAATCATAATCCTGAATTCACTCAGAGAGCACGCTCTGATTTGAGCACACTGGAATAATACTAGAACTTTTTTAGGTTAATAATTAATTGCGTGTTTTTAATTAGAAATTACTGTTGCATCCGCATGGACTTCTAGCACATTGCATCTTATTAAAGCTGTAATTGGAATACGTTATTTATTTGTTTCCTTTGTTAATGTTCATATTTCTAGCTCCTCAGGTCACTAGAGCTGCAAAAGCAACTTGTTTAAAATGAAATGCAGCAAACTCCCAACAGTAAATGTTGCTGTGTGATAGTAATTGTTCTCGTTCCTCCGTGTTCCAGCGTGGTGCTCCGGGATGCAGGGGATATTTATGTGGTGTCTGCTCGTGGCTGGGACTCAGCTGCTCACCAGGCACTTCAGGAGTCTGTGGCTTCTCCCCCATGGGAGACAAGCCAGGGGATGGATGATGGGTGAGGATGGAAGGATTTAAAGCACTCCCAGAAGCCATTCTGGGAGCAAACCTGGGCCAGCTGGGGGTGCTGCTGGATGGGTCTGAGTTTGGCCGTGTCCCCTCCTGACGAGGAATGTTCAGAACTCTCTCGTTCCTGTCAGCCCAGTGGGGAGATTTCCTGTTCTCATCATCCTCACTGTTCCTTCTGCATCCCCTCCCCTCAGTTCAGTCTCTGGAGATAATCCTGGATGAAGAGCAGAGACTCAGTGCAGGGAAAGCTCTGCTTTGCATCCTGTCCCGGCAGCCTGGACAGCTCCTGTGCTGCCTGTGGGCAATGCAACAGCCTAGGAAGAGCTCGTGTGGCTCAAAGCAGCTGCTGAGCTGAGCCCTAAGGATCAGGTGGATACAGCATGAAAATTAAGATAAGGAACAGAGTTAGAGACCTCCATAGGCTTTGGAAAACTTAAAAGAAGTAAATCAGGATAAGTATGGCTGGGAAGGCTTCAGTGAGGGTCAGTATGGTCTTCCAAGGAGTGATGGGCTGGAAACTCCTTTGGGTCAGTCCAGTTAGGGTCCAGGGAAAACTAACGGTGCTTATCCGAAAAAACAGGTTCTCTCTCAGTTCCAAACAAAACTGCATTTCTTTCCATTTGTTTCATTATCCGCTGAGAGAACTGACTCAGGAATACTGTGTTGTGTAAGAGATAATTCTAAGGACCCTTTGTAGCCTTCTAATCAAAAGTCTGCATGGAAGCTGACACCTAAAATCTGCCCTCATTAAGGCAGTTGAGAGATTACCAGTTGCAGGCCACCCAATTTGCCAGTAAATATTCAAGGAGCTGAGGTAAACTCCACAGATGTGAAAAGCCAGCGTGTCAAAGCAACAGCAAAACCTTTGGCACCCGTTCAGATAATCTTTGGAACACCAGGATTTGGGCTGATTAGAAGAGAAAACCAAAGCAATTTGAGGAAGGGTTGGGGGGAGGAGAAAAGGAGTAAATTTAGACAAGAGAAAGCAATTACAGGCTTAAAAGGAATAATAAGCATCAATTAGCAGCAAGTATCTCTGCCCACAATGAAAGCATTTTCTAATACATCCACGGTGGAATAGAGAGAGAGAAAAGACAGCTCCGTCAATGAATTGCAGCAGGGATCCTGAGATAAAGGGGAGCAAATGCTGTGGAGATATTAAACAATTACTTAGCATCAGCCGTTTAGAAATTAAAAAGGTGGAGGCTGCCCTGAGTTGAGGAGCTTTCCAAAGACACCCGATAAGGCTGCAGATGCCAGCTGATAATGGCACGTGGCTGATCCTCTTCAGAGAGCCTCTTGTGCTTGGCCAAGCAGCAGCTTCCAGGGAGAGGCACGGCAGGAGCAGGGAATGATGGCAAAAGGCTGAGCCATGATGGGTAATGAAGTGCCAGCTCCACGCTGGCACTGCCTGGCAGGATGTGGGCAACTGCTTCCCATGGAAAAGGGGCTGGGGGAAAGGTTTGGCTTCTCCATCTGCTTCTTTCTGCTTGTGGTCCGTGGTGGGTGATTGTGCTCCCCGTTCTGCCGGCCAGGATTTCACGCTTGGTTGTGCCTGGTGGGGAGCTGAGTGATGGGCAGCTGTGCTGAGGAGTCCAGACTTGGCATCCATTGTGAAAGGAGGGCAGGGACAGGATTCAGCTGGCTTCACCTCTCCTTAGCTGTGTCCATGTTCCTAGAACAGGCCTCTAATTGGATCATGCCAGTTATTCAGCCGAGCGGAGCTAATCCTTTTCTGTCTCTCTCCTCCTCTTCTGCCCCAAAATAATGGAGGCTGGGGCTGGGCCCAGGATTGTGGGGACTTGTTTTGTGTCTGGGACACTGATTTTTTAGCCTTTGTTCAAGAAGATCTTGTCCAGCCCCTTTTCCTGAATGGCAGCAACTGGCAGAGCTCAACTGCATCTCCCACTTTGATCCCTTCTCTTCCTAGCAAAGACGTGTCAGGAGTGATCACAGTGTGGAGCAGGGATGTGGGACCTGCTGCCAAGTCAGTTCATTCTGGCAGCCCACCTGCACTGTGCCGTTCTGGGCTTCCCATTTCAAAAAGGATCCAGGATAACTGGGAGAATTTCAGAATTTTCTAACATCCTCTGTGCGAGGGGTGAGCAGGCAGCACTGAGTCCTCCGTCTGAGAGAGTTCTGATGGCAGGGGTGTGTGAGGAAGGGCTGTGGGGTTGTGGAGGGTGGGCAGGTACTGGATGTGCCCTTCCAGCACAAGAACTAGAAAGCACCAGGGGAAGCTTCCCCTTGTAGGTGACAGGATCAAAAAAAATGAAAGGAGGTTGGTGCTGGCACTGATAATTCAGCTGAGGAACTCCTCGCTGCAGGATGGTTTATAGAGTATCAGGGAATGTCACACTGATTAATGGCAGAGAAATCTGCTTAGAGATACTAAATACATGAAAGCACTGCCTAACTCTGAATGAGACACAGAAGTTGGAATCTGAGAGGCTGTTTGGGGGGAAATGGTGTGTTTGCTATTAATTTTCTTGCTTTTCCCAGATATCTCTTTTTGGCTGCTGTCAGGGAGAGCTACCCAGATGTTTGGGCTGCTCCTTATCCTTGTATGTTTTCCTGGTGCTATGTTCTGGTGGTTACAGTCTCCCTGGGGCAGCAGTGGTATTACAGAGCTCTTTTGGAAAAGCCAGCTCAATTTTAGCCTGTGTGGCTTTCCCTGCTGCAGCAGCTGGGATCAGCCAGGTACGCCTGACAGACAACGAAAGCCAACACAGATCTCCTTCTCCAGAACACTGCAGTCATTTGGGTGACCTCGATGGAGGCATGATCCTGCTAGCATTAAATGGAGCTGAAAAATATTGGTATTACTGCTCAACAGCAGAGTGGGAACAAGGGAAGGAACACCACTGATACCTCAGCTGGCACATGAGCCATGTAACCCTTCGCTCCCTCCTTTCCCAAGGCCCGGCGGGTCTCTACAGCATTCCACAATTAGCAAAGAAAGCAATCAGCTCTCCGTATTTTTCAGTAAATACCTGGCAAAATTGAAGTCATATTGTGAGCTGACTCACTCTAATGTGAGCAGGGAGCCACTCACCCGAGCTCAGCAGCACGGCACGGACCGGTGCCAGTGTGATTTGTGGCTACCCCAGTCGTGGCTCGCTCATGTTTTCCGGAGGCGTCTGCAGCATCGCTGGAGGCCAGGGCACAGCAGGGGTGGAACTGAGGCTCATTACTGTCAGGAGAATTAATCCACAAGACACCAGAGGTTTATGTGCAAAAAGGAGACAGAGGAGTCCTGTTGCTTTATTCGAATAAAGGGAGAGGCTGTGGGGCTTTCCCCTGGGGTGTCTCAAATTTTTAGAGGATGCTGCCTCTTATTTATCCCAATTTCCCAGCCACATTTCCCTCTCCCTTTCCCCATTGGCTGAGGTACTTGAGAGGTACAGACTTCCTGAATCACCTCATACAGACCTCCTTCAAATGTATACACCCCTTTTCCCTTTTTTCTTTTCCTATGGAATTTATGGTTCTTCCCATTGCTTCTTTCATCTCTCAGTATCTGGCTTTACCTACCAGCAGAGCCACAGTTTGTTTGTAAAGACAAATCTCTCTCATTCCTTTCACTAGGATCAGAGCAAATGCCAGCTGAGCCTGAGAACAGGGATTTCTTCCCTTTCCTAAAACGCTGTGCCAGGGCAGGGTGAGGAGTGGGAAGAGAGGCTCATTCCTTCTGTTAAAGTTGTTCCTCTGCACAGCAGAGAGGGTGTGATCCTGACTGACCCTGCTGAGGGGAAAATGCCTTAAAAGCATGGAAGATGACACCAAAACTGCCTCGAAAATAAAAATTAGGGTTGGGTAAGGGTTGGGTTGGGGTTAGCATTGGTATTACTGCTCAACAGAGGCTTGGGGTTAGGGTTAGGGTTAGTGTTGAGTTAAGGTTGGGTTAGGTTTGGGTTTGGTTATGGTTTATTTAGGTTAGGGTTAGGGTTACAATGCACCACTGCATGGTGAAGAGTTAGGGTTAGTGTTAGAGTTGGAATTAGGTTTTGTTTAGGGTTAGGGATGTGGTTAGGGTTTGGCTTGGGTTAGGGTTGATTTACGGTTACAGTTTTGGATTTATTGCATAGTAAAGAGATTTACTGAACTGCACAACTCTCCTGGGCCAGCCCTGGGGCCGGTCCAGACCCAAATCCATTTTTTCCTGGGATACCAGTGCTAGGATATGCTTGGGAATCCGTCAGCACTTGACTTCCAGGGTGAATCTGCACTTTTCCATGCTGGTAGTTTTCTTCTGTGATGCCAATGTGCTGAGAGTGCAGAAGGATCCAGCAGGAGTAGAGTGGGAGGAGCTCTCTCGGGGAAGAGGAAGATGGAAAAGGGAATGCTTCAGTGAGCTAATTCAAAGCTGGTTTTTAATTAAAAAAAAGAAAAAAAAAGTGAAGAGAAAATGAGATAAAAGTCAAAGACAAGAAAAATCTCCTCAAGGCTGGACAGACCTATCATGCAAATAAGGATTTTAAGTGGAAAATTAAAAAAAAAATAGCAATAAAGAAAAGAGAAGCAAGAAAGTAGCCAGCATAAAAATTAAGTTGCTGAGTCAGTCCTGGAAAGAGTTCAGAAGAGAGGGCTTCTTTTTTTTCCCAAATAGATTTTTTCTGTAAATAATAGATGAAATAGGAACCAATAACACAAAAAATACCAGACTTTGTGAATACCGAGTGCGCTTTCCCTCATTAAACCAATTTTTAAAAAGACATTTACGGGGAAGTCCCTGTCCCAGCAGCTGGCGATTTCCAGAGCTCTTGGCAGCCACCTGTGGCTCAAGGGTTTGCCAGGTTCTCTTTGCCTGGGCAAGGCAGTGGTTGGTTATGAGGCAAGGGGAGAGGGACAGGAGTGACTGGAGGAGCCCTGGTGCCCTGTGGCTGGCAGGGCCTTCGTGCTGGATGCATGGAAGCAGCGTCCCATCCTCGGTGGGATCTGGGATCCACAGCATCAATCCCAACAGAGCCTGGGAAAGGCTGACCAAAGTCAAATTTCCTCCTCGACGCCCTCAGTCTGTGTTTGGCAGCCAAGAGCTGCCTTGTTTGTTGTGTTTGTAGAGCACCAGGAGGGGTCCAACCCCCATCCATGTTGGAGTCCAGGAAAGCTGGAAGACTTTTCCTGTGGCTGTCAGGGGTCTTATACCCCCCAGAGCACCCCAGGGGAACACAGCCTTTGATCTGAGCCCCTGGGAAAAGCTCCTGACACTTTTGGATGAATTGAAAGCATCGAGAGTGTGAAATGGATTTTTGTTTAGTTTATCACAGAGTGAAGATTTGTAGTTTTTGGTTTTGCTATATACAGGTAAATGGAGGCCAAACATGGAGGATTCAGGGTGTTGGCTCTGGGTTCTTCTTCTTCTCCATTTCCTGAACACGAGGTGATTGCTGGAGGGAATTTGATGTAGAAGAAACGTGTTAACAAGAATTAGTAGTTATAGATACAAAAGACAAAATAGAATACGTAGCAATTGATTATTGGGTGATAAAGTTTTAAAAGCTGTCTGCTCCCAAGAGCAGCAGCCATTGTAGCACTGAAAACAGCAGCGACAGCCAGGCTGAGGCTGTGCTTTTGAAACTGAGATAAGAAAAAATAAACAACTCGAGAAACTGCAACAGAAGTTTCGTCTCCTTCATTCCTGATATGGGACACTGAAAAAGAAGAAAAATTAGCTGGGTCAGGGGCCCTGGGGCTCTGTCAATCCATGGCTGGGCCCTGTTCCAGACCCACAACCCAACCCCCTGTGAGAGCCCAGACTCCTCTCACTGAGGGGCAGGCAGGACACGAGGCTGCATTTCCTCAAGGCTGACTTGTTCCACGTGACAGCACTGTCCTGCAGAGCTCCTCTTCTCATCCAAGAGCAGCCTGGCTCCAGCCCGAGGGGCTGAGGCTTTGGTCCTGGGTGTGATGTGCTCCTGTGAGGCACCACAGAGCCTGGGGGTGTTGTCCATCCATCCACAGCCTCTTGCTCCTTATGGCTGAGAACTGAAGTTGCTGTAAGAACAGGGAAACAGCTTAGCCTGATTCTATCTTTCAGTTTCCTCCTGGAATCTCCAGTAGCAATCCAGAAAGCTGTCAGGCATTCACAAAGCAGCCACTGCAGGAGATAAGCAAATCCTTGGAGAAGCTGATCTGGCAGCATTAATAACCAGCCCTGCAGAGCCACTGAGTAGGTGGGAGAAGCCTTCCAGAGCCACAGAGTGCTGTGCCAGGAGAGGTGTCACAGAAAGCCACCTCACCATCTGCCTAGTGCTGCCTCTTTCACAAGGCTTGTCCTGCCATCAGCTCTGTCCTGTCTCCAGCTCTGAGGGCTCCAGTTCTGCTGAGGGCTGAACTCGTGACCTTCAGCAGAGAGGAAGATGAGATAATTGAAATCTTGCTCTGAAGCCTCAGGCAGTGTCTGTACCAGACTCATGGCCGTGGTTGGGTTTGGTGCCTGCTGAAGATTTGCTCCCTTGGGTCTAGCTGGTTGGGACATCCTCTGCCCCTGCATGCCAGGACCTTGCCATGACATTAACCTGACCACGGCTAATGGTGGCTTCATCCCCTTGGGGCTGAGCTGGTGTTCCTGGCCATGGAGCCCTTCATCACTGAGGAAACTCCAGCTGGAGGATGCTCTGATGTGTCTCCTTAGCAACACAGGCTGCTCCAAGTTCATCAGCTCTGCAGCTTTCTCTCCCTCTGCTTTCCAGACCAACTTCCCATGAGATCTGAATCAAGTTCACATCAGTCCTGATCTTCTTGCCATTGTCTGAGCTCACATCTGGTGTATCTAGGACACATCTGACACTGGCAGGAAGGCCCTGAGAAGTGGCTGTGGGCCTTTGGCACAGAGCAGTTTGTGCTATGGGCATTCTGTCTGTAGTTTGTACTCATGCAAAGCAGATTTTAGGTTTTAAAAACCTCCTGATGAGACAGGATGTCCCCTCAGTGTCCAAATGGTGCAGGTGTTAACATCCAGCTTTTCCATTGCACGCTGCAGTGCAGATGTCTGTCTGTCTGTCTGTCACCTTGGCCAGCCCAGTGTTTGACTGCTGTTCTGTAATGTGGCACTTCTCCCTTGTGTCCTCCCTGTGCCACTTGATCCTGCCCATCCCCAAAGTGCTCCCTTCATGGAAAACACCTGCTGACCCCTGAACAGCCCAAACTGGCCTTGGGTTGAGGCTGCCCAGCAGCTTTGTTTGGAATCTGCAATTCCTTGTGCTTGCTGTGGTCACTGGGAAAAGGACAAGTGAAGAAAAGGGTCATGTTCCTCTCTGCCACACAAGGACTGCAGCAAGAAGGAAAGCAGAAGACTCAGGAAAGCAACTGGCAATAAATCCCTTTCCTAGAAGCTCACATGAAGCTCTGGTTTTTTGTTCTCTTTTCCCAGGAGGTGTCTAGGCTGAGGACTCAGTTCAGAGGGTGATTCCCTGGCAGCAGAGGGCCTTTGGAGAGGTTCCCATCCCTGGATATGTGTCCTGTGCTTGTGCTGGTTCACTGTTTATTAGCAAACACCAACAGCTATTCCTGAGTACCCCACATTCCCCTGCAGGCTTTAGGAGCCCTGTGGTGGTGTCACCTTATGGGATCTCTGAGGGTCATCAGTGAGAATTCTCAAATCATTTCACCTCTTCATTTTGGCAGGGTGGGTGGATTGCAGCTCTAATTGTGTGATTATTAGAATGCATTGCAAGTCACACAGCAGCAAATGTCTGTGTCTTGCTGTACAGCACTTCCAAATGTCCTTTGCTGCTCAGCAGCCGTTTCCAAAGACATGTGGGATGTGTTAATATGCACATTAAAGCCAAGGGTCACAGTATCACACACAGAGCTGCCCGTGGGGTGAAGCTTCTTGTAGCTCGTGCCAGAAGTTGGGATTTATGATGAGCTCCCCCATGACCAACAGATTGATGCAAACCTCTCCACCTTGGCTGATGGGGGGAGTGTCTCCTGGATCTTGGCAGTTATACCTACAAAAAAAAAAAAAAACACCAAACAACTTTGTCTTGAAATAAATGCACAAATCATCTATTTTTTCCCACTAGGAAAAGATGTAGAGGCATAACAATTTTTGTAGTGCTGGATGAGGTGCCACAATGCTTTAACCAACACCAGCGCTCAATCAGGTCCTTGGATGCACAACTGAAAAAAGAAAGTGCTGTCCCTCCAGGCTTTTTCCCCTAATATAAATCACTTTTCTTTTTTTTTTTTTTTTCCAATGAAAAAAATGCCCCACAATATTACCTGTTAGCCATTTTGCTTTGGGGAGATAAATCTGACTGGATGACAATCCATCGAGGTGTGACATGAGCGATATTGCAGACACAAACCATCTGGGACTGTTTGTTATCCCAGGGTGTCCTGCTTGTGTCCAAACACCATGAGTTAGTGGTACAGCACTGGGATATGGAGAGGGTGAATCCACTGCTGAAGACACAGCAAAAGCAATTTTCTTCCTCCTCCATCTGGGCAGTAAAGACAACTTGCTTTAATCTTTTCTTCCCAAGCACAAATTAATCTTCTAATGAAAACAAGGACAATATTTGGCCTGGCATGGTGGGTGGTTACTCATGCAAATGAGTGCCTTTGTTCCATCCACAGAAGGACAGAACCAAGTCCCCACTTCAGACCTTGGGCCAATTTCAAGACAATGCCACAAAGGCACTGAACTCTGCAGAGACACCTGGGCAGGTGTGAGACCAAAAGCTGAATTCCAGCTGGGCCATTACTGAGCATTTTGCTGCAGCACTGAGCCAGCTGTGGATGATCTGCTTTGATAAACCCTTGGCTTAGACACCCTTAAAGCCAAAGAAGCAATAAAGTGAGAGGCAGGTACTGCTGGTTAATGAAGTGAGCTCCAGGAAGAAGGAATGTGTGTCAGGCCAGAGGCCCCGAGGAGGCAGTGACACATTTACCTCTGGAGAAGCAGGAGCTGGAGTCCAAGACCTGAGGATTCAGTAATTGAGTGTGTTTGAGCCTGCCTGGGGAGCTCTCCACAAATACAGTTGTCCACCTGGGTAGCTGAGGAGGATTAAAAATAGCCCAGCAAGATGTTGGCTTATCCCTGAGAGAACAGAATTAGTTGTCTGGAAAGACAGAGCATATTAGAGGAGGATGAAAGGTGGGTGAACACTGCTCTTTCTCTTCAGTTAAATTCCTGCCCTATCCCTGCGGGGTTTGGATGTAAGATCAGACCCTTTTTCTATTCAGCACTTACCCACTGTAATGTGAAGTTAAGCGCTGCCATCTATCCTCTGGCAGGCCTGTGCTCGTGGCCACGATTAGAGAGCAGGGCCCGGAGCTGGCCAGCCCTGCCCCAGCCACTGCCGAGCTCCTCTGCTGGGCTTTTGGCAGATAAGCTGATCAACTAGAGCACTGAGCAGGAGCTTGGGCTTACAGTTCTGAGGCCAAAGGCCATCCTGGTCGTCTCAAGGGCTGTAAGAGCATGGTCAGAGGTGTTTGACTGCTGCTGTTTAATGTGGGCTTGCAGCTCTTCCAGCTGGGGGTTTGGTGGGCAGGGGAGGCTCCCCTGGTGTTGTGTTCCCCTGGGGGCTGCTGAGCCAGTCTCTCTTTCACCAGGGTGTTCAGCCTTGGTTTTGTGGCTGCAGGGAAGAGCAGCAGTGCTTGGCAGGTGACATTTTCCACCATTTCCCACAGTGAATGTGTCCAAATTCCACCCACAAGGTCCTGCCCCACTCTGCCTTCTCAGCCTGAGCAACTCAAAGCTCTCACCAGACCTTGGCTCCCTTGGTCTTCTCTCAGACACAGCCATTCCTCTTCCTCCAGGGAGTGCTTTTGTAAATATCTCTCTCTGTTCCCCCCCCCCAAATATGGGGCTGGATGATTTTTTTTTTTCCCCCACTTCTTCCATGCTCTTATATTAACCCCATTTTTAACTATGACTCCTTGGTTTGCTGTCCCATTTCCCAATCTGTGCCAGTGGCTTCTGTCCAGATAATGTAGTTGACACAGGATATTCCAGCAGGATCAGGTGTGGTCAGGCTGTACATGAATCTCATTTTCACTGCCCAGAAACCTGTTGAATGCTGAGCCTTGGATCCAATATGGCAAAAACTGTGATACAATTCAGTCTGTAACAAGTGGCTCATTCTAAATTGAGGTAATCATCTAGTTAATAAACACCCATTAAAAATTAGATTAAACTATGATTTCTTCCTTTGCTGATCTGTCATTGTTTCTTATGTAGTAGCTGCATTCAGGAATATTCACACATGATTGCTTATGATGCTTTAATTGTCTTTAAAATGTTGTTTCACAGCTTAGGTTGGAACCTGGGTAAAATATGCATGGGATCTTGGAAATTGTTGCATCTGATGAGTGTCTGGCTGCTGATGCAGAGTGATCTTGGCTTCTTTTTTGACTCTTTAAATGCTGGTAATAGTCAAACGTGGTTTCCTGCTTGCCGAGCCTGGACTCCTTCATCTTGTTAGGAGCAATGACAAATCACCAGGATAAAGCTCTGCTGTTAATATCCAAGGAATATGACTAACCAGCTGCTATCAATCTTAATGCAAACCAGACTTTCAGCCTTAAATTGTATCATCCTTAATGGAGTGATGCAGTTAAGCAAGCATCAAGTGGCCCCAGGGCAAAGATGTTTCAGTTTCATTGAGCTTTTTTCTTTTTTTGATCTGGCAAGGGCTGAGTCTTGGGTTTGATGATGGTGACTCCAGAATGGTGATGGAGTTACACATCCGAGGGAGCTCCCAACAGCTCGTGTGGCCCTGGGGAAAGGGGACAGCTGGCCTTGGCACAAAGCACCCCGGAGGAGCTGGGTCAGGATTTCTGCTCTTCCCTGCTTTCCCCTGGCTCTGCACAGAGGCTCAGCAGCACCAGGGATGGTTTCACGTGGTTCCTGGCACACACGGGGCAGGTTCTGGCCTTGATGCTTTGATGGAGAGACTTGGCACTCAGGGCAGCTTCTCTGGTGTTTTCAGTGCAAACAGGGCCCTTTCTCCCTGCAGGGGGGTAATAACTCACCAGGAAAACAAGGGATTCCTCTGAGGGAGGGAAATCAATCTGTGAAAATCCCAGCTGAAGCACGGAAGAGAGGATCTAAATTTAGCTGAAGCCTGCCTGGGGCTCCTGAGGTTGTAGCTGCTGGGGCAGCTGCTCAGAAGTTGAGCCTGCATCCAAAGGCTGTAGGCAATGCAGGAGAGCAACACGCTCACCCTGTTGTACTTCCAGATACCTCTCCTAAGTCTTTGGGATCGTGGATTCATGTGGTGGTTGTTTTTAAAAAAAAAAAAAATAAAGCAGTAGTACATATAAGGGAAGAGCAAGAGTTTGTGCCTCACAGGGGTTGCAGTCTACACAGCAACGTCAAACAAGGGCCTGGAGGAACAAAGCTCTTCTCATCCTCCCTCCACAGCTGGGTAGCTGAATTTTGTGAGATGAAGTGATTTGCCTGTGGTTGTATGGGGAGGAATGGAGCTGGGATCTCGGGGGATCCAAGTTCACAACCAGTTTCTTTCTGTAGCTCCAGACAAACCCAGTGATTTCTTGGTGACCTGTTGTTTTGCCCTTGGCGTTCCCCAGCAGAAGAATCAGCAGGTTGGCATCTTCCCTGGAAACAAATCAGCACAGCTTCTGCTTGGGACTGAGGATGTTGAGGCTTTTTAAGGAAAAAAATCAAATCTGCACTTCCTTTAGACACTGCTTGTTACCTTTTCTCGAGAGACAATTTGTATATGCTACACTTAGGCCCAGAAGCAAACTAGAAACCTTGCTAAGTCTCCAAACTGCAAATTACAGTCGAACATGTCACTGGGGCTGATAAAAGCTGCCAGGGACTCACAGTTCGGAAAGCCAGCAGCACTGAAAATTGAATTCCTGGCGAAGAGAAACTGCGGAGCTGTGACCAGAGGAAATTGCTGCTGCTCTCTACGGATGGAATGGCTGTTGCTGGAGAAGTGCAACCCTGGATTTGGGGGGATCAGTGCCAACGTCAGCACCGGGACCTAACTCCTGCTTGTTTTGTTCACTGAGTTCAAAGCAATCCTTCCCTCAGTGCTCAGGGAGCGGTGGAAGGGACCCCAGATGAATGAGAGGAACAAATGGAAAGTACTTGCAGTGATCTACTTGCCTTTTAAATGTTCTCTGGAAGGGGTCATTGTTAGTGTTGCTGCTTCCCATCTAAACAGGAACACAGAGCCCTCCTTGACAGGGAGTTTAGCGGGAGCTGAAGGGATTATGGGGTGTTACAATATCTCACTTCTAAAAAGTTAATGTATTAGTAACGGGTGAGTCTAGACACGTATTGCAAGACTGATTTGGGATCTTAAAGAGGATTCTGCCTTTCATTCTGGCTTTTATTAAAGACTTTGTAGTACATCTTTAAAGAGCCACTAAAGCCACTGTGAAAACATAAAGGAGAAAATAATAGAAGCAGAAAGATTTTTAAATGGATTTCTTCCCCCATTTTCCCTCTTGCCCCTACTCAGAGTTGAAAGCCATTTGCATAAAAATATGATGTTAGTTTTTTTTTTTCCTTTAAAGATACAACTCACTTCCTCTTTACTCGCTTCCCTGAAAGCTGTGGGCCACTGTGCAAGGTTAATGCCAGACTGTGGAGGAGGAGAATGCCTCAAATTTGGAAGTTCATCCAAACCTCATCCAGCTGCAGACTGGTTGAGATAGGAGCAAGCTGGGGGACTTTGGGATAAGGTAACTGGTCCTCAGGATGAGTTGGAGTGGCTGCCAAAAAACTGGGAGAGATGATGGACAGGGGAGCTGTGTAGATTTAGGAAGGATGTGGATTTTACCGTGGTTGGTAAGAAAATGACTATAGGAACACAAATCTGAAAAACCTTGGAGAGTAAAGTTATTCGTATGGGCAGATCCTGCTGAGCTCCTGCTGCATTTCACCTCTAATTTTGGAAAGAGAAATAGCCAGGCACAAAATTTTTGGGATTCTTGAGGTCTGCTTCTGCAGGGAACCATCCCCAGATAGAAGAACATCTGCTGTTCACATTTATTTGATCTTTTTCTCCCAATCTCTAACTTCTTAGGCCCTTTCAACTCACAGGCACCCAAAACACTGAAAGTAGGACTGCCTGACCTCAGGTGAGGAGGGAACAGCAGGAGCAGATGGATTCCTCAGCACCAGAGCCTGGTTTCCATGCCAATGGAGCCTGATGAGAGAGAACAGGGAGTCAAACTCTGCTGACAAAGGGTGTGGGAGCCGGTGGCTGAGAATTTCCCGAGGCTCTGGTGATTCCGTAACAGGTGGCAGCCAAATGGAGCTGCTTTCTATTCAGAAGGGATTTTGTGTTTTAAACGCTGCCTAAGTCACTGAACAAAGCGGAGAGAAGTTCCCAGCAGCTCTGCTGGAATGCAAATGCGCCGCTATGATCCTCACGTTATACTCGGCTCACCTGCCCCGAAAGAGGAGGAAGAAGGCACCACAATTTGCATATAGATGAGGTCAGATTGTGTTCCTCTGCAGTCGTTAAGGTGGGCTTATTATCCTGCTTGTTCTGAGCAAAGCTGCTCACCCCATCTCCACTCCACAGCTCCTGCCAGCCCAGTCTGTCCGTGCATAGAAGCTCCAAGGTGCAGCATCCTGCCCTGCCTCTCCTCTTGCGCTCTCGGGAGGGATGGGAAGAGGCCCTGGAGCTTCTGCTTCCTCTCTGGAGCTCAGCCACACCTCGGGGCTGAAGTGATGCTTCACCAGGAGGGTTTGCAGAGAGGGAAACTGAGGAAGAAAAGCCTTCTTCCTCCAGGCTGGTTTGGAAGAGCAGAGTGGGGCTGACACCCACTGTGTGATGCACACGAGCTGCTCCTTGCTTTCACCCTGGAAAACTCCCTTCCCTGAGCTCCAGCTGGAGGCCCTGCAACCACCGAGGCTCAATCAAACACCTCCTTTCTTCACTCAGGCCTCAGTAGATCTATGCCAGCTCTGAGGACTTTGAAATTACTCCGACTTCCCATCGGCAGGACCCGGCCTAGTGCGAGGTGCAGGATAAAATGCTGCTGAGTGGAGGATTGATGTCATTTTACCCTCTGGAGGGGGTCCAGGAGTCGGCTGGATCAGCTGGGAACAAGTCTGCTAAAAGGGAGTTAAAAGACTTTGAGTGCTTTTCTGTCTTGCTTTCTCTTTGGAACAATCCCTGGAAATATCCAAATGCTCTGTTAACAGCATTTCAGAGTGTTTAGTGCTCAGAAATTACAGGTGACTCTGCTTTGCTCTGACAAATGCAATGGGAGTGTGGGTCCTCCCCTCCTGAATTATTTACAACAAAAGGTAGTTAAAAGCCAAACCTCAAAGTTCCCAGATTTGTTTTGATTTTTTACAAAATGCTTCCAATCATCAGGCTTCTCTTAAAACATGGAATTTTCATGAAAATCAAGTTGGCTTGTTTAGAAGGAATAGCATTTTCTGTCAGCAAAGGTGTTGCAGGAAATATAACAGGAGAACTCACAGGCACAGCAGGATTAGAGCAAAAACGTATAGAAAGAGAGGAAACACATTCAAATATTTCTGCCCGTGGCTATTAAACCTTTTGAGCAGAATTTGTGTCCTTCTAATTGACACCCTTCAAAAGCTGTACCTGCAGCACACTCTGGACGAGGAGAGCATCTCTGCATCCTGCCTGTGCCAGGGAGCTGTGTCAGACCAGAGGAAAACTGTGCCTGCAAAAGTGTCTGCTGTCCTCAATAAAACATGGGCTTTCATTTCAGCGAGGGATCACAGCACAAAGTGCTAAGTGCTGTAAACACTTTCCAGCAAGACATTTCAGGAGCTGAAAACTGACTGCTTAGGTAGCTGCAGTTGATAAAAAGCAAATGTAAAAAGCAGCTGAGCTCAGCCAAGGCAATATTGTGCTTTCTGTGGAGTTTTCGGCTCAGATCCCTCTGGCTGCCCACGGCCACTGTGGGAGTGGTGGCTGCAGCTCAGGAGCTGCTGGGAGTTGTGTCTCTGAGTTAAGAGGCCTCTTTGAGCTCAGTCCTAGGCTTGGGGACTCTCATCAGTCTGAACTCTGACGAATTTCTCCTGTTCATCGTGGAATAATGTCAGTTCACTGTGTGTCTGCCATGGACCAGGAGCATTTCTGTAGATTATGTGGCTTGGATAAAGCAGGGTAACAGATTGTTCAGTCTCCACATCTTGCATGTCTAAACCCCACAGTCTAACACTTCAGTGGATCTCATAATTCCACACCTTTCAACGGAGATGATTTCTGTTCTCCCTGGACAGCTGGAGGAGCACTGAGCCCTGGCTCCTGTTCTCTCTTTGCTCTCATTGCAACAGTATTTTTTCTGCCCCTTAATCTGGGTCCTTTCCAAACATCACCTTCCTCCAACACAGAACAAGAGGGGAATGAATTTCCTTGTCCAGTCCCTTGGAGGTGGCAGGGGTGAGAATCTGCCCTAAAACACCTCTCTGGGCAACTGCTGTGGAGGCACAGCCAGAGACAGGGAGTGAAGGGGTTAAACAGCAGAAGGTTCTGCCAGGCAGTGAGGAAAATGTGGCTGATTCTCACCCTTAGTTGAAGTGCTAAAACCACCAGCAAATACTTCAATAAATAGCAAGCTCATAAATAACTTGCAACATTGCACTTCATAATAAAGCAGTGACAAATGTTACATCTCTCTCCAGCGTGGATTAATGGTAATGGGGGTGGGAAGAAGGAGTGATGTCTGTGAGGTGGTATTAAAAATCACTTACATTTCACAGGTTCCCATAAAAGGGAGGCTTGTGCAAAACAATTAATCATGCATTATAAATGCAGCTTTTATTAAAGAAAAGCAAAAGCATAAATACAGCCAAGCCCTGAGGCACTTGTTCCTTGCAATAGTTAGTAAGTGTTTGGAAATATGAGCCAACGCTTGGGACCCAGTTTAGCTCTGTTGTTATTGCTCTAAGAAAAGCTGGGATGCAGAGGTGGCTTTTCTGCCTTATTTTTGTCTTTTTTACAGTCTGGCATAGACTGCTTTGGATATCTACAGCTTTTCCTGTGCCTTGCAGTACCTGAGGTCTGTGAACAGCCCAGCCAGACCCTTCCAAGGATTTGTCCTGGAGGTGACCTCTGCAGAGCAGAGTTCTGGAGCCAGCCCTGTGCCCCCCGACTCCTACAAGGCTAAAACCTTCGCCTAAGCTTATTAAAAACAACTGTCAGTGTTCCAGGGAGCATAAAGAGGAGGAGGAAGAGCTGTTTTCCCCAAGTGTTCCCCATGAAGAGCTGTCACAGGCATTTCCCCATGGCAGTTTATTGGTTAGAGTTGTGCTGCAGTTCTGCTCTCCCAAATCCTAGGCCTGAGGAATGGAAACTTTGGGGGTCTTTTGTTATTCCCCTTGGGTTGATCTGCTCTTTCAAGTTTAAGTCTGAGTGTTGAAAGAGGGAAGTGGCAGAACTAGAAGGTGATGCAGGAAGAATATTAAGGGGCAGGGGGATTTTATGACAGCAGAGTAAGAGAGATGATTTATTTTGTCCTTCGAGTGCTTTCTCTTGAAGGCTGCTAAAGCCCATTAAAACTTCTGTCTGAAGCAATGGTGAGATTCACTCCCTGGAAAGGAGAGAGGTTTTACCGTGGGGAGCCAGGAGTGGTGATGGCTCTGATTTCATTAGCAGAGCAGTTATCTGAGCTGAAAGGGTTTCTGCTAAATTAGCAAGGCCCTTGTTGCAATTAAAGTGCTCCTGTTTGTAACCACAGTCACTGTGGCTTGTTCGATTTTGGGGCAGAGCCAGAAGCCCATAGCCAGGATCCCAGCTGTCAAACAGCAGGTACCAAAGGCACTGCAGGAATCTGCACAGCCCCAAATCCTCCCCAGCTCCACCTGTGCCAGGCCTCTTCTTGGACTTCTCTAACGCTCAGCACCCCAAGTTTCACTGTCTAAAGTTCACCATCCAACCTGTGGAGCTGGGATTGAGCAGGACCATTCCAGAGTGTGTTTTCCTGCTTGTGCAATGCTGTGTTTCTCCATGTGGGAGTTGGGAATTACCATCCCAGCTCGTCTGTGTGCCTTGCAACCTCTGAGTTGTTCCTCCTGGCCCAGGATTGTACGGAGATGTACAAAAAGGAACAAATATTGGGTAAGTCTTCCAAAAAAACCCTTTGTCAGTTTGGTGGCAGTCCAGGCAATAATATCCATTCTGGAAAGGCGTAAATCCTGGTTAAAATCCTCCCATCCTGCTCAGAGCCGTTGTTTTGGCTGGCAAGCCATGGGTCCTCCATCTACAGAGCCTGGAGAGCAGCCAGAAATGCTGCCAACCCTCCCACTGCTCCCTCCTGTGCCTGCTGACTGCTCCAAGGTATGTGGGGCCTTCCCAGGAGCATTTTGACAGAGCAGCTGAGCTGTCCTGAGCTGTCACCCAGGCCATTAAATATTTAATTCATCCATCACTTGAGGAGTGGCTGTGATCAAACGGACAAAGGAGCTGCTGTTCAGTATTGCTTCTTAATCAGAGCAGTTCTGGTGAGCAGCTCTGACAAGATCTTGAAAGGATTATTTTAAATTTCCATGCAGGTGCTCAGATGTGTCACCCTGGAAAGAGGGCACCTGTCAGCTGAGTAGAGCATCCTCCTCTTTCTGCCAGTCCCCAGAGAGCAGATCTCACCTGGCCTAACAGTGGGAGTGCCACAAAAATTGGGCCTTTTGCTGGCTACTGGATGTGGAGCAAAGCCTTGGGAACTGGGTCATCTCTGAATGATTCTGGTGAAGAGGAATGGACAAGGAATTCCTGCGTCACCCAGGGATAAACCTGATGGTTCCCCCTTTCATTTGGAGACAAACCATGATCTGGAATGACAACAAAACTCATGGTCTTTACTATCACTCAATGCTCAAGGAAAATGAACTTCCAGCAGTGAAACTGGGTATTGGTTTTCCTGTTCTCACTGAGTACAGGGCACCACAGAACCACTCTGTTCTCTGTATCTTACTTATTCCCTTGCATCTGCAGCCAAATCTCAACTGTCCCATATCTTTCATCCCCTTCCATCTGAAAAATGACTTCTGTTCATACTGGGCCATCTCCAAAAATTGCTGCTGCCTGAAGAGCCCCCAGGCTCCAGCATCAAATCCAGCTCTAATTGCTCTCACAGAATCACAGAGTGAATCTTTTCCCTGCTCTCCATCAGCCTGGAATGACAGAGGTCGGAAGTGCCTTCCTGCCCATCTGTTTTCTCCAGCTCCTGGATGAAGATTTCTTCTTTGTCCTTTCACTGTTTGACATTTTTGGGGCCACAAGTGTCTGAATGGAACACAAATCACTGGAGTTACGGCATCTGGGACACACAGGGAAGAGAGCAGGGACGCTGCAGAAATCCCTCATTCTGGGTCTCTCTTGGTACTGAGAGATCTTCCAGCTGTCATTTCTTTTATTTCTGGCTCTAAATGATGCCTAGGCCTCTCCTGCCTGTCAGCCTGCTTTGCCAACACCGTAAATACTTCCCATTACCCATCCAAACCCCACTACACCAGCTGCTTCTCGGAGCTCTCCTGCTTATAAATCTCCCCAACTTTAGTTCTTGTATTTCTTTGGGGCAATTAGTCCTGCAGCTCTGCACAGAGGTCAGTGTGAGTTAGCAGAGCTTTTCATCCTCTTTCCCCTTTCTTTTCTTTTGGCATTCCCTCTCCATGCTATTTTGCCCAATTTTCTCTGCCCTATTTTACTGCTGCTAGATTCAGGCTCCTCTTTTTCCCACACATTTCTCATGGCAGTGCTGCCTCACTCCCCGGCACACCCTGGATGTTCCCTACCCTGTTTGCTGGTGGGTAACCCCAAACCCAGAGCCTGGGGAATCCCAAGCACTCCCCCTTTCCTTGCTGGCTGTGCTGTGTGTCCCCCCACACCTCCAGTCTGCCTCCTCTCCTGCGTCCTTTGTGATTTCCTTCTGCATTTCACTTCTGAAAAGCCTCGTGCCTGCCACGAGTGGAGGGTCCCAGCTGCTCTGTTGTCCTTTATCCCTCTGGAGCTGTTCCAGGAATGCTGTTCCGTGGGCTTCTAATTAAAATCTTCAAAGCAGGAGGTGCAAGGAGCTGAGAAGAGCCGAGTGAACTCTGGGCACCTATTCCCTGATGCCTCCTTTGTCCTCAGCTTCCGAGGGCTGCGCTGTTTGCTGGAGAGTCGGTTCTGATCACGGGGAGAACATTTTATACAACCACTGCTATTAGCCATAATGAGAATAAATGATACAATAATGGAATCTTATTATACACTTCTCGATGAGGGCCTTTCATCTGAAAGATTCCGAGGTGCTTTGCAGGCTACTCAGCAGAGAAATCATTTTGCTCACTGGGGAAATTCAGTCAGCTCGGGAACACCGTGTGGGGAACTGTTGGAAAACATACACTGAGCACGTGGGACAGTTCAGTAGGGGGAGCAGACATGCTGGATTCAAACAAAATTGCTGCCTAAATTTAGGGGAAGAAGTAGGCTAGAATGCCTTTTATGTGGAGCATTAAACAGCTGCCCCTTGGCTAATACCTGTTGGAGTGAGACAGATATCAGATTTTATGATCAAGGCTGGTATTTCCTTAAAGGAGCTCGAATGCTTGACTGCCATTTAATTCTTGTTCCTAACTCCCTTTGATTCCTATGAATCAACTTGCCCTGGTTTCACATTCCACAGGGAGCAGGGAAGTTCTGCAGCTGTGATTGCCTTACTCACCCTGCCTGCAATGGGGATTCAGAGCTGGCTCAGAGAGAGAAGTGTTACTCCCTAAACAGCCAAGTCACAAATATTTCTCTTCCTCCTTTGCTGTGGATTTTGTTTCCCTTGAGATCTCCCATCCGAGCACTGCCCAATGCCTGACCCTGCTTCGTTTATGAGAGGTTGACAAGATGAAAATCCATAGCATGACATGGAATTTATTTATCTTTTGTAAAGGAGAAAAGCATCCACACAAACCCCTGACCTCTAACGACACTCAGCCGCCTCCTGCTTATTCACTGCTCCTTGGTTCTGTTTACAGAAGCAGACTGAACAGGGCCAGCTCTGGCATTCCCTGCAAAGGGGAGCTGCGTGCATTCCCAGGGATATGGAAGGTGGGTAATATTCCCAGTCCAGGCATTATGCAAAGCAGGACATGAGCTCTGCTGGGTGGCACCCAGGAGTGGGAGGCACAGGTGACAGCTCAATCCATCTCTGGCTGCTCCAGAGCTGCCTGGGCTGGCACTGGCCCTGCTGAAGGCTGGGCTGAGCACATGAGCTGATTCCTCAGGCTCTGGGCCTGTCTTGGCAGCTGGATCTGCCACTGGAATCCCATCCTCTTGATCCCTTTGGGTTGCAAACAACTGGTGTAAAAATGAGCCTGCAATAAAGAACAAACCTCTTGTAATTCCTGTTGCATTGAGGGGCTGGGTGTGAGACCTTGGGAAGGAGGAGGGAAGGGAATTCCCTGCCTTTGCTGCTCTGATGGTCTGAAGAGGATGTAAGGGTCTCACCAGGCCTCTCTAAAAGCCCTGAAATTCTGGAAAAAGTGGGTATTTGGGGCCCAATCTGTGATACCTCCTGGCGTGCATAGGGCTGTGAGAGCTCCTAGCCTGGAGGAGATGGCAGAGGGAGCAGCGTTTGCAGCTGAATTGAACATGACCTTTCCTGACACAGCAGAGGATTGAAAAGCCCATCATGGATTGACTCATTCCCCAGGAAAAACGCCATTAGTCCTGGAGGATTCGGGCAGCAGGCGACAACGGGAGGACAGGAAGAGGGCATGTAAGGGCAATGTGGCAGCTCTGTCACCGAGGTGTTTCAAACAGATCAGACAGCTCTGACAAACATGTGAGGGGTCAGATTCCTGCCTTGGAGCCAGTGGAACGGACGGGATGTCCACGAGTCCTTCCCTGTGATGGACACTGCTGGAGTGGGCACTTACACAGCGAGGCCCTTCCTCATCCTGCCACAGAGCAGGATCCATCCCGGCATGAATTATTCAGGGAATTTGTCTGCACAGAGCCCAGCTCTGTGTCCTGGTGTCGGGCTGAGGGTGATCCCACATCCTCTGAGGGGAAGTGAGCTGCTCCACAGGCTCTTCCCGAGGCAGAGGGGGTGAGGAGCTGTTCCAGGAGCTGTTTGGAAGTGCCTAATTCAGAGATCCCTCCCTTTTCCCCACAGGGCTGTGATGGGCAGAGCTGGCAGTAGGGATAATTAACAGCAGCGGATTTAGGGGAGAAGTGTTTGGGTGTTTAGGAAGGATCACTGAAAAAAATCCTGCCTTTAAATAACCAGGGGCAAGAGGGGAAAGGAGCCTTGAGACACTGCCACAAAAATGATGTCCTGACCAAAATCTGCCTCTGATCAGTGTTAGGCTATCTGAGGGAGCAGTTATTTGTCTTAGGAGTCAGGACAGCTACAAACAAGCAAAGATGACTTCAAGAAACCCAAAGCCATCCAATCTGGGTTTTCTGGAAGCTGTTTCAGGAGTGGAGATCATCAGCAATTTGCAGGACCACAGCACTTCCAAGCCCTTTATGGGTAAATCTCAGAGATATTGGGCAGGAAATTCGAGAGTTCTTAGGAGGAAATGACTACTGCAGAGCAATAACAAGTCTTTTTTTTGTTCTCCTATGAAATTTAGGCTGAAAAGAAACTTGAATAAATGCATGTAGCAGATTATTTACTGTTAGCTATTCACCTAGCTCAGCTTTAAACTAACTAGTTGAATGACTTGCTCATGCTTAAAATAAATGTTTATTTTAACCTAAGCTCGTTGTAGAAAGCCTCAAACCCCCAGTGATGCTATCAGCTAAATATAATTTCTCGGAGTATATCCAAGGCTGTAATTAAGGCTGTGTCAGACATTCCATTATATGTCTCTCATCTCCCTCTCTTAATATTTATCACCCATTTTCACATCTCTCCATCTTTACTCTGGGCAATCACTCAGGCCTGGCAAGGTATTTCCTCCTGAAATGGATTTAATCCACCAATGATGGTTGCAAACCTTTAGCACATCTGCAAAGGTTGTTTCCAGTTGGATTTACGATGTCCCTTAAGCTGTCCCTGCTCTTTGCCTGCCCCTACCCCTTGTGGTTCACTGCGGGCTGGGCTTATTCCCAGAGGAAGTGCTTCCCACCACACCTTCACCCCTCAGGGTGGTGGCAGGATGGAGCCCTGGCTGGTGGAGATGTCCTGGCCCAAGTGTCCCAAGAGTCCCACTGCAGCCACAGCTGGGTTTGTGTTGCCTGGGGCCAGTTTCCATCACAGCAAAGCAGTGTTTGCATGACAACACCCACGGCAGGTGCCAGCTTGGGTTTCCTGGGATAAACCTGGCTTCCCACAACTCCTTCTGTGTCCCTGGATCTTGAATGTCCTCATCAGGACTGCAGTTTGTCTGTGGCTGGAGTGAAGTTGTGTGAGGGTGACCTTGCTCCACGACTGCACCTTCGCCCTCTCTGAGCTCCCTCATGGTGCAAAACAGGCTCATCCTGGGATTCTTGGATCATGCTGAGTGAGGCATCACTGCCTGGGCTCTGAAATGCTGCGGGGGGGCTCAGAAATGCCATTTCCAGTTCTGCTGCTCACCTGCCAGCAACCTCCCTCGGGGAGACGAGCAGATCAGTGGCTCCCGTGGCCTTTTTTTTTCTTTTTCATAGCAGAATTTGTAGTTCACACCCACCGTGGTGATGGCAGAGAGAGCCCAGTGTCCTGGGTGGCAGCAGGGACCTCAGGTGGCAGGAGCAGAGGCTTTGGAGAGCAAGGAGCAGGGTGCTGCGTGGGCAGAGGGTGTCAGAGTGCTGGGCATGCTGTGCTAACACGTGCTGGCTGGAGGAGCAGCATCCTGTGTCGGGGGAGGGTGATGGATGGCAGCTCAGGTTTTCCCCTCTATTATTTCAGCTCTCTGGTCTGCTGGTGATTTATTCAGTAGCATTTATGGCGTTACAAGTCTAAAACCAAAAGTGGAATTTATTCAACCCTTTCCTGCTTTTCTTTTCCCTTTCTGTTTTATTATATTTCTGAATTATATTATTTTTTTTTTCCCTCTGGTTTAAAGCTTTCCTTTAAATTTCCTTGCAGAATTCCATTCCTGCACCAGGCAGGTGCTTTTCTACTGTTCTCCTCTCCCAAACGAGGGCAACTTTTCCAGGGATTTCAAATGCTTGGGTGCCAGGCTCTTCCAGAACATTCCATGTGGATCCAGAGGAGCTGCTGTGCTCCAGGCTTTTCCAGAAGCCTGGTCTTGAGTAGCTGAGGTTTTAAAAATCAAACTTGTTTGAAAATAAAACGAGCACTCTGGCCTTTGTCACAGAAACTCTGATCCATGCAACAGATGGGGCAGTTTGGGGCAATTGGCTTGGCCCTGTGTTTTGTGTTTTAATTTTGGGAAAAAAAACCCCACTTCTCAGTATGCTAAAATAAAAATCATTGTGTTTAAGCACACACCTCTGTACAGGGAGGCTGGAAGGGTTTGGGAGGTTTGAGGTACCTTTCCCCCTTGCTGTTCAGAGACCTCTGCACATCGCAGGACCTGCCTGTGTTTGCAAGCTGGCATGGAGCAGCCTGTAAATCCATGCAGCTCGTTCAGTTTCACCCCAAATGCAGGTCAACCCCTTTATCTTTAGGGCTGCCATCCAGCCAGCATCCCTTGTGTCCCTCAGGCACAGCAGCCTGTGCTGAATGGAGCCCTGGAGTGAGCCAAGACTCATTCCCTGCTCTGGTCTCCATGTCTGTCTGTCCGTGCAAAACCCCCACCCACAGGGAGCATCCTTCATGGCTGGAGTTTATAAACTGTGCAGGCTGGGTTGGACACTCCCAGCAGTCCTGGGGTTCATGTTGTCAGGAGAATTAATCCACAGACACCAGAGGTTTATGTCCAAAAAGGAGACAGAGGAGTCCTGTTGTTTTTTCAAATAAAGGGAGAGGCCATGGGGCATTCCCCTGGGGTCTCAAATTTTTGGAGGGTGCAGCCTCCTTTTTATCCCAATTTCCCAGCCGCATTTCCCTCTCCCTTTCCCTACTGGCTGAGGTACTTGAGAGGTACAGACTTCCCAAATCGCCTAAGACTCTCCTCTAATGTATAATCCCCCCCTTTAATTATTAATTCTTATGGAATTCATGGTTTTTCCCATTGTTTCTTTCATCTCTCAATATCCAATTTCATTTACCAGCACACCTACAGTTTATTTATAAAGGCAAATATATATTTTTTTTTCCATTCATCAATCAGTGGAATCCTTCCCATTGTTTCTTTTATCTCTCAGTGCTCATTTTATCCCTTGTTTGTGAAGACAAATCCCTCATTCCTCTCAATGTGGAGCCCCAGAACCAGCAGTGAGGATCAAGCTCCATTCTGGGACCACCGCCAGCCCTCTGGGGACACTGGGCGGGGTGCGAGGTGGCACTTGGGTGTTCACCCTGATCCTTTTGCTCCCGAGCCTTGTGGAGTGAAGTTTGTTGCCATAATAGGCTGGGTTTAAGTGGCACATAAAGCTGCCAGCTCTTTATGGAGGCTGTCGGGCACTAAGGACATGGGGAATTATGGCAGCGGAGGCGCGGCACGCTGGTGCTTTGCAGACGATGTCTCGCAGGGGATGCGCTGTTTATTTATCTAAAGTAGCAGGTTTGCAGTGCTTTTCCAGGAGAACGGCTTCCAGGCCAGGATGTCTCCCTGCCTGCATCCACTGCCTCAGATTAGCTCTGACAGGCTCTAAATCTGGGGCAAAGAGGGGTTGGAGGGGTGAGGGAGTGCCGCAGGAGAGCTCGGGATGATGTGCGGAGGAGCCATTTCCTGCTGGAGACTTGGGATGTTTTGTGAGGGAAGCTGGGCTGCTTTTGCTGAGAGCTGCAGGTTTTTTGTGTGGCTATTGTTGTTTACAAACGCAGCCGCTCGTGGAGGAGCAAAACGTTTAATTGCAATTGGCTTTTCTCAGCCTCGTACCAGCCAGGGAAGGAGGGGAGAGGATGAGAGGCTGTAAAAAAAAAAGAAAAACATTCATTTCCCCGTTGTTTTAACAATCGTGAAGGATTTTTACTGCTGCTGCAGCAGGAGATGGTTCCTTTCCTCACAGCTGGCCTGGGCTGGGATGTGTTGGGGCTCTGCCTTGTCCCTCTCAGAGAGTGCAGCAGGGAGCAGATTGCTGCTGCAGGAATTCCTGGGGTGGATGCCAGGGTGACAGAGGCTTGTGAGTGTGCAGGGCCTCTGTGCTGATGATGCCAGGATGATTTTTTGCCTTTTCTTTTATACCCCTCTTATAGACCCTTTTATACAGTTTGATGTATTCTCAGTGCTTTTAGCCCACACACTGTGACTTCCCAAGGCTGATAACTCAGCTCAGCCCCACGGCACTGTTAAACCAGGAGAGCAAACATCCTGGGAGCCCCAGACACCAAGGGCCTCTCCAGAACACATTTTGGAACCTCAGACAGGCCCAGCCAGGGGGAAGGTTCCTCACAACGAGGGCTTCACTCCAGCCTATCATTGGGGAATCTTTGATAGATGTGCTAATTAGCAAGGCCTATAACTGTGTGCATTTTGGTGTGTGGGGGTGGTTTGTGCATTTTCGGGGCATTCCACCTGGACCAAGTGCTGCACCCAAGGATCCTGAAATAAATCCCGAGGTAAAAACCCCTTTTCCCCACAAACCGTGTTTTGGTTTTAATTTTAAGACCAGGGAAAGGCAACACTGCCCTGCCATGCTTGCATAGCTGGGCAGGGGCCAAAGCCTCACCTGTAGAGAGGAATTGCCTTTAACTGGCATTGCCAGACCCCTGCTTGTAAGGAAAAGTCTCCATCCAAACCGGCAAGGCTGATTCCTATTTCCTCCCAGATCGTGTGGCTGCTTTCATGGCTTTTGTCCTGGGAAAAGTCATCCTCGGGGAGGGGCTGCACAGCAGCTCCTCATTTGTCCACAGCACCCTCCTTCCATCCCAAACAGGGCCCAGAGGGAAGCACAGGGCAGGGAGGATTCCTTTTGCAGGTGTTTGACATGCCAGGCAAGGAGGAGAGGCATTCCTGCAGGGAATGATGTAGGGATCCTAAATGCAGCTCTGATGAGCCAGCTCATTAATTAAAAGGAGCCTGAAGCAAACCCCTGCCCTTCCCATGAGGAATTTCCAGGCAGCCTGGACACCACTCTAGGGTCTTTCTAGGGGGGATCTAAAAGCATGGACCAATCCCAATCCCACTAACAGGATGCACAATAGATATCCCATAAAATCCTTGCAAGGCAGAATGACCATTCCCCTTCCTTTATTGGGAAGGAAAAGGGAGGCCCAGAGGAAATGGCTTTTCCTTCCTTCCTTCCTTCCTTCCTTCCTTCCTTCCTTCCTTCCTTCCTTCCTTCCTTCAAAAAACCCAAGGAACATGCTCTTGTTGGAGGCAAGCAGAGTAAAGCTTTATCTTTGGAGTGCAAAACAAAAATCCTTTGAGTTAAAATTGAAAATTAAAAGAACATTTTACTCCACGTATTTTTCCATAGGCTGTTCAGGAAAACTGAAAATAGCAGCCTTGAAGTGAAGTGGTGAATTTTTCTTAGAACTGGGGCAATGAAAAGGTTTGGCATTTTTGAAACAAAAAGAAAAGAACTTTCATACAAAAAGTACCCCCAAAAACCTGTCTTTTTCCAAAAATTATACTGTGTTTTGGGTTTTCCTTGCTGGGATCTGAGTAAAGGCCCTTCACACCCCTCAGGGAGACCTGGTTCTCCCTCAGCACCAGGCAGAGCTTTGTGAAATCTATGTATCCTCCTGTCCTCAGGTCATTAAATGCACAATTCCAGGCTGGAATGAGCTGCTCATGTCCCCCTGCAAATCTCCAGGTATCAGGATGTCTCCTCTCCTTCCTGCTGAGTTCATTCCTGCTTCTCCTGGCTGCTGTCTGCCAGCCGGGACCTCCAGGCACGCGTGGGTAGTACTGGCAGCAAACTGCTCCTGGGTATCACCACGGGAGGGGAATGCCAAGGAAATGTGGGAATACCAATCTGGGGAAGAGGCATGATGTGGGAGGCCAGAGCCTTGCATGTGGGATGTGCCCTTGGAGTCAGCAGGCAAAGAAAAAAGGGATGTTTGGCACACACAGTTGGCCTGTGGGACAGTCTGGAAGGCTGGAGGAGGGAAATTCTCTTTTCTATCCCACAAAACAGCTGAGATTTTAATAGAATTTTTAAAATTTGCTCTCCATATGGCTGTAAGTATGATATTGTTGCAGTTTCTGTAAAAATGAGAGACAGCCAGCCTGAGGGAGTCTGGGGGAGAGAAGCTGTGGCACGGAGGAGAGGGAAGGGACTGAAATCCCTCCCTAGCTCCTTTTCTGCCTGTTTGGGAGCAGGCAAATGTCCTCATTCCAGGATTACTGACTGTGCTGGAGCCTCCTCATTCCTGCAGAACAAATGGAAGAAGCGGATGAGGCTGCGAGGGACCGACGCCTGCGGTAAACAACAATTCAGAGACCCCTCCTTTGTGCTGGGCACTGCTAATTGTGCCCTGCGTGCTCCCAGCCGGGCGGGGCTGGGCGCGGAGGGACTCCTGGCAGCCTTTTCCCAAGGGAATTTCAGTGGAAGACGTGAAGCAGCCCCTGCTGCGCTGGGATTTGATGCTCCAGCCTGGGCAGGTGCAGAGCAGACAAAGGCATCACCCTCCCAAGTCCTTGTCAGGCAGAGAGACCTTTAGGCAGTGCTGGAGCTCACTGCGAGGGGTGAGAGACAATTACAGGCGGCACCTCCCTCCCCGCTCCCGTCCCGTGTATAATTTACGATACATCATGTTACATTTTTATTACTACACCGGTTCCCAGGCTCTGGGCTGGCAGGATTCCCGGCAGGCAGCGCAGGGAGGCTTTTGTGTGGAGAACTCCAACAGGAGGAGCGATTCCTCGGGAGCCTTTGGATCTGTGTGTGGGTTTAACACTGGTTTAATAAAATGGGGGTTTGGGCGTTAATAATTTCCAAGAGTTATTTTTCAATGGGATTGCTACCAGGAAAAAAAAAAAGGCTCAGAACAAGAGAGGAAATGAGAGTCACCCCTGTCGTCTGCATATAATCCCTTCCAGTATAGATTGCAACTGTGTTTGAATTATAGGGCAATTAGTTTGTCAGGCTGGGAAGTATTATACAAGACCCCAGGAATTTCCTTGGAAGCTCTCTTAGCCTTGAAATCTAGAGAGGTTTCAGTATGGAGAGCTGTGATGCTGGGCTGTGCTAATGCCATGGATTGATTTCCTACCTGTAACAGATGTTCCCAGGCAGCTGACAAATCGGTGACACATAAATATTGAGGCTCCCGAAGCACAGGTCTGGAGTGAGACCTGTGCAGGTGACAAAAATAGTCCTGCTCAGGAGCAGGAGCTTCCCTGGCAGTGGCACATGGGGTGTCCATGTGCCTGCACGACCTTCCCCTTGGTTGGGAGTCAGGAGGCTGCTCCCAGTGCAGGACTGAGACATTCCTTCTGGAGCATTCCCTAAGTGTGGTAGGCTTCACACTAGAGTGTCTAAATTAACAAAATCTGGGGAAGTTTTGGTGGGAAGATATATTTATTACCTGGCCTCATTCTGACATGAACGATAACACAAGTGCCAAGGCAGGTTAAAAATAGGCAGCATCCCCAGCAAAGTTCAGGAGACCTGGAGCTGCAGGGAGAAAAATCCAGCACAGGAACAGACACTGAGGACAGGGGCTGAGTTTATTTCTTCTCAAAAAATAATACTTTCCATCTTCTAATACCTGTGTCTCAAAGAGGGTCATTTAATTAGTAAACAGTAATTGATAAGTTTCTTCTTAAAGGTTTCTCTTCGTGGTGATGCAGTGGCTTGAATCCTGCTTGGGCTTGAGTGTGCAGGTTGGAGTGGATCATTCAGGGCTCTTTGCTCTGCTGGATTTCTGGGCATTCCTTTTGCCTGTCCCCCTGCCCTGTCTCAGCTGTTTGGATTCAGGCTCCGTGGAGCAGAGCTTGTTCCCTTGTTCAGCTCCTCACACATTGGAAGGACCAGAATAATAACCAGCCTGGTTATTTCTGAGGCACTGCTCTAAGACACAAACCATATTTGCTCCTGGGGTTCCTGTTCCTTGCCTGTTGTTTCATTCACCTCAATCCTGCCCTAAGCAGCAAGATTTCAAACAGCTCTGAGTGCTCAGCAGGACCATGGAAAGCTCATTCCCCACAGCCTGAACAAAGGTTTTGTGAGGCTTCCCAACATAAATACCTCATTCTCCCCCTCTCCCTCTCCCCTGCCGCCCTCGGGAAGAGACCTCCCCAAAACAAGGCAGGAATGGTGTGTCCTCTGCTCCTAGGCAGCAATCACACTGGCAAAGGGAGGGGAAGTTCAACATCCAGCCAGGAATCTCAAGGAAAGCCTTCCCTGTGTGCTGGCAGGCTCCCAGATTTGTCTCTGCCTGCTCCAAGATGTGGACATGAAGGATCTCTAATAAGAATCTTGTTGCTGGCGCTGCTCCCTGTTTATTTTCTGACCCAGGATTCACAAGGTGCTGGGCTCTGCACAACATGAAGTGCTTTGGAGATAAGGGTAGGAGGGAGAGGAGAGAGAAATTCTGCTGCAGCCTTGAAACCCCCCCAGTGATGCTGAAATATCTCAGTGTTTCTCTTTGCCTTCATCGGTGTTTCTCAGAAGGATGTTTCCAACCTTGACTCCTGGGGAGGGAGATGCAGGCTCTGAGAAAATCCAATTTCATGTGAGACACAGAAATATTTGGTAGATAAAGTGCTGTGGTTGCTCCTCTCTTTCCTCTCTGCGCCTGGAATCCGAGCAGCTCCCTCTCTGCTGTGAGGCAGGCTGAGCTCTCACATCGCTCCTGTATGGATGGATCCTCTGTTCCTTCAGACACAAGTTCATCTGAGGTACTGCCTTCCCAAATTTCCCTGGCCTGCAGGCGGTGGATCTAGGGAATGTGTGCACTGTGGGCTATAAATACAAGGCTGTGAGCACCAGCAGGGCTGTCGGGGAACCAGGATCTTGGAACATCCAGAGTGGCTCTGCATGGATCTGTAGCATCCCCGATTCCCTGGATGGGTTTCCATAGCATTCCAGTGTGCAGCTCATCCTGCAGCAGATAATCACACACATGAAACTGCATTCAGTTTGACTAAACTTTGGAGTTCTCATAAATCTATCCCTCCCTGCTGCCCTGGGACTAAGCAGACTCTGCTCTCCCTACCTGGCTCCCAAACTCTTATCCAATTTGGAGGCAGGTAAGAAGATAACTCTCTCCTCCCCAACCTGTTGCTCTCCTTGTCATTCCGCGCCAGATTGTGAATGAAAAAATCCTTCTGCATTTGAGGCTGTGCTTGTAGCTGGTAATTAACACCCAGCACACTCTGCCAATGCATCTCAGAGCTGCTTTACAGAAACCTAGAGCTGGAACAGAAGCCACCCGGAAAAACAACGTCTGCCAGTCGAGTTAAACCTTAAGTAAAATCCCCAGCCAAATGTCTGCAGAATAAATCTGGGAAGGATGCTGGCTCCTGCACTGAGCTGGGGAGGTGTTTTCCAGCTACGGGGCCCCAGAGATAAGAACGTTAAGCGCTAATGGGACTTATGCAGATCTATCTCCCCCTCTTGTGTGCTGTGTTCCAGCTGGGAGCGGGTGCTTTATGGGGAGTTAACTCCTCCAGACGTGCAGTGGAAGTGCTGACAGAGCCGAGTTTTAAGCACTGCTAATGGAAATGTCTGTTTTCCAGCCGAACCTGGGGTCTGGGGTTACACACAGCATGCACAAAGGCGGAGTAAGCCCCGCACTAACAAATTCAGTTTGTAGCTTTCCAGTTTGGAAGCGATGCATATGTGAAATACACCTGCCAGCCCCGTGGCCTGGCTCCAGCACTAGGGATTGTTCTCACCCACGTGCCTTTCCCCCTTCTTTGTCATCCTCTCTGAACAAGAGCTTAACAGAAAGGCTGACACTCCTGTCCAAATGCCTGCCTAGCAAACAGAGCCGAGCCCAGGCAGCTGTCAGAGCTGAGCGGGTCAGTCTGCACTGCCCTGAGCCCCCCACACTTCCTGGCACGTCTGGAGCTGGAGAAGAGCTGTTCAATGGAATCGATATGATGGAGAGCAGCCTTGTCCCCAGTGGCCAGAGTGCCCTGTGCTTCTCTGATGTGACACCACTTCCACCAAGGATGTGATCTCCCAATGTGTGGGATTTCCTGGCTGCTCTAAGTTCAGTGCCCATCTGCAGGGGAAGCGAGGAGCTGGTGCATCAACCCCCTCTGCCAGCCGCATTTCTTACAGCTTTTTGCCTCTCCAGGTTCATGGTAACCTCATGAAGAGGCTAGCAGTTTATCTGCCTCCCCTCATGCTTCTGTGTGACTCTGAGAACCCCTTCCAGAGAGCCAACAACCACCAGGGCCATCCATCAGCTCTGCCCAGCTCCTGAGGCAGGAACAGGCACAGTCTCACATGGCCTGGGTGCAAAGTGGGAAGAGAATCAGATCCACAGTTTCGTAGCCGAGCTGATATTGCACCTGCAATAAGAACCTGCAAAGTGAGACCTCCTGGGGGACAGCTTTTAGCTTCGGACCTCTGTAGCTCCTTGGTTCCTTGTGCCACCATGAGACAGTGATGTGAGTACATGCGTCCACAGACACTCACAATTATACAGACACTCATAGCAAGAGACAATTTGCTGCTTCAAAGAGTCCAAGGGCCAGAATTGCAGAGGCATTTCGATGCCTGAGGCTGCACTGAAATGGGACAAGACCCAAGTGAGTTGGGCACATAATTGCTTAGAACAATTTTAAATACTTCTGGGCACACACATGCATTCTCAGGGGTGCAAATTGCCTTAGAAAACCTGGTCCTTAAGCAGTAACAGCAGCAGAGGCACAGGAGAGACCACAGTGCTCATTTGCCATGTGGGAGCTGTGGCAAAGCAGTACCTGTGACTTGCCCGAGGTTATGTGAGAAGGCAGTGGCAGAAATATCCCCTTTCTTCCAGTTTGCTACGCTCCAGCACCAGCTGTCCCCTCTCCTGTTAGCTGAACAACAAGGAAACTCCCTCCTGCAGCTCTCAGCTCTCCCCTTCCTGAGCATTTCATCTGGGTCCGCCTGTAGCCACCAAACACAAGCCTCAAAGAAGTTCCTCAGGACCCCCCCAGCTCCCAGAAGGAGCAGCTACAATTGCAGGCTGCGAGTTCGCCCATGTTCTCCAGTTTGGCCCCCTCCACCCCTCCTTCCATCTCCCCTCAGTGTTTGTCTGCTATTTTCTTTTGATTTGCAGCTTTCCTGAGCACCGAGTTTGCAGCAGGCTGTGATTACCCTGTGTGGAGCCTTTCCCACTGACAGCATGATGAGCAGAGACAGAGCTCGGTGCATCCACAATTGAAGCCAAGCAGGAGGCCAGTCCAACACCTCACTTGCCAATTAACTGAGTCGATATTGTGCACAGGATGATGTTTGTTGTTTGCCCGTGTTGCTAAAACACTTCCAGAGTGTTTAGAGCGATAGGGCAACATTCTCACCTCCCTGCTAGAGGGGTGAGCTCTTCATCCAAACCAGGATACAGCCACGGAGGGAAAAGGGAGCTGGGGACCTCCAGGGCTCTGTGTTCATCAGGGCTTTGTGTGAAGGCCTGTTCAGAGTGGGGGAAGCCAAGAACCTCTTCCATTGATCATGGTGAGTGTGTGGATGCAAAGGACTGAGAAGGAAGTGGCATCTGTGTAGGTAAAAGGATGTTCAAGAAGATGGGAGGCAATGGGAAGTCACTGCAAAGGAGCCACGGGCAATTCTGGCTCCCAGCAGTCTCCCTGGTTCTGTATGTCCTGGGGAGCTGTGTTTCTTCACTAAGACTGGTGTCTGTGCTGTCTCCACTGACAGCTCAAGGCAAAGGGAATCCAGCAGAGGGAAACTCCGAGGGGATGCAGGTTTCTCCCACGCAGCAAACCCGGGCACTGCCGCTCACCCTGGGAGGCCACTGGGATTTCTGAGGGGCTGGGAGCAAACAGCAGCTCCTGCCAGAGGTGCTCACTGCTTTTACGCTTTCTGAGGGTGAGCTCCCCTTCCTTCTGGGGCCAGGTGGGATTTGGAGGCCCCATCACAGCTCTCAGGCAGCACTTCAGTGGGAATCCCTCGCGCTTGTAGGGGAAGCAAAGGCGCGTTCGTGGCAAGGCTCACCCTCCTGCTGCAGAACTCTGAGGCTGCCCCAGGCAAACTCATGTTGGTTCTCTCCACACGAGTTTCTGCCTGGGGTTTATTTCTTTTCCCGAAGTACACAGACAATGTTTTGCTGCCTCTCTGCAGTGAGAGGAGGATGTATGTCCGTGAGGCACCTCCATTCCCAAGCAAAGGCAGCTGCGGGAGCATCTTGGCACACAGGCCCAGCAGCACGGAGATTTTGGGATGCTCCAGCCTTCCTTGTGTGAGGGCAATGGAGTGATGGCAGCACGAGAGAGGAGAAAGGGCCACACACCATTCTGCCTTAGCATTTGCACCCTTCATCCACTGTTACCAGTACTAGAAACGTCAGTGTCCACAGAGGCCCAGCCTGGCTCAGAAGGAGCCTCTTCGGATGGTCATGAACAAAAAAATCCCCATTAAGCTGAAGCCTCATCACCCTATTCCCCCACCAGCTCCCAGGCCTGTGTTTGCTGCTTGGCCTCTCACCATCCTTCCCCATGTGCCACGTTCACTGAAAGCACCTGGTGACCACAGGTGTGGGCTGTCCCCCTTCTCCCTTCTCTCCCCCAGGCTTCACCAGGAAGTATTTATTAAGTGTCAAGGTGATAAATGAAAAGTCATATTTTATTGTGAATTATTCCAGCCCTGCAGTGGAGCCCAGATCTATCGCCTCAGAGAGTTATTAACTGCTTACCGCAGAGAGCTATAAAATCCTCATCATTTTCTCCAGTCTCTGCTCTGTCAGGGTGAGGGAAAGAGAGCCAGATTATCACACAAAATGCTTGGGAAGCTGCTTCCAAAATTCCCCTTTGACTGCAGGCCAGTGCTGACTGGAATGATTTCATCAGAGCAGGGCAGGCCTCTTGTGAAACACCTTTGCTGGGTTTGGTTCTTCCCAGCGTGTTCTTCTCGTTTTCAGGTGGCACCACTCAAGTGCTTCTGAGAGAGCCCTTGGGAACCTCACTCTGGCAGTCGTGGCTCTGTTTCTTCCCTTGGTGCTTTCTTCTCAGAAGCACAAAAAGCAAAAGCAACTCCAAGGCACAGTGAGTGCTCCTTCGAATTTCTCTCATTGTCTTTTTCCAAAGACACCCCAAAGGTTCCCAAATAGGAAGTGGTGTTCTTATCCCCTTGTTGAGACTTGAATGTGCCACCTTTATCAGCCCCTTGCCCAGGCTGCAGAGCAAATTCCTGGTGCAGTTTCACTGCTTCGAGTGCCTGAACAGGAGCTGAATTCCTGTTGACATCAATTGAGTTCGGAATGTGCTCTTCACTTCTTTGACTTGACGAGAAATGATCTTGACTCCTTCTGTCCTGCAGTCATCTCACTACAAAGACCCCGCTGGGTTTTTCCATAGTCTGCAGAAAGGCCAAGGATTTCCTGCACCCAAGGGCTGTCATTGCAGCCTGGTGACACAGGGCTGGCCACTTGAGCAGTGCAGAGCAGCAGGAACTTGTCCTGGCTAGGTTTGGGTGTTGTTTTCTTTCTCACAGGTATTTTTTGTGCTTTTCTGCTCTGGACTTTAATCCTGCTCCATGGCAACACCTTCTTTTCGTAGTGCTGGTAGTCCAGAAGTGGTTGGCTTTGGAATCTACCAGGACATAAAAGATTTAGGTTGATCAAGAGATGAAGAGGCCCCTGAATCTTCTCCAGTTTGTTTGCTATTGGAGGGTTATTGAGAGGTAGAACAAACCTCTCTCAGGACAATAAATATAACAAAGACTGGAGCCTCTTCCATGCCTTCACATAGATGGGAATTTTCTCTTCAACATGTTCACTTCTAATTGAATTTGTAATTTGAGAAGGGAGTAGAAGTGCATGCACTGGGTGTTTGTTGGAGTTGGACAGGTTTGCTAGGAAAAGGGAGGGATCCTCCTGTGGGAATCGTTGGATCCAATCCATTGTCCTGTAAGATCTGGTAGGTGCAATGATGGGCTAAATTCCTGTTCAGAGCTTGACATCTTAGCTGGGGATACAACATCTGAAGTGAGATCATCCTCTAGGTCACCCTCAAGTTTAGCAGGCATTTGATGTGCTCCAAACCAGCAGCAGCAGCTGAGGGGAGCGAGGGGGAATCGTAGCTCGCAGCTTGGTGGACTCTGGGGACACCTGACGCGTTGCTGCCTCCATTAAATGAAGCTCCACTTCTAATTATAACCCATAATTATAGCCTTCAACCAATGTGATTTGTGAAGAGAGGGGTCACAGAGCCGAGCTGGCTCCGAGATTGACTGTGCTGGGGATATCAGTAAACATCCCTGCCTGCCTCCCCGAGCCTGACAGAGACGGAAAGGGCTAATGCAGCCCGGCAGGGCACGCAGCTGGATTGATGGGAGCTGTGGTGTGGCCTCTGGCCCCTGGAGATATTCTGTGACAAGGCAGTGAAAGCTGCAAACACGAGGGCAAACCATCTATTCAGCCTGACAGCGCTGGACAGGGGTTAAGGAGCTCGTGGACTCCTATCAGCATCGATGAATGGGCTCCAGTGGATCTGCATTAACACGTGGAGTGCCAGGCCCCTGGCTGGGAATGGCACCTGTGCCCAGCCAGATACCCCCTTGTCACAGGCAGAGCCATCACCCTGAGACCATGGGGGACAAGGTTCTGTGTCCCTGGAAAGCTGGGCAGCCAGGAGGGATTCACTTCCAGGTGAATTTTTTAAGAGCACCGGATGATAAAGGATTTTGTTTTGTTATCTGGAAATCCCTGTGGTCAAACTGGAGGTGTTGCTGTAAATGATGCATGTTTGGCTTGAAATTCTAGTCCTGAGTCTTGTGCTTTTTCTACTTTAATGACCCCCAGGAGTGGTGCAGGTCCCTTTCCAGGGCTGGTGCCAGGTGCAGCAGAGACTTTGTGTGAGCTAGAGTCAGTCCTGGGGGTTCTCTGGTCACAAAGAAACTGTGGGCTGCTCTGTTCTGGCCTCTTGCACTTCTCAAGCTCAGAAAAGGGCAGTGGCTGACCTCTGCACTGCGTCTAACAAGCTGTGGTTCCTCCCATGCTCTCCTGGTTTGGATCTAAGTGATGGAGAATTAGCCCCGCTCTTTGGTCAGCTCTTCCAGGGAATAGTTCCTCTCCCTGTTAATATTTGTGTTTCAGATGCCATTTAAATATTTCAGTCTCAGCCTGCAACCAACTGGGCTCTTGGGGTATTAAGACAGCAAAGGTGACGGAGACAGAATGAAAAATCAAAATCAGATTGTCTCTCATTTGATATAATTTCCCTTGGATTTAAACTGTGTGGGAAAGGAGACAGGACTGTTCAGACATAAACTGATCTGCTGATTGAGATGAGACAGTTGGTTTGGATTTGCTCCAGCCAGCTTGATTTTGGGTTTGTTTTCCCTGGAAATGGGTTGTGCTGCTGCAGGTGCTTTGACTCCCCAACTTCTGCACTTCTCAGCCAATTCCAGCCCTGTTTGGTGGGGGAGTAACAGCCTGAGAAGGGATGTTGTCCAGACAAATCTCACAGAAGTAGTGATGAGGAAGAGGAAAGGGCCCTTCTAAAGCTCAAAGGAGCTGGGGCAGCCAGAATTCCAACCTTCAGCTGGAGAAAAAGGTCCAGGACCTCTCCACAGTTGAAAAGGCTTCAGCAAGAGCTCCCAGGCAGTGAAGAGTGAAATACAAAATAGTTTAGCAATGTGATTTCACCGTGCCTGTGTTCAAGCATTTCATCTTTATTTACCTTCACAGCAATACAGGATCCAGTTGGCTGGAGAGACTGCAGACACCTCATGAGAGGCCATCTGACCCCAGCCTCCCCCAGACTGACTGGGCAAGGTGGCCAACAACCATTTTATGGCTGGGCAGGCGAGGCAAAGACAGATTAAATTGTGTTCTGCGAGTCCCACAGGGTGGCTGCTTGACTGTCAGCCAGCTCTCCCTTGCTTTCTTGTCTCTAATTCGATTCTTTGATCAGAGGCTTTGGCTTTTGTTTCTATAGCTCGTCCAACCTTCCTCTTGTTGTTTGCAGCAGCCTCGTCACGGCTTTGCGCAGGCTCTGCCGCGCTGGCACGCTCATTGTTCCTCTCTGCAGGATGGGATGTACGTCTGAGTGATTCCGTGCGTGAGTTGTCTTTCTCTCAGAGACGTTTCTGTGATACAGAATAAATTGCAGAATGCAGCTGATTAGAGAAACAACAATAAAACCCCATCAACAAACCTTCACAATCGAGGCAGTTCAAAGAAGCAAGCAGCCAGTGTCTGACATAAACAAGCTGTAGGAACACAGGCAGAAACTTTGCTGCTCCTTTCTGGGACAGACCTGCCAAAGCCTCTGCTCCCTGGGTCATCGCATGCTCAGCTCTGGGTCAGTCACATTTACAATCTTATTTTCACCCTCTGAACTGTGTGGCCGAGGCCATCCTGCCCTGCGAGGTGGGATAATCCTGGAGCTGCCCACAGAGGAATTCAGGCCAGCTCAGAGGTATGTTCTGGAAGGATTCCCCTGCTTCAGGTGCTTTTCCCTGCTGTCCCTGAACACCAGGGAGATTTCACAATCTGTGGGGAGATATTCCAGGCCAGCAGCCTTTCCACCTCTGGGCACCTGGAGCAGGAAGCACTTCATGCCCTGCTTTTTTCATTTTGGGAGAAAACAGCTTCCACTCCCCTGCACCTCTTAGCAATGCAGCTAAAATCTTTCCCAGCTAAAAATCAGATTCACCAAGAATGTCTTCATTGATTTACAGGGTTCAGCCTTATGAACATCTCCAGTTATTTCTCTTTGGCCAAAATAAAGCAATATTGAACACCATAGCAATAAATCCAGGGCACCCTCTCTTCTCCAGGGTGCAAGGTTATCCAAATGTATTTATCATTTACCAACAGCACTATTTAAACTACAATATTTGACAGGAGTGGTTGTGTCAGGTGTGATGGAGTGTGGGTTATAAAGAGACATTAAGAGAGACTTTGCATTTGTCCTTCAAACATAAAGTCGATTTTTGCATGATTGGTACTTCAGAGCTCATCTCCAGCACAAGATGAACTGGGAGCAGCACTCGGGGAAGGCAGATGACTGGGACCCCGTGGCTCCCTGTGCTGAGGTCTCCAGCACTTCTGCATCAAAGGTGCTTCAGAACAGCGAGTTCACCTGTGCTGCTCTGCGACCTCCAGGTGGGATTTTTTAGAGATCACGCCCCTCCTGGAGGATTTGGAGCAGGAGGCAAAAGGTTTTAACTTCACCAGGCAGTCATGCCTTCAATACCTCCTGCAGGAGCGAGCAGTGTCTGTAAACAAGCCCAAATCTGGCTATTTTGATTTCTCCTTTTAATCCAAGAGTTACCCTGGTGTGCACAGGAGTTTTCTTTCATCTCAGGAGCCCTTCGGGGCACCAGCCCTGAACAGAAGCGTTAATGCCTCATCACACACTGAGTGGCTGTGGGCAGCTGGGTCACAAAGTGACCCTTGTACCAAATATGATTGACAAAAATTCCCTGTGGAGCTGGAGAAAAGATGGAGAGAGCTGTAGGGAAAGCACGAGCTCAGTGTGAGGTACAAGGTACCAGCCGTGCGTGGCCTGCGGGGTGTGGAGTGAAGGACATGTGGAAAATATCCCCTGGCCACAGCACGGGGAATAAGGAAAATAAAGGCTGATTCTGGGAGGGCAATGAGAAATGTGTCTGCAGGAAGGCTTTTGCTAAAAATGGACTGTTCCTTTTGAGGGAATGAGGAAAATTGTAGCCCCTGGATAAAGTGGTGTTTGTGTGTTTACACGTCTCCATCTGGCTGGCCCAGCTCGCCCCCTGTTTTGCAGCCCTGGTTCTCATCCTGGGAGGGGCTGTCTGGCCAGAGCAGAGGATCCTGGCCGTGGAGCTGACAGCTGATGTGAGGAGCCCAGAGCTGGGGCCCATGGCTGGTGCTAATTACTGCCAGCTCTGGGCTGCAGGCACCTCCTGCCAGCGCTGCACCCCTGCTCCGTGGGCTGCACCAATGCAGAGGAGAGCCCCAGGTGCTGCACAGCCACGCAGGGACAGCAAAGTGTCAGCTGGTGGCACAGGCAAAGTCTTCTCTGTTCCCTCTGATGCCTTAAATGGCCACCTGGAAACAGAGACCAGATAGGAGTAAGGGAATAAAGGAGGGATTGATTTGAAAGGCTTTCAGAGGTCACACTCTGGGCTCCAGAGGCTCCTGCCTCAGTGCATCCCAAAATGGACAATGACAGCTCACGAGTTCTTCACCCTTTTATAGGTTTGGTCCATTTGCATATCAGCATAAATTCACCAATTAAAACTTTAGCTAATGATGTCATCTCCCCAAGCTTTCCCTCCCCAAGATGAAGGTTTGCACTTTTGGTCCCAGGACGGTCTGGGTGTCCTTGGAGAGCAAGCTGGAGAGGCTTTGTTATGTCTGTCTTAGTTTAAGAGAACAGCAGCACACAAGCTACAAGAAACTTCAGAGTACAGGATTTGAAAAAATATAAAAGTTAAAACCTAAGGCATCACCTCCTGCAGTTCTGCTGCTAAATTGAAGGAGCAGTTCCAGGCTATAAGTGGGGTGGAGAGACAGAAATATTTAAAAAATAGAAACAGGAAAAAAAAACCCAAAACAAAACAGAGCACTCAGGTATTTCATTATTCCTCAGGTGACTGAGGCTGGAGTGTCTGAGTTTAGCAGGAAGGAGGCATTAGTTTTGTAATCCCTTGTTTGCAAAATGTGAAGCTCTCGGCATGTTCCGGGATCTTAAATGACTCTCATCATCTATTTACCAGTGCTGTGAAGTTCCCCCTTTTATACCAGATTATGGTGATAATGGTATTGTGCAGCAGATGAAATTAGTTTTTCTACACAGTTTTGTTTCATCTCAGTGGCTAAATGTGTGAAATAAAAGGTGAAATGGGCAATATTTTCCTGGGTAAGCCAGTTTCCTCCCACATCCACCCCACAAACACAGATGCTTCCTCATATCCCGGGGACAAGCTGACTGCCAAGCAATGCATGACAGGACTGTGAGAAGCAAGGGATTTTTTAAATTTACATTTGCCATTAGGGTAATTTTTGAGATTTATGAAGTTTCAGACAACTGGGGACTGTTAAGTGCATCTCCTGTGGGCTGGCACTTACCATGGGCTGTAGCAGCCCTGAGGGGTACTGGGATCATGCCCATTTTCCTTTCCCACTGGCACACACCAGCAAAAGGCTCTCCACATGGGGAGGGCTTGGATGTGGCTCAGGATCCTCCTTAGCCCACCTCTCCTGCAGGAAATATTTACAGGAATAAACTGACCTCTTCTCTCATCCCTTTATGAACCTGAGAGAAGGTACCAAAACCCAGCAGTGAGGATGTCCCTCAGCAAAAATTGACTTTTTTTCCCCAAAAAATTAACTGGAAAAAGCCCTAAGTTTCTGTAATCTTGTTTGGGATCAATCAGCGTCCACTGGTTGGTCATATTGAGGGCATTAAGTCCCTGCCCTGCAAATTTTACCTCCTGTGATGCATTTTGGTAACTCCTCTTCATGTAGGCAAAATTCAGACTATGGATTCTTATCACACCCCCCAGATTTGCCTGGACGAACATCTGGACTAAGAGTCAGCTCAGAAATTTCCCGAGAAGATTTTGTTGTTTTCGTGTCCTTTACAGATATCAAACTTTATCTCACTTTTTGCGTGGAGTGGGCCAATCCCAGCTTCCCACCTTAATCGGGGATTTCTGCAATCATCAGCGTCCCAAAAATGAGGCCAGCAAAGAGCAAAGTCTTTCTTAGCCTCACTAGCACGTCCTTTAAGTTTAATCTGAAAGATTTGTATCAGGGAGTGGAGAGAGATGGGGAAGAAGCTTGTTTGGGAGGTGGGGGGAGAAAGTAGGTCAGACAGAAAAGTGTTTTATTGTTCCCAACTCCTGGCGTGCCCTCCGGGAAAGAAACGAAGCTTTGTTGGAGCACTTTGCTGAGCGCTCCTTGCACTTGTGAACGTGTCACGGTAAAGGAAAGCCTTCAGAACCACCCAGGAGTGAGTTCAGCTCAAGCCACCTCGAGGGCTGAGCACAAAGGGGCTTTGTGGGCTGAGCCCTGACCCCCAGAGAGCTCCCCTGCACCCTCAGAAATATCATTAATGACTGAGGGCAAGGATCTTCCACACAGAGCCACCTCAGAAACCCCTCCAGCAGCCTGGATTGCCCCAGAGGAGATTCCCACAGCTGTGAGGAGCAGCAGGCTGGCTTCTCCCAGCCTGTTATCCCTTCCTCACTGGGTTAACTAAGATAACTCTCCTCACCAGTCCCTGCCTCGCTGGTACCCTTAGGCTCCTGTCGGGGTTTAAGCCCAGCTGGAAATTAAGCAGCACTCCCTCTCCCCCCTGCAAAACAGTGGGATGGGGAGGAGAATCAAAGTGAAATGTGTAGGTTGAGATAAGAACAGTTTAGTAATTGAAAATAAAGTAAAAATACAGTAATAATGGTAAATAATAATAATAATAATAATGGAAAAATGAATGCAATCGCTCACTACTCACTGACCAATGCCAGACCTCCCTTCTGAACCCAGACTGGCCCTTCCAGGTAACTCCCCCAGGTTTTTATCCTGGGCAGGACGTTCTGTGGTGTGGAGTATCCCTTTGGCCACTTTGCGTCACCTGTCCCACTCGTGTCTCCTCCAGGTTTCTTCCTCCAAACCTCCTCACTGGCAGAGCCCGAGACAAGAAAGAAACCCTTGATTTAGGATAAACACAACTTAGGATAAAAACCCAAACCCTCAGTGTGCTATCAACACCCAAATCCAAAGCACAGCACTGCAACAGCTGCTGGGAAGAATTTAGCCCTGGTGACACCAGGACACACCCGGCACTGAGCTGATGCAGCCAGGGCTTTGTTTTTCCTGTTTCCCTGAAAAGTAGCACCTGGAACTGATGCCAGGATGATTTTTTGCTTTTTTCTTTTATACCCCTCTTACATACTCTTATAGTTTGATGTA
>VZRF01011480.1:0-40119 GCA_013396875.1 Vireo altiloquus | reverse complement strand
GCTGCGTCATTCCTTGGAGCTGGGTCATTCCTTGGGGCTGGGTGATTCCTTGGGGCTGGGTGATTCCTTGGGGCTGGGTCATTCCTTGGAGCTGGGTCATTCCTTGGGACTGGGTCATTCCTTGGGGCTGGGTCGTTCCTTGGGGCTGGGTCATTCCTTGGAGCTGGGTCATTCCTTGGGACTGGGTCATTCCAAGGCAGTTGTCATTTCCGTGTGGCAGCAGCTCCTGTTCCCTGCTGGAGCAAGGCTCTCCTGAAGGTTTTTGTTTCCTGGTGCTAAGTTATTGGCTCTGAAGTTATTTTAATGGGCAAATTCCTGCATTTCTGGCACCATCTGCTCCTCTCTCTGATTAGTGATGCAAGGAGGGATTAAGAGAAAGTCTTTTCCCTCCTCCAGCAGGAAGGGAGTTATTAGTGCTTTAAACACACGCACCGAGTCTGTTTGCCGTGCCCAGCAGCAGCTGGCATCTCCTCTCTGCCTTTCCCTCTGCGAGCTGGGGGAGGAGATCTAATTGGTGAGCAGAGATCCAGAGCTGGGAGCTGTGCTGGGACTTGCTGTTGGCTTCTGTTTTCCCAGGAGGTCGTTGGGTGTCCCACATCCAGGGCTTTCTGCAAGTTCTGTGGTCAGCAGAGCTGGCCCTGGCTCTGCACGTGCTTTCCTTGCTGGGAATGTCCTGTGAGCCACACGTGGATGGATGGAGCGGAGAGGGGAGGCAGGGAACTCTCCAAGTTCACACCCACCCTTTGTAGAAAGCAGCTCCCGTCCCCTGTGTGATTGTTATTCCATCCCACACGGAGAAGGTCAGGCCCAGCCATGAGAGGGAGGCTGGGATTGAGATCTCAGCCGGGCCAAGGAGTGCCTGGAATTGCAATGAGTGCCAGCAAGGGGGAGATGCCATCAATAAAACATCCTCTGTGACAAATTAAAGGCAGCAGCAACAGGTGCCACAAAAAGGTCGAATGAGGGAACCCATCTCCAAAATCTCATCCTCAGCTTTGGTCCTGATTTTTTTTTTTCCAGCCAATCTGATCACCCAAAGCGTAGAAAGGTGGGAAACAAGACTGACTAGAGGTTTGAAAAGCTGCATCAAAATTCACTGCCAGCTCTACTCCGAGTGGGTTTGTTCCTTTTGTGCACAGCAAGCCACTCCTTGGCTACATTAAGTCCATAGGGATAGAATTCCTGACACTGGAATATGGCATGGAATGGGTATGACGTGACACCCGGCCTAGGAGGTGTCAGGGTCAGGAGTGTTCTGGGATGGGCTGGGACTTTGCAGTGAGGTACATCCCATAATGACTCACCTGTGGGGGGAATGTCTGCAGCTCTCCAAGTGCTGGGAAAATGTCTCGTGTGCAGTTCCCCTCTGTGGGATGCTCTGCAGTCCGTGGGGGTCCACGTTAACCTAATTCTCTGAGGCAGTGATGGAAAACCCAAGGATGATTTTGGGCAAGCTTTCCAGGAAAGAGAGCAGAGTCTTGGACAGCTACACCAATGTTGAGTGACATTGGACAATATGGATGGGCTTTCCTGGGGGTTTTGTGCTGTTCTGCCCTGGTCACCTCTGTGGTGGAGCTGGTGGCAGCTGTGACAGCAGTCAGCTCAGAATGTCACCACATCCAGGCTGGACAAGCCCCTGGAGTCCAGCATGGAAGAGAAGGAGCAGGAATAGCTGTAGGAAGTGATGTTGTGTTGTTGGCCCTATGCTAGGGCCTGGTCTACAAAGACTCAGAGTTCATGGACTGAAGATCAGAAGGCTTTTATTTATAGATAGATATATAGATAGGTATTATTAAAAAGGAGATTGAGAGAGATCAAGCAGTTTCCCTCCAGCAGGTTCAGCTGCTGGGATCGTCTGTGTGTCTGTGTCCAGCACCAGAAAGGAATTCACAACAAGAACAGAGAGGAGACCTTCCATTGGTCAAACATCTTCCCATAAACATTTCTCATATTTACATTCTTTTCTCCTGGGAAACTTCAGAAAGTTCCCTTTAGAAATGGAGTTAGCTATTACAACTGAAGGCAAGTTAAAAAGGAAATTGCTTTCTTCAGCCTTTCTCTGAAGTCTCTCAAAAACCCACTGCCAAGTGGAGACCACAAACAGCAGTGATTGCAGATGCAGGGCTGGACTCGGGATTCAGCCTGAAGGACTTTGGGGTAATAAGAAATGCAGGGCTGGCTGTGACTTGTTTAACATTCGCAGCCTGGCTGGTGTTTCCTGGCACACGTGCTTGCTGAAAGGTCGGTGCACAATCTCACAGCTCCCCTGCACGTTTTCCATGGGGCTGCAGTGAGCAGTGCTGCTCACTCACCCACGGCAAGCAGAGAAACCATTCATCAGCAGAAGTAGTTAAAACAAATACTCTGAGCTGCTTGGACTTAACACAGACAGCAGAGGTGGATTCAAAGCTGCTGCTTCTGGTTTGGTACCTGGCTTGAAGTTGGATTTTCCTTGAGGGGTCAGCAGGCAATGGAATAAAGATAACATCTCAGTGCTGGGAGTGTGTGTCCAGTGTGGGAAAAGAGGAGCAAAGAGGTGAAGAGGAGACTGGCAGAGACTTGGGAGAGGGAGGGGAGAGGAGAGGAGAGGAGAGGAGAGGAGAGGAGTCAAACCCAATATTGCAAGTCAAATACTTTTCATCATTTACATTTTCATCAAAAGGCAAACATATCATNGGAGACTGGGGAGAAGGAGAGGAGAGGAGAGGAGAGGAGAGGAGAGGAGAGAAAGATCTATCTGCTCACACTCCCTGGGCACTCTGAAGAGAAAAGCAGGCATTTTGATTCATGTTCCTGGCTGCTGGTGCCCACTTTAGAGGAGAAACATCACTCTCCTGTCTGTGCCAGCAGGGCCAGCAGTGCTTTTGAGACTCCCAAGGTGACTTGGGCAGGGTAAACACGAAGTCTGTGTTTAGCCTGATAACTCCCATCCACCACAGAGGAGAGATGGATTGGAGCAAAGGGACAAGATGTCACGGATGGAAATTCCTTCTATTCCTTTATAAAACTGGGTCCTGTAGCACAAATAGATGGTGTGACAGAGCACTGTGAGATGAAAAGGGGGAGAGCTAGAGAGCACTCAGCCAGTGGAGAGCAGTGGGAGGGCAGCTGGACACTGTGTCCCTGGCTGGATGGCTTGTCCCTGGCAGAGCCAGCTCTCTGTGTGATGCACATCCAGCCCAACAGCCCGGCCTGACTGCTGACCACTCTCTCTGGCCATGCTGCTGGCCTTCCCAATATCCCTGTGAGGCCAGACTTCCTTGCTCTGTGGATGTTTTAGCAGGTATGGGGAGGAGGGATCAGTCTGGGCTGAGCTCCTGTCAGTGAGGTGAGGAGCAGGCTCAGCCTGAGCAGAGATCAGCAGAAATCTTGGAGCTGGCTTTGCTGCAGTGGGATAACTCAGCTGCCTCATGGAGAGAAGATGAACTAAACCCCAGCTCTTGCCATGTCCTGCACAGCTGTGGGGTTTCGGGAGCTCAGTTTTGACCTCTCAACTCCCATTAAAATTCACCTGGACCCTGCTGCAAACCTCATCCCAACAGCCTCCTCCAAGCAGGGTCACCCCTGAGCTCCCCAGCAGTGACCTGAGCAGCCCAAATCCCCCAGTGCTAACTGGGCTGGTGCCTGCAGCACCCTCAGCCCATCCTCCCAAGGGCTAACTGGGCTGGTGGTTGTGGCACCCTTAGCCCACCCTGTCCTCCTGGCACTGGGACCCTGCTGTGGCACTGAGCTGTGGCACTGGGACCCTGTCATAGCACTTGGGACCCTGCTGTAGCACTAGGACACTGCTGTGGCACTGGGATCCTGCTGTGGCACTGAGCTGTGGCACTGGGACCCTGTCATGGCACTGGGACCCTGCTGTGGCACTGGGACCCTTCTGTGGCACTGAGCTGTGGCACTGGGACACTGCTGTGGCACTGGGACCCTGCTGTGGCACTGAGCTGTGGCACTGGGACACTGCTGTGGCACTGGGACATTGCTGTGGCACTGGGACCCTGCTGTGGCACTGAGCTGTGGCACTGGGACACTGCTGTGGCACTGGGACATTGCTGTGGCACTGGGACCCTGCTGTGGCACTGAGCTGTGGCTCAGCCTGAGCTAGCTGTGCTGGTTAAAGCATCAGCCAGGCAGCAGGGCCGAGTCAGCTCAGGCTGGGATTAATTAGGAACAGCAGAGCTCTGTAACCCCTACATGTCTGATGTGAGTCAGGCAGAGCTGAGCTGAGCTGAGCTGGGAGCGACAGTGCGAGAGCAGGACCCAAGTGTGTGAGTTATTCCTCCCAAACAACCGTCAGTGTGATTTCCTCTGCCTGACAAGGTGTTGGGCAAGGCTGTTCCCGAGATGCCTCCCTGGTTCCCAGGGCTGCAGACAGCACAGATCTGCCAAAATCGGTGTCAGAATCTTCTCCTGAGCTGCGTGCTGCCCGTGGGGCTGGGCACTGCTCCCAGGAGCTGAGCCATCCCTAATTCCTCCCTGTCTGAAAGGGGCATCGCTGCTTGCTCATCCCTGGGCAGCTCAGAGTGAGGTTTTCATTCAAAACTTCCTCCAAGTGAAGATCACAAATGGCCACGTAATGAAGAACATGAGGGAAAAAAGCACCGCAGAGATTTTCTTCCCCTTGATTTTGACCTACCAGCCTCCCAGTTTTGAAATGTTATCAAAACATTGAAATTTGAGAAAAATTACATCAGATGAAGACTTTAGTAACATGTTTGAATCCACGCTGATTTCCCAAAATTATTCTTTTCAAAGTGGGGTAGAAAAGAAACATCAGGAAAAAAAAAATCAAAGCCTCTGATATTTGAGAAGTGAAACATTTCCCCTCATCAGTTTGGAGCAACGTTATTTAAAAGCCTGCTAGATTCCCATTAAAAAACCATACTCAGATCTTAAAATACATCACTGAAAAATAATAACTCATTTAATTCTGGGTCAAAGAAATGTCTCAGAAAACGCAGAGGCAAAGTGCTTTATTAGGGGGAAAAATCTGAGTCCAGCTCCACGGGTTTGCCTCTGGAATCACCTTTTCTCCTCAGCTTGGAGCATCCCTGGCTCCTGCCGTGCCGGTGAGGTGACACAGCCCCGGGTGAGGCCATCAGCGAGCTGAAACGGGAGCTTTGATTTACGGAAATAGCTTCAAATCAATTGTTCTGCTCCTCAACTAATTCCTGATTGCGGCGTGGCGCGGCTCAGGAAGGGCCGGAATCCGTGATGAATTCCAGTAATCACACTGCGGCTGCCAACGGCACCCACGGTGACACTGGACACCAAATATCAGCTCCCATTTAATGTTCCCGGAGCCTGGAACGCCTCCTTGGTGGCCAAAAACACATCCCCTGCCCCCGGGCACGCCGAGCTGGATCTGTTTCCGCAGCACTTTGGAAGAAAAGATCAATTTCCAAGGGATGTTGTATCCTGGGAAGCAGCCAAGAGACTTCTTCTAACGGTGATTGTGCTTGACACTCATAATGAAACAAAATTCAGATCTCTGCAATAAATTTCCAAACTGTGAGTCTTCCCAAAAAAAAACGCTCCGCATTTCCCACAAGGCCCTACAAATTCAATCTGCATAAGCTCCAAAATAAGTGTATTTCCTACCTTAAACTAATACTTGGCAGCAACTTCCAATTGGCTCATTTAATTAAGTTGGTGTGCAGATCCCATTTTAATGTATTTAGTGCCGCTAAAATGACAGGCATGCTGATCAAGGGGATTGTATTTTATTATTTTTATGTTTTCTTTTAAATTTAGGCTCCGATTTCTTCTCCTCCTCGCAGTATTTGCTCCTCTGAGAGCATGTCTTGGAGATGTGATGCAGCAGAGCACCCAAAACCAGCCCTGAGGAGAGAAGGGAGCAGGGCATGAAATGAGGGAGTGAAATGGATGCAAATTAATCAGGGCATCCACCACAAGGATCTGCTGGAACGAGAAGGAGTGACACGGGATGACAGCTCCTTAATCACAGAATCATGGGATCACAGGATGGGTTGGGATGGAAGGGAATGTGGAGCTCATCTCGTTCCATCCCCTTTCCATGAGCAGGGACACCTTCCACCATCCCTGGATGCTCCAAGCCCCATCCAACCTGGCCTTGGACACTTCCAAGGATGGGGCAGCCACAGCCAGGGGCCCACCATGAACCTCCTCTGGTGCCCAGAAGGAAACACGAGGGTTTGGTGGCTTCTTGCACGGTTTTGAGAGCATTGGTGACAAGTGAGACAGCTCCCCTGGGCTGGGGGCAGGCAGGAGGCTTTTCCCAAAGGAAAGGAGGGATTTCAATCCATTTTGTGTTCACGCGGGTCTGCCTGGCACCATATGTGCAAAATTGTACAACTTGTTTGTTTTCAAGCAAGTTTGAAAAAGGGCCGAAGAGCTCAGCGATGTGAAATTCCCACGTGTTTGGTGGAAATGAGCAGCAGGGAAAGGAAAAGGTTGAGGAAAAGGAGTCTTTGGAGTGAAGCCCCATTATTAGACCCTGGGACATCTGCACAGGGGAGCCACATGAACCCAGGGTCATCGCTTCTCCTGCCCCTCAAGTGATTTTTCTGTGTCCCTGCCTTTCCTGAGGCTCCTCCAGCCTTCCCAGTTGCCCTGAGTGGTCCCACCTCAATGGGCTGGGCAGTGCTGGGTGCTGACAGAACGAGGAACAGCCAAAAGGCAAAGCTGTCCCTGGGCAGACAGGGAAGAAGGGGCTGGGCTGGGCAGTTTTACAGCTCAGGCACTGCTTAAACTCTCAGCAGCTGGGAGAAATCACCTGAGTGACCCTGCAGCCACTGGCTCCGTGTGCTCCGAGGGCATGGAATGGGAGATGGATTGCTCAGAGTGGTCCCGAGTGCCTGAGATGGTTGTGATGGTCCTGTTGTAACTCATCCTGCCGAGCTCCTCCCTAGAAGTGGCTAAACAGGGGTTGTTGTGAGTAATTGCAGTTGTTGGTAATTGGGGAGAGAATTTCATGGCAGTCTCTGGCTGTCAGCTCCGGGATCTGCTGATGGAGCTTCTCCTGGCTCCAGTGACCCTGGTGTGATCCCACAAATACAGAGATATTTTGATAAAAATGGTCCTATCTGGGAGGAGAAATAGATGTGTTATGTTACCAGTCCTTTTTCTCATACCTTGTGTTGGAGCATCTTTTGATTTTCCTGTGATTACCCAAAACAATTTTCAGTTATTTTCCCCTACCTTTGGTCCATTTGCTTCAATCCTCTGTCCTTACACAGAGGAGATTTTTTTCCCCCTTTCTTTACTTTAAGCCTTGAAGTTAATTCCTCCCTCTCTCTCCCTGCGAGGATTTTCTCCATGAAGCTTTTGTGGACGTGACAATTTCATCTTTTCCGAGCACCACTTTGACATCACCTGAACCACAAAACTCTCAGCTGCCCTTGCCAGTCCTGCTCTCCCTCAAATCCTGCCCAAGGTAGCGAATTACCCATGGCCCGGAAAGCCACAAAGACTTAGGATTGGGCTCAAATCATGTCTCTGCTTGATGGATCCTTCCCTAAACCCCCGAAAACGTTGTGCTCGCGGCTGCCAGAACGGAAGGGATCTCACGGTTTATATTCTGCTTTCATTTGCAAGTGGCTTATAAAAGATTAATAAATGATTAATAGGCATTAAAGACACGAGGAGCATAATTTAGCAGGTGATTATAAGCATGTCAGGAAGAAGGTATTACAGAATATTATAAGCAACCTATTGACTGTTTGGGCTTTACAGTAATCTGGAAGCATTGATTAGTCATTCATTAAAACACCCATTAATAATTTCCAAACATTCTATCACCTCTTTTTGTGAACACTTGACAGGAAAGGCAACCAGAAATGGTACATGTGAAAATAGTGCTTTTTTCCACAGCTGTAGGAGATTTTAGAGCCAGAGGTGCCAAAATTCAGCCCTGATCACGCCAGGAGAGCCCTCCCTGTTCTCCAGGACAGCAGGAAATTCCACCAGGGCACAATCAGGATCCCCACGGCTGCTGGATCCACCTGGAAAGCAGGAGGTGACTCCCAGTCTGGTTTGCACACTCCAGAGCATTTTTATATCGAGAATAAACAAGTGAGAAAGAAGATTTTTTTTGTCCTTAGGCCCATGGTTCTAATCTTGCCCAGCTCTTGAGCTGTGAGCCGAGTCAGTGTTACCTGTGAACCCACAGAGACAGAGGAGACATTTCCCAGGAGCAGCTTCCCCATCCCTGGACCATCTTAGTGTGAAGTTTGTCCACTGGGGTTATTTGAGAGCGGTCAGAAGCTGCTTTTAATGAACCCCCCTGACTCACAGGTTTTTTTCCAAAAAGTCCATTTTAAAAACTGGATTTGGTCATTTCAGATGTTTTTTTTCCCTCTCTTGCTCTGAGTTTGCATTTCTTTTCTAAGAAGAGGAAACACAAACCCAGAAACAGTGTTTTCTTTGCATTCCCTGAGGGAGCAAGTCCAGAACATGCAGGATTTGAGTGACAATCTCTCTCTGATGCTCTCACAGCCCTCGTGTCGGGGTCTGTTCCCTCTGGATCCGCTCTCACCCTGCTCCCTGTTTTTCATTCCCCATTCCCTTTGAGGCAGAGGCTGCTGAGACCTCACGTGCTGCCTGAACCCTCCACCTGGAGCACATTGGGGACATAAAATCTGTTCCCATCCCAGTCTGGGGTGACAGGCAAGGGGACAAGGAGCACTGCGTGGGACACAGCCATCCCCAGGATGTGTTTCCTGGGATAAGCCTGCTCCTGCTTTGGCACTGGCAGTGTTTTTTCCACGAGCTGCAGCAGCAGGGATTTTTTTGAGGAGGGATGAGGAGGAAGACAAGTGGGGCTTCACAGATTTGTGCAGAGGATTAGCACAGGAGAAACTTTTCTCCCCGTGGTCTCTCCTGGCCCCTCGACTGAAGGAAACCTGGCAGCCACGTGCTCCCCTTCCAGCCTGCATTCTGAGTGCTTTTCTCTGTTTGGGCTTGCGTGGGCCAATTACCAGCTCCATCCCCATGGAATGCTGCCCCTTTACACTTCTCACTTAATCGATTTGGATGAAATCTCCCTGAAAATCCTGTCTCTTTTCTTGCTCTTTTTTTCCCCCCCCTAATACAGCCTGCTCTAATACCTCACCAATCCTCCTTCAGATCCCTGCGTAGCCCATTAGTGTGTTTGCACTGTAAGATTTCCTTCCTTGCCCAGAATGCAGGAGAAATAATTTCACGGTGTTTTTCCAGCTCTGAATATTGACAGAGATGCTGCTGAAAGGGGCTCTCTGTTCCTGCTTGTACCTCTTCACACTTGAGCTCACACTCTTGTTATTCAGCACTTAACAGCTCCCCCCCCTTTCCCTGGATGGGTGCTAATTGGCTAAAATTAAGCACAGAGAGATGAAATATCCTTCACACCCCATATTCATGCCCCCAACCCAACTTCTCAACCTGCTGGTGTTTCAATTAATCCAGTTCAATGCTCTAAACGGCCCCACATCACTCCTGACCTCCCTCTGCAAGTTTCCAGGCTCTGAGAGAGATGCTTTAGAAGCTCCCTGGCGGTTTTTTTTATTTAATATTTGCTGAATGCTGCCACTTCCTGCAGGTCTTGGGGTGAAGTGGTTTGATCCTTGCTCCTCTGTGCTGGATGCTCCTGTTCAGGGCTGGCTTGGCTGCTCTGTTTGGAGGTCAACCCCCATCCTCCTGCTGTTTCCAGGACATTCCCTGTCAGGAAACCTGGTCTGAAGCACAACCCAAATTCGAAGCCTCTCCTGTGATTTCCTGGCTGTTCTCAGCAGGTCCTGAAAGTGCTTCAGGGACATCCAGGGATGTGATGCTGGTCTGGCCAGTGTGGCTGGAAAAGCTCGGAAGAACATCACATGAAGAAAAATCTCCCTGGCTCTTGATTCTCCAAACCTGGTGGGGATTTTGGGGTTTGTTGCCACCCCTTTGGTTCATACCTGATTTCCCTTTGCAGCCCTTACCCCCCAGCTTTCCCTGTGAGCCTCTCCAGGGTCTTTTTGCAGGTGAACTCTTCTGGGTGAGCTCTGCATCTCAATTTCTGCCTCTCCCACAGAAGGGCTGTAAGGAAATAATCTGTGTGCAAAATGTGATCATGGGGGAAGGCAGTGTTAGCTGCACTGAGGGATCTTTACTGAGGGCAGTAAAGAACCAGAACCAAAGATGATTTCTTGTCCTGACCCAGATTCCTCTGGGAACCATGTGCACACCCCACAGATTTTCAGTTCCCAACATTAAACAGGCTAAAGAGCAGTGAGGACGTGTCCACTGCAGAGGATCAGCCACAGATCAGCCATGCCCTGCATTTAGAGTCAGACTGGAGACAAACACCACCCAGCATCCTGCACAGCTCTGTGTTGTCCCCACGCCAGCAGAACTCTTCTGAGGGACAGGAATCTTCCTCCGGTGCCCAAACAGAACAGGGGAGCTCCGTTCTGTTCTCTGCACAGCCCAGCTCGCTTCAGGCTCAGCTGGAAGCATATCTCACCTTTTTCCATCCGTGTTCCAAGCGGCTCATCCAGCAGGGAGGCCCATTCCTCACGCAGATGATGGCACTGTCAGCCACGCCACCGAGCGCTTCCTCTCTCATATTTCACTCCTTTTGTTGGCCTGGCCTGCACTGGGAAGAGTTCCTCTCTAAGCCATGCTGCTGGGAAGCCTTTTTTTGCCTCTGTTGTGCAGTCAATAATCTACTGAAATCAGAACTATCCATTTGCCTTGTTCCTATCAGTCTAACTCCGTGCTGTTATTGAATCTCTCTGTCGAGCTCGCTGCTGCCTTTGATCTTTGTCGTCACAGCATGTGACTGTCACACAAATATATATGGAGGACGTGGTCTCCTTGGCTTGGGAGATTTATCTCTCTCTGTTGGGCTGGTCAGTTGAGGAGGGGGAAAAAAAAAGACAGCGGTGAGGAGAGAGACAGATGGTGTGAGATCCAGAGAAACTGAAAAGGCAGCTCGGGGATTGATAGGGGAAGAAAGGAGGAGGAGTGAGGGAGGGAAGCAGCTGGAGAAAAGCCTCTCAGGACTGATGGGCTTGGAGAGGCAGAAGGGCTGATGGAATGCCCTGCTCAGGGCTGGACACAGCACGGTGCTGAGGAGGGCCCTGCCCTACCATGAAGAGCTCGTTTAGAGGAAGGAGGAAAAGAGGAATTTCAGATGCCATCAGACATGTCTGAGGGGGCCGCTAATGAGATCACATGGGGTCAGAGAAAGTGCGAGCGGTTTAAGGCAGCAGCTCCTCCCTGGGAAGCTGTTTAATCAAAAATATTGTATCTTGTCAAGAGCCAATGAAGCAAAGTTAAAAAAGGCCCGTTATTATGTAAATCCCTCGCCAGCCTGCTGGGAGAAGACAGGCCCGAGCTGGGCCAGGCCGGGGCTGCCGCCGTGCTCGCTGACAAACACGAGGCGCTGTCACCAGCCCAGAGCAGCCCCTCGCTGCTGCACATCCTCCCCGCAGCACTGATCCTTCACCTTGGAAAAGACGAGGCCAGTCACCACAGGAAAGGTTATCTGGTTTATTAAAATAACAGCTCGGAACAAGGGATTCCGGATAAGCCCAAACCGTAGCGGCAAAGCAGAGTTCCCAGTTGTGGTGAGTTCCTGTCATGCTTTTGGGGCCCCATTTCACACTCTCGATGCTTTCAATTCCTCCAGGAGTGTTGGAAGTTTTTTCCAGGGACACAGATCAAAGGCTGTGTCCCCCTGGGGTGCTCTCAGACCCCTCAAAGCAACAGGAGAAGCTTTCCAACTTTCCTGAACTCCCAACAGGGGTGGGTAGGGGTGGAGAGAGCATCAGGGACTGACCATCAGGGGGCAGGGAGCAGTACATAGGTGGGGTTAGGGTATAGGAGCCAGTGGGGAAATACAGGGGGGTGGCTGAGGAACACGGGGCTGTGAGGGGAGTAGGAACACTCTGGAACAGGGATGAGGGGGCTCACGGGGCCGACCAAAGGAGCAGGACAGGGATACATCAGCATAACAGAGCAGGGTATCCCTGGGAGAAGCCTTTCCCTGTCACCCTAACCTGGGGGATGCTCCTAGGGTCCACTCCTCCCGGGGGGCTCCCACAATCCATGATGTAATCCCCTTTTGTCAGAGTCCCTCTAGATGTTTCCTTTTGCTACCCACCCTTATCACAGCCCCATCCTGTGCTGACATTGAAGCACTACACCCGTCCCTAACCTGGGGGAGGCTCAAAACACCATGTAATCAACACACAATTAACCAACCAACAACCAACAACAACCAACAACAACCCAGCCTCCAAACAGCGAGACAACCACATCTCTCCCAACATAACCACCAAACAATCACAAGTTACCAGGTTAACTGAATCTGTAACAACCTGGGCACCTCCAGCCTCTCGGCAGGCACTGAAGGGCCTTTTTGTCTCCCCCAAAGCCAGCCCCGCTTGGCCCTGTAGGGTCTCTGAGGGAAGGATACCCTCCCAGCCCTGGTGTTGGTGAGAGGGAGGTTCTGCTAAGCCACCTTCTGCCATCTCAGGGGGATTTGTCCTGCTGTGGCACCAGGAGCCCTGTTCTGCAGGCAGGGCTTGAACCCAGAGGTTTATATCCCACAGGAGAAGCTCAGCCTCTGGATTATTGCTGCTCCCTCACCTCTCAGCATCTTTTGCTTCTGACAGGCTCTTACACTTCTTTTCTTCCTTGATTTCGAGAAAATACTCAGAAATAGGTTTCCTTTCCCTTTACAAATCACTGAAGACTTGTTAGGTAATCTGTGGGTCAGAGTTGTTTTTTTAGGTTTAAGCTTTTTTTAGTCTGTCACTTCTCAGGCCCTGCCATCCTATGGAAAAGCAGCACGAACGCAATTAGCAGCCACATCTCAGCCTTTGTCACCTGTGCCGAGTCCCCGTGCTTGGCTGAGCTGCTGAGATAAGGTGTTGGCAGCTCAGGTGGTGAGATTCAGCCTCTAAGAAATCTCAGCGCAGAGCATCCACAGCAGGGATGAGAGACAGCAGCAGGAGCAGGATGGAAATGGCAGGGCAACCCAGGCAGCCCGAGCTGCAGTGCTTTTTATACAATCCCAGATTCCACAACTATTGTAACAGAATTTCCAGACTGCTCCAGATCCTTTTACAGCCCCTGTAATAGACACATCTCCAGTCCTGGTGGCTTTTATTAGACCAGTTTGGAGAGAAAGTACCAAAATTTTCTCAGCAGATGCCAAGAACCTCCTAATAAAAATCCACATGCAGATCTTATCCAGCTGACATCCCACTAATCCAAGCAGAGGTTTCACATCAGGTGTGATGGTCCTGGCCTGAGGCTGCTCCCATGCAGAGCAGAGGGTGGATTTTGCCTCTGCCAGCAAGAAATGGGTTAACCCAGGCAGCAGGTTCTGAGCAGCTGGGAAGGATCAAGGAAAAGCTCTTTAGTAGAGGGCAGTTAGAGAAGGAAGCTGAGGAGCCTTTTTTTTGCAAAGGATATAGCTCTGGGAAGTCTAGGAAATTAGGCAGGACAGGTTTCCAGAAACAAATTCTCAGCAGGGAGCAAACTGAACTAGTTTCTGAGGCGATGCCAATGCCAGAGTGAGCAGAGGAGCTAAACTTGCATACAAATTCTGTGCGTGCCTTTCATTCCCTATCCGTGTCTCTCCCCCTGCCTGCCAATCGCGCTCCCAGTTAATAACTTGATCTGTGAGATGAGTGGTAGCAGGGAGGGAGCAGGGCACCGAGCTGGCAGAAAAGATCTCCATCATCTTCAGCAGAGCCTTGGAGGACTTGGGAGCCGGAAGATGATCAGAAGGGATCTGGAGATTCGGGAGGGGAAAAGTTGAGCTGTGCTGTGGCTGCAGAGGGAGGCAGAGGGAGGCTGAGGGCACTGAGGGCTGCAGGCACAGGGTCAGGATCCTTTCCTCTGTGACACAGCTGGGACGCTGCAGTCCCACTGCACACCTCCTCAGGAGATGGGCACTGACAAACTTGGGAAGTTCAACGTTGCTGGAGCTACAGTGAGTTCAGAGGGTCTGATTAACGAGGAGAGATTCAAAACATCTAATTATGTACAGCTTGGCAAAGTAACAACTACGAGGGACAGGATAAGTGTCTGCATATTGAGAGAGAGTAAATACCACAGATGGGTAATATTAATGTGCGGGGACTCAAGGGAAAGCCTTAATAAGAGGAGAAGTCTCTGTGGTTATCAGGAAATATTCTTACATCTGGTGCATTAGGCAGCAGGGTGGTTTGCTATGGAGAGGGGTGAAATCAGCTGGGAATTGTGGATGTGGGGAAGCTGCAGCAGTGCCAAGTGTAACGAGAGAAAACGTCCTGTGGTGGGCTGCAGGAGAACAAGGGCTGTGCATGTTCTCCTCCATTAATGTGCCAGTGTGATTCTTCTGCCATTTAGGTTCAATTTCAGTAACACATCCGTGTGACAGGGGAACTTGGCTTTGTGTCAGATTTCCGCTGGATGTCAAGCAATTCCATGGATTTATGCCAGTCAAATATTTTTGTTCCCGTTCCTTCAACTTCCCCCCCTCCAATCCCCGAGTGGATCCATCATTAAAATCTCTCTGTGTCCTCCCAAGCTGGGAAGTTCAATGGAAGCCCAGACTTTGACGTAGTGACACAGTTTAATGAATCCCAGTGCTGGAAATAGCTCAGGCTGTTCTCCAAAGGGATGGAAAAGCCTTCAAAGGGGACTCACATTACCCTGGGCCCTCGGGCCCCTGGCCCAGCCACACATAATTGCAGCCACTTTGAGAGCGTGGTGATGTGGGGCCATCAGGAGTGCCAGGCCCTGTCTGTGCTGAGCCCTGGGATCCCTTATCAGCCTCTATTATTCCCCTAAATACCCCTGGGATATTTGAGCCCTGGGATCCCTTATCAGCCTCTGTTATTCCCCTAAATACCCCTGGGATATTTCCTGCTGCAGCACTTTGTGCCCCTAAAGGTAGGAGCCTCAGCGCTCACGTGAGACTAAGCTGGCATCTGTCACACTTAAGAGGGGAAATAAAATAATAAAATTATAACATAATATAAAATAAAATAAAAAGCAAAACAATAAAATAATAATAAAATGATAAAGTGATAGCATAACATAGTAAAAATTTTAAAATAATAAAATGATAAAATGATAACATAATAACATAATGAAATAATGGCATAATGAAATATAATAATAAAACAATAGAAATAATAAAATAAAAATAATAATAAACATAAAAATAAGAATAAAAAATAATGAAATAAGAATAAAATAATTTTTTAGAATAATAAAATAATAAAGGGGGCAACCCTGTGGTGGTTTTCCAGCTCCCTGAAAGACGGCTTGGCAGCTGGAAGTGTGGAAAACAGCCATGTGAGAGGCATGCGCTCCACGGAGCAGAGCAGGGCTGCACACCAGAATTAGCACCAGCTGCTACCAAAGGCTCTGAACTCCAGGCTTTCATCTGCTTTGCATGGGAATTGGCAGCAGTAAATTCGGGTTTCCAGCCCTCAGCCGCAGTGCGAGGAGGCTGTGGCACGTTTTAAATTAATGGAGGGGTGTGGGGGGGAATCAAATTAGGGCTTTATCAGCATAAAAGAACTTGAAATACAAAGTTAAATTCAAAGACTAAGGGGCTGATTCTAATTCATCAAATATCCCCACTGCTCAGAGTCCCTAATGAAAACATGTGTAACAAGCCTGCAGGGTTAATTTTACAGGGGAAAAAAATTCCAATAAAGCTCCATGAGATTTTCACGTTAAATTAATGTAACGGATGCTTAAAAGCCTTTCTAATTAGGCATTGTTATTAACAGGAATGTCAGGTGAATGAAATCAACCCCTGAGCTGACATTTCACTCCCGTGAACTTCCAAGTTGGTGTTTAATCCCTCGCACATGGCAGCTGCATCACAATGGGGCCGTGGCTTTTCCAAAACCTGCTCCTGAGCCACTCCGGTGTTTCCTGAGTGAGGGTTTTGCCAACCCAACCCTCCCTGCCACGAAGCATTCGCTGCTCTGTCAACCTGCTGGGAGGAAAACGGTGTAAATAAAGCAACCGAGAGAAAAAGAGGCGGGGGGGAAAAATCCAAACAGGGAGAGAAGTGGTGACTTTGGGAGCTGAGATGAGCAGCTGTGAGATTCTTTTTCTGGAGACGTGTCCTCGAGGGACTGCCACAAGACGTCAGCTGTGCTGCCTTGTGGTGGGTGGAATCTGTCTGGCTTCAGCTGGATGCATCTTCCAGAGGAAACGGGATCGCAGCTGAACGCGGCTCAGCACATTCCACGGGAGCTGGGGCTTCTCTTGGAGCAGCACTCGCCCCACACGGGTGTCACAGGGGAAATCGCCACTCTCCTGTGCCACTGCAGCAGCTGGAGAGGTGAATCTGTCACCCGCACATCATTCAGGCATGGGGAGTCCTGTTTGCTTCAATGCAAGGTCCAGAGATTAGATTCCAATTAGATCGGAAGAGGAAAGGATTATGATGAAGGGAAGAAGGGAGCTTTTATTTCATTAGGAAGGGAGGCTGTGGCAAACAACTCTCCTGTTGTCAGCAGTGCAACCAGGAATCTGCCTGGCCTTGCCAGTCCCTGACCTCGTGCCTGGTTCCCAAGGTTGTTCCTCCTCTCAGCTCTCTGCATGTGCAGTCAGGGAGTGCCTGGAGGTGAGTTCAGGCCTGTGGGACACTGTCCCACACCTCTCTGCTTGGGCAGCCACGCACAAGGCTCACACAGAGCCCTCCCTGCCTGTTCCAGCAGCGGGTGAGGATTCCTGAGCAGGTTTTTGTGCTTTCACCTGAGCCCTGCACGCACAGCGCTGTGAGAGAGCCCAGCAGCTCCTATCCCTCTGTCTCTGTCTCTGTGCTTGTGCCCTTCTGTTGTGATATGAAGTTATGAAGCGATGCAGAGTTCCTAGGTAGGTGCAAAGGAGGAAGTGTATTGACAAAAAACCTGGCATTTTAATGTCGTTAGTCGGTTATTAGCTCACACAGTTTTAAGGTACAGCAAATTTAGATTAACTAACCACTATGTCTCACGAGGCATTCACGCAGTTTGCTTTACTTCTTCTGTTTTAGCTGAGTCACTCTCTCATAGCCCTTTTCTACTTAGTTTGAGTAACAGGCTGCAGTTATGATTCTACAAGGCCTTTCCTTGCCAGAGCTTTACTTCTAGGTGACACTTTTCCTCCAGCTCCTCCCACAGAGCGGCTGCATGCAGGTGATGCTTTGCTCAACTCCCTTTGGTCTTGGCAATCTCAGACTGCGGCCACAGGAATCTTTGGGATTTCACTGCCTTTTCCACATTCCCATTTCTACAGGCTGCCCACAGCTTCTTCTTGCCTCTCTTCATTACTGTTTCACCACCACCAGAGCCATCCCAATGTTTTTGTTCCAGCTCGCTCCCTTTAGAGATGTGTTTCCACATCTCCCATCTGCATCTCACACAAGCCTTTCTCTCCCCCCACAGCACTTGCTTGGAGCTAAACATTCTCTGAGGAAAAAATAACAGTTGTTTCCACTCAGTATTTGTGCCTTAATTTCTCTCCTCGTCAGAATCCTTTTAATTAATGCCTATAGGAATTTAATCTGTCTACCTTGTTGATACCTCTGGCTGTCAGGTGCTGAAAGAAACGTTCAGAATCTTATCGGTGCACAAACATGCATTTCAGCTGCTCTTTGCTTCTGTGTTTGCCTAATGGCTTCTTTTAAGATTTCAGCCCTTATTTCTTATCTCTTTCCTTAGCCAGCTCCTTGGCAAATTAAGGAATGCGGGGACAAGCCACTTCAATTTCCTTTGGCCTGAGTTATGGATAAATTAAGCTGGCTGAAGAACACACCCTGCTCCTGGAGCCTCTTCCCTATTCCCAGAGGAGCTGCTCATCCATGGGTCAGCTCTCACACCAAGCTGAGCAGTCACCAGAGGATTCCTGCTATTCCTGCAGGAATATCTGCATTTTCCCAGGATGCTGGTGCCCATCAGCACGAGCAGAGCTGGGGTGGGAGGATGCTGTGTTGTTCCACAGGTGCTGGAAACGGAGAGAACTTGGACATGAATTACGGGTTTGTTCCTGGGCAAAGCTGGAGCACGTTGGCAGGGAGAGGAGGGAGGCACAAAAGCCTAATGAATTTTCCAGAGGAAGGAGGCGGATAAATCTGCCCTCACGGAGGAGTCTGACAGGAAAACTCCGTCTCACCTGTTTATCTCTCATTGTCTCCTTCTCCCATCCCCCTTTTCCTGCCCTGTGCACACCTCAGGGTCCCTTTGCACCTTTCCCCAGACCTTTCCAGCCTGCTGATCCTGTCACACCACTTCCTCAGCTCAACTCCAGGGACCTGCCGAGCCTGAAAGAGGAGGATGGAAATGCCAGTGCTGGATGATTTGGCATTGCTCAGGACTTTACCACACTGGGTGGCTTTAGAATAGCATCCCTGTCCATGTGCACTCCTCCCACGGGGAGCCAGCTGAGATCCACGGACTCCTGAGCTGGTTTTGGCTTATCCTGGTGCTCTGGGGAGGTGGGCTGGCTAAGAGGAATGTAAATGAATGTTCCAGCTCTGTCTCCAGGTACACACTGATTTACACCAGCTGACGACGTGGCCTGTGACTCCCACATCTTCACTGAGCCATTAGCAGTGGAAAAGGCCTATTAATTTGGATATACTCCCCCTGGGGCACAAAGGCAGAAGAATTCCCTGCCTAGTCCTGTCTACTTATTTTCTCATTTCATGTTTTGATGAGGTCTGCACGAGGAAACTCTCCTCAGAGCCAGCTGCCTGCTTGCTATGCACGAGGTATTGCATTGCTCACAATCCGATTGCTCTCCTCGCTGAAGGGCTCACACCTAATAAAGTTCATGGCCATCCTTAAACACAGCTTTGGAATAAGATACTGCTCCGTGCTGGGTCTAAAGGAAATTCAAGGCAAACATTTTACAGATCATCAACGCTGAAAACCTCCCCTGAGTAAGAAATAGTATTAGTTCCCCAAGTGGCCTCCTGCTCATGACTAACCGTGGGTACATTGTTAAATCTCGTTCTGGCAGAGTTTTCCAGCTGCAGAGATGGGAAGATTTCTCCTCCCAGCTCCACAGAGCTGTCGGGAAAGCTAAAAATGGGGTGCATTGAGATGCATCCAGCGAGGGGCACAGCCCGTGTGTGCTGTGCTGTCCCTGCTGCCAGCCGTGCTGCTCACAGCTGCTGCATCTCCTGCGCAGGTGAGAAGCTCAGAGAGAGGGGAAATGGCTCCTGGGAGGTCAGCCAGAGATCCAAACACCACAGGGAAGAGGTTGAGCCCTGTGTACTCCCTCAGAATCAGCAGAGTCTGTTCCAGCCAGGCCGCTCCTTCCCATGGAAGCTCTGACCTGTGTCCAAGGGGCACCTGGTATTTTTTAGAGCACAGGAAGATGCAAGCAAAGGGGACAGACAATAAGTGACCTCAGCTTTCGTTCAACTGCAGCCTGATCCTCTTATTCCCAATGCAGAGGTTTGTGTGCTCCAAAGCAGACCTAATAAAAACTCGCCGTGCTTTGTCTGAACCTTGCCCAGAGAGGCTCTCAGCCCTGGCTGCTCCCTGTGCTACAGAGAAAAGTGAGTCCATTAGCACAGGGAGCAGCTCACAGGCTGCCAGGTAACCCCTGCAGCAGGGCAGGAGTGCAGCTGAGTCCATTTCCTAAGGCTTTGATCCAGCTTTGGAGTCTTGGGGTTTGCTTGGAGCTGGGGAATGATGTTACAGTGCCCTGCAAGGACTCTGGTGTGGACTGAGAGCAGCCTGAGCAGGGGTTCTGCAGTCACAGCAGTGCCTTTTCCTGGTGTTTGGGACATTATTTGTACGTCTACATGCTTTGAAGAGGCTCAGCATGTGACAATGTCCCTCAGAGGGGCCACATTTTGCTTTTAGGTGTTGCTGCGCAAGGTGAGAGAGGCGCAGATCCAAGGGAAACCTCAGCCTGGCAAAGCTCAGGATGAAATTCAGGGCTGCTCTCTGTACTCCACGTTTTCCAAGGGACCTTTTCAATCTGTCTAGCCCTCTCAAAATGATTTTGACAAATTGGAGAAATGGTTTGGAAGAAGTTAGATGCAATTTAATAGAGATAAGTACAGGATTTTCCATCTAGGCAGGCATAATGAACTGTTCTCATGCAGGAGGCGGAAAGACGATCCTGAAGGAAAGTCTGGGGCTCTTCTTTTGATCAGGGAGTGGATGAGAGATGCCAAGTTGCTGTGAAAAATGACCAGCAGGAGAGTGTAGACAGAAGTACCCCCAGGAGGACACATAAAATGGAGTTCCTGCTTTGCCCAGTGCTACAGAGAGCTCAGCTGGGTGCTGGATCCAGTTTTGGGCACAACTCATGCAGAAAGTTGCAAAGCATTGGAAGAGAGTCCAGAGCAAGGAGGACTAACTGAAGATTGGCAGGCATGGGCTGAAGAGGAAAATTGAGTAAACTGGGATGGTTTAGTCCAAAGAAGAGGAATTCAAGCAAGACTGGAATAGTTCTGAAATACCAAAATGGCTGATGCAAACAGGATGGGAAGAATCACTTTTCCATGTCCATAGAGCAGGCAGAAACTTCTGAAAGAAGTTTCCTGGCAGAAACAGGAGCCTTCTCAAAGGCAAGAACAGCAAAATGTTGGGCAGAATGTGTCAGAAGGGGCAGGGCCTGCACTGGAGCCACAAGAGTGGCCCAGAGAGACAATGGGTGAAAGTGGTCCAGCCACGCCGGCTCTGTGTGGGGACAGCAGGCTGGGCTGGGTGACTTCCTGATGTCCTTCACAGCCCTGGGATCCAGGAACCTCAAAGCCTGACCTCACAGCTCAGTGGCATCACTTTGGCCATACTCAGCATTGGGTTCTGCAGCGAGCAGTACCCCTGAGTCAGCTTGTGAAGGCACCACCACCACTTCAGAGTGCTGCTGCTCCTCCTTGACCTCCCTGCCCGGCCTGTGAGCCCAGGAGAGTCTTCTTCAGTGTCCACAGAACATCCAGGCCAAGGAAACATTGCCATAAATAACAACAACTGCTCTGGCTCCGTTTTCCCATCGCTGGTGGTGTCAGACCCTTTAGAAATTCCTACAGCAACTGTGAGAGGCCTCCTCCAGCCCCCAGTGGAGCTGGCCAATCCCTGTGGCCATCAGCTTTTATTCTGCACCATGTGAGGATGATTCCTGAGCTACCTGTGCCGTGTTCCTGCCAGGCCTTCCCTTGGTGGTGTGGATTTCACGTTCTGTGAATTTAATCTCTGTATTAGCCCTCAGTGAATAACCCAGAGCGGCCCTCGAAGGAATGGTGCTGGAGAACATTGCTCCATCTGCTCCAAGCACAACCTTCCCTGCATCTTCCCCTTAAATGCCTGCTTCCCCCTGTTTAACAGAACAAGTAATTAACGATGTTAATTTTAATCTCATTTGCTAATGAAGGCAGCCTAATTGCACAATAATTGGCAGCAGCCTTAGCAGAAAACAGAAAATAAACCCTGCATATGTAATTCACTTTAACTTCTTTCTAATTGCCTCTCTGATGGTTTTCCATCATCAATGGTGTCTTTGGGGGATTTTGGTAATAAAGAGAAGTAGGGGACACTGGAGATGGTGCCACTGTGGGGAAGGAGCTGGTGTGACAGGCCAGTGCCTGCCTTTCCCCAGCTGGGAATTCTGGATTCAGATTTCTAGACGTGCCAGAGAGCCAAGTTATGGCTGGAGTCAATCACCGGAGTTCCACGGACTGTGGTTTGGCCAAAAAGTCACCTAAAGGATCTCTCGGACTCCTCATCCTTGTCCCAGCTGCCTGTTCTCCTACACACCTTCCCAAGGCTCCAGATAGCAACTTTCCAAGGAGATTTGTTCTGCTGAAGTGCTCCTCTGTCGGATGTGCTCTCCTGAAGTCCCTTTGGTCTGCGCATCTCGAGATGTTTCCAAGTCCATCGCTGACTGTTCCTGAGCACAAGCAGGAATGGACCTGGATTTTCCCAAAAAGGGGAACTCAGGCCCGAAGGGGATCAGCAGTTTCTCCTGGAGCTCCCAGGGCTGGAAAGGCTGGCACAGTGGCTGGATGGGTGGCAAGTCCCACTGTTTCCCAAGTTTGTAGGAATTACGGGAGGTGCACCTGATGGTGAAGTGCTGTTTTTAGTGGTCCCTTTGGACCAGCTCCATGCATTTGCTGCTCCTCTCAGGGTTCCCATTCCCTTCTCTACCCTCCACCACCTCCTTTCCCTGTTCCACCTCAGTTCATCTGCTGCATTGTCTTCCTCTAATTAGCTCCTTCCTGAGTTGTTTCTTTCATCTGTGCAATTGAATAACAGCTGAAGCAAGCATCGGGAGAGGGAACAGGAGAAGGAGGCTCGTTTGACTGGAAACAGCTGTCATTCCGTGGCCCAGAGGGGCTGCTGGAGAATGGAGGAATGGGGGTTCTGTCCTTCCTCGCCCTTCCCGGCCAAGGTCTCGTTCTGGGGAGAGAGGTGGGACAGGAGGCATTTGCTAAAGGACTCACCGGTGGGCAACTTGGAGGAATCGCAGCGGCTGGAAATCCCAGCAGCTGCCCCTCAAGGGTTCCCTTGGTTCACATCTCTCCTAGCCTGCTGGCCTTTGAATTAAAACACTCTAATTAGCGCAGCTCGTTATAGTCAGTTGTCTCGGGCTGCTGAAGATGTGCAATGGAGGCTGATTCCTGAGCGCTTTCACAAGGTCTGAGCTCGGATGGTGTTGGTGGGATTTCTGGAGATCTCTGAGGGTGCAGGATGCTTTGTGATCATCGTGGTGTCACCTGGGCTGGACAGTCCCCTGGAAAGGATCCCTCAGGACGGGTGGGATCCCTCAGGATTCAGAGGAATCCCCTTGGCTTTGGGTCACCTAAAGGGTCAGATGTCCACCCCTCAGGGATCCCCCAGAGCCTGGCTCTCTATCCCGGATAGAGCTGGGAGGAGAAGCTGGGTCTGGCTCCTGTTTCTTTAGAGCAAAGGCACAGTTTGTGCATTCCCCGCTCAAAGGCACAGGATGTTTCCTCCTCCCCAAACCTGCAGCAAATCTCTCATCTTCTCCCACCAGTCCCTGCAGGATCTGCCCAAGCGGCTCTGTTGGCACCACTGTCCCCATCAGTGGGCACTGCTGCCCTGCCCCGTTCTGGGAGTGATCCCTGCCAGCCTGCCAAGCACAGGGAAACTCCAGACTCGCTGTGCTGAGCTCATCCAAACCCAGCCTGCAGATCAACACCTCCTGCAGGATGCCTGGGATTTGGAAAATCCACCACTGAGAGCTCCTGTGCTCAGCTTTGAGTTCCACAGCCACTCCATCAGCAGCATCCCTCCTTCCCTCCCTCCATCACACCCACGTGTCCCAGGATGGGCACGGCTCCAAGGGGCAGCGCAGGGGCTCCAATTTTAGTGCCACTCTGAGCAGGGGTGGCAGCTTCCCAGCGGGCACCAACTCCCACACAATTGAGCAGGAGCGCGGGGCCCTGCTGCAAATCCGCCGGGAACACGGAGCCCTCGGGAGCAGCAGGATCTGTTCCCTCCTGACACTCGCTCGCGGTTGGGGACTGACATCTGAGGGGGGAGGCCAAGCACGGGCAGCTTTGGCAGATGCCAAAAACCCCCAGGCCTGGTTTGTTTTTTTTGTTGTTCTCCAGGGTTTCTCCAGCGTGGCAGCTTGAAGGCAGCACAGGGGGTGGGGACACGGGCTGGCACTGTTTGTCACTATCAGAAGGGGTCACTGCTGACAGATGTCCTCAGAGCTTTTAGAGCCCACAAAGCTGCTAAACACTAATTTTTTAAATGAAGTTGTCAACTGATCTGTGATTTGATTGTGCAATTGCAGCGTTCAGGATAAATCATGCAGAAAATCATCTAATTAAACTAATAAGGAGTCCAAGGCAGGATGTTCTCTGGTTGTTGCCTTGGTCACAGGGGGAGGAGGAAAGACCCTTTTGGACATTTTTTTTTTGCTCAAGACAGGGAAGAAGATGAGACTACTGTGTAATTTCACCTGGACCTTCCTGCAGCCCAGGAGCCCCTGGATGCTGTGGTATCACAGATCCATGCAGAAACTTTGGCTCCCCATCTCTCATCCCTGGCTATTTTCCTGGTGAGGCCAGGCTGGGGTGTGGATAAGGGCAGGGAATATTAATTTTGGGGCTTGCCTGCCCAGCTGTCCAGTGGTGACTGAGGAAATACAATCCTCTGCTGTTTTTACCTCGCTCATTTTCCCACTGTGCTTCCCGGGCCAGGAATGTCCATGCAGGAAGACAAGGGCTGGTGTGGATATCCTGGAGCAAAATGTGGCTGATCCACCTCTGAAGAGGGATTTAGGCAGCAGGTCATTATCCCAGAAGTCAGAGGGGATTCCAGGCAGCTCTGAACAGGATCTGTTTCACTCCCAGCCTGCCCTCTCCAGCTGTTGTGTTTCCGTAACTGCTGGAAAATCCAGGGACACATCTGGAGGGGATCTCCAGACCTCAGGAGGTTCACCAGTCTTCCCAGGTGTTTTGTCCCTCTTTAAATGGCCTGTTTGCTGGGTGTTTGTTGTTAATCACTTTTGGGTGATTAACCTGCGGGGAAGGGTCTTTGCAGAGCTGTGGGGTGGACTGGCCCAGTCTGGGTGCAGCTCAGTGAGTGCAATAGTTTTGTCTGAGGGGCAGACAGGGATGGGAAAGTGAAACAGAGGCTTCTGCCAGCATTGCACAAAGCTGATTTTTGTTCTGAGGTGACACCTTTCCTCCTTTTAACAAGCAAATCATCTAATCCTTTAGGTTGAAGACCCTTAAGATCATTGAGCCCAACCATTCCCCTGATGCATTAAATGGCTACCTAGGAACAGAGACTAGACAGGAATAAAGGTGGGATTTATCTGAAAGGCCTTCAGAGGTCACACTCTGGGCTCCAGAGGCTCCTGCCTCAGTGCATCCCAAAATGGACAATGACAGCTCCTGAGTTCTTCCCACTTTGATATCAGCATCAATTGCCCAAGCAGAAGCCAGGCAAGGATGGAATTTGCCCAAGCTTGCCCCCCTCTCGCCAAGATGAAGGTTTGCAGTTGTTGGGCCCAGGAGGGTCTGGGTGTCCTTGGAGAGCGAGCTGGAGAGGCTTTGTTATGTCAGTGTGAGCATGAGAGAACAGCACTGAACGAGCTCCAGGGAGCTTCAGAGTTACACTGGGCATTGCAGGATTGGAAAAATATAAAAGTTAAAACCCAAGGCATCACCCCCTCATCCCCAAGTGCCACATCCACACATCTGCTCAATCCCTCCAGGCATGGCAACTCCACCACTTCCCTGGGCAGCTGTGCCAGGGCTTGCCAACCCTTTCAGCGAGGACATTTTTCCTACCATCCCATCTGAATTTCCCCCAGTACAACTCGAGGCCGTGTTCTCCTGTCCTATGGCTGTGTTATGTAGTCTGGAGAGCAGGAAGAGCTGATTTTCTGCAGCAGGCACACCACATGCACTGGTACGAGCGTGAAGAGCCTGAGAAATGGGATCTGAGCCGGGTGGAAATAAAGGAGTGGGAGTCAGTAACTGTCAAATCATGCCAAATGAAAGAGATTGTATTTTGGGTTCGCCTTGCATAAAGCATGTAGGATGGCCTGTAGCACATTTCTTTTCTCTCTCTTTCTCATCTCTCTCGACAATTTTTCATTTGGTCACCGAAGTGAAAAATTCATCCTTTGCACTGCTTTAAGTGGAATTCCGTGTCAGAGAGTTTCTCGAGGAGCAGCGGCGGCAGGGATGTTGGTGGGGAAGGTGGCAAGAACAGCATTAATCCCAGCTCTGTGCTTTGGGCCTGAGAGAGCTGTTAACTCACAATAACACCTCGGGGGATTATTGATTTTCAAAATGACTGTCGTGTTTTTGACAGCGTAATTTTGTCACTCCCTGGGTCATTTTACTTTCTAATGGGGAGCAAAGTCAGAGGATCACACTGCTCTTTAATGGAGAAAGAGCATCCTGGTTATCCAGCTGTTGTGGGGCACTGGGAAAGGAGTGTACTTCTCAAAGCTTGGAGGTTGGTTGAAAGTCATGCCTGTGTCAAGCAGGGTTGGGTAAAGTCAGATCCTTCTGCTGCAAACCAGGATTAAAGGTGTCTCTGAAACCACATCAAGCCTCCACTGAAACATCCAGGATGGACTTGGTGGCAGTGAGAAGCAGGCAAATTCCTGCCTGGAATGTGAGGGAAATCTTTGTCTCAGACACATCCCAGCTTTTCAGCTCTCCAGTGGGAAACTTAAGAAAACAGAATATTCCTGTAGAACTGTTCCCTAGTTCTGATCCAGGGATGAGGAATCTCCCAGAAAGGACAGGCTCAGTCAGTCAGTCTGCATCTCTTCCCTGCTGGTGGGAAGCTCTGGATCCAGCTTTGCTGGGAATGTGCCGAGCCCACTCCCCCTCCTCTGCTCTAGCACCAGATCCTGGCGTGGGGAGGAGCTGGGAAGAGAGGGATACTCCCTGCTCTCAGGCACCAGTTCCTTGTGGGGAGTATCACCTCCCCTTCCCTCAGCAGCCGAGCCAGACTCCGTCTGTGCCTGATCCAGATCAGATTCTCCTGTAACCGATGCCTTCTGCCAAAGGAAGGGAATTGGCCCAGGAGCCTCTGGAGGAGGAGCAGCTGCCCTGCGTGCTCAGAATCCAGGTGCTCATTGCCCCAGCTTCAAAATCTCCCATCAGAGAATATTTCTTCACTTCTGTTTGAGTTCAAGACCCTGGCCTGGGAAGGGTCCTTTGTAGCTTAGTTTAAGATCAGGATCAGTTTGGCCTCCAGGCCGAGTTTATTGTTTGGTTTAGTTTGCCTGGAGTTATTTCCTGCTGGCACATTTCTTGTTCAGATCTCCAGCTAAAGCTCTCCACTGGAATGACAACATTGCAGGAGCTTTTCCAGGGTATTCCTAATTATACCCCACAGGGCAGCCAGCAGGAAAACATGTCCAAGGGGACCTTTCCCATCCCACTGCACCACGACCGCTCCTTTTCCTCTGCTGCTTCTCCACCCTCCCACCTGCCACTTCCAAAGATGACCACGGCACTACAGAAAGCTCTGATTTATCTGTGAGACCAGCAGAATGAAATATCCCACCCCAAATGAGGATCTTACCCAGTTAGAGGGAGGCCACTGGGTTGCTGAGGCTGCCAGAGGGTGCTGCTGTGGGTAATAGGACTTGAGTTGGAGATGTGGGATGGGAGCCTGGGCCAGCTGCATGGGCAGAGACAGCTCCCAGAGCTGTTTAGAACTGCTGGCCTGAGTTATTGTCGCTTTAAGGACTCAAAGTGTAACTCTTCAGTTCTCAACTTTCCTAGCGTTTACTCCAGAATCTCCGGAGAGAAAGGGAATAGGTGTGGCTGGGGAGAGACCCTTGGCAGATAAGCTTCCAGCAGCTCATTATCTGTTGGGGAGATTTCAATGCCTGGGAAATATAAAGCTGCTAATTTGTATTTTAATATTCCTCCTGTGTCCCATTGGCCGTATAAATTAAGTAAATTCAATCAAAGGCTATCCCTTATCTATTGCCTGCCTGTGCCTTGCTGGGGAGCTGGATCAGCTACGGAGAGAGAGAGGCTGGGAATAGAAATCTGAGATCCCTCCCGATATATCAAAGTCAGACAAAGGGAGAGCATTGATCGCAGGCAGCCAGACAACAGCCTGGGCAATAAAAAAAAAAAAAAAAGAAAGAAAGAAAGACAAAAATTTTAGAATAAGATGAAGAAGAAGCAGAAGGAACAATCCCTCTTTTCCCTTCCCTATCAGCATCCCGAGTCGTGAATTACAAGTGAGTGAGAGCTGACTTATTCCTTTTTTTTGAGGGAGAAACTCACGCACAGGAGTCAGGGCAGCAGGAATTATGGCTCCCCTGGCCATCGTAGATCGGCCCCCCTGCGAGCCTGTAGTATTTTGTATGACTGTTTATGGGGCTAACTTTAATGTCTTAATATATATGTGCAGTGTGCCAGAATTACAGCTGCAGGGGGAACCATAACTTGGAACTTCCTGACTTCCGTGCGTGTAAAACCTCAGCTGCAATGGTAATTTACTCTGGGATTTTTTGGTTTGTTGTTGTTGTTGTTGTTGTGAGTCGTTCCCCCACCCCGATTCTTTATGGATACAAGAAGGACAAGAAAGCAAAATGCTGGTTTGGTGCTGGAAATGATGGATTAGCACTGGTAATTCCAGGCAGGATGTGGCTGTTGGTGGAGGGGAGGTGGGAGTTTGAAGGCCGTGGCTTGGAAGAAGAAAAGGAGGCCCGGAGCTGTTGGAATAACAAGGACAGGAGGGTTTAGGAGTGTTTGGTGTTGCTGGAACAGCCACATTAATATCAGGATGTGGGAAGCAGCACTGGAAATCGCCCTCGCAGGACCAGGCAGGCAGAGCTTGTTCTGCTCTTATATCAAAGCCAGGAGAGCCTGGGTTCATTCTCGCTGCCAGCACAGCTTTATGGCTCCACGTTGGTCAGCCAGGAGTAGCCAGTCGTAGGATCATTGAATCCTTGAGTTGTTTAAGGTTGGAAAAGCACTCCAAGATCATCAAATCCAACTGTTCCCCCAGGCCATCACTGAGCCACGTCCCCAAGTGCCACATCCACACGTCTGTCAAACCCCTCCAGGGATGGGCACTCCAGCACTGCTCTGGACACCTGTGCCAGAGCCTGACCACCCTCTGGAGAAGGAATCCTCCTGGGAAAGGCAGGGCAGACCCTGCAGGTACCAGCAGTGAGGGTGGGGAGGACAGTGAGGGCTTCCCCATCCAACCAGAGCGGGGCTGTTTGTCCAGCAGGGCCAGGCTTGGTTTGGTTTGAAGGTTGCACAACTTTTAAAACACTTCTCTCTTCCTTTTCCTCATGAAGAAAGCTCACACCACCGTCAAGTTTGAAGCAAAGAAATTGTTCCCTTGAATGATGTCCCTGGTTTCCTGCGCCTCCATCTCATGCTGCTCCTCTAATGACTTGATCAGTGCGATGGCTCTTCTCTGCTCCGCCGAATCTCTCCATCTCACTCAGCGGCACCTCCGAGCTTTAAGGTCTCTAATTCTGTGTTGAAAGCACTTGAAATCAGCTCAAAAGCTCGGAGGGAGCGAGGGCAGACAGACTGACGGGTGGACAGAGTGCCACACTCAGTTTGATTGCTCTGGTTTTATTTCCAGCAGCAACCTGAATGGAAAAAAATTAAGGCAAATATGATTTTGAAGGGGGGAAAAAGGATAGAATTGAGTTTAAAGGAAAACTGGAGTGAAAAATTTCAGCTCTCTTGAAAGCACATTGTTCTCCCAAAGGCCAGAGCTCTCTCTGTTGGAGACTCTCGCAGGAAGAGCAGGTGCAGGGCAGGTCTGGCTTGGGGGGCTCCCTGTGGGTGTCTGCTGCCCAGAGATGTTCTTCTGCCCCTGCCAGCCACAGCCTGTGCTGTCCAGCCAGGGAAACTCAGCCCTCAAACCAGCACACCCGAGTGCTGCTGTGGGGTCAGGGTGCTCTAAGAGCTTTACAAGAAATCCTTTTCCTCCTCAAAGCATCACACCTCTCTCCCATCCCTGCCCAGACTGATTTGTAGTCACCAGTGTCAAAATCCTGATGCCCTCCTCATGCTGTTGAAAGCAGCAGAGGTACCCTGAGAGTCTTTTTCGCCCTTCTGCACCCAGAAATGCAGCAGAGAGAAAGAGATCCCAGCCAAAGCACGCTGAAAATAACCACAGGTCTGCCAGAAGAGTAACCACAGGTCTGCCAGAAGAGTAACCACAGGTCTGCCAGAAAAATAACCACAGGTCTGCCAGAAAATTAACCACAGTTCTGCCAGAAAAATAACCACAGGTCTGCCAGAAGAGTAACCAGAGGTCTGCCAGAAAATTAACCACAGGTCTGCTAGAAAATTAACCACAGGTCTGCCAGAAAAATAACCACAGGTCTGCCAGAAGAATAACCCCATCTCCACTCTCTCTAAACTACTCACAACACTGAGCGTTTGCTGCCTGCCTCTGCCTCCCCCTCTGGATAAAACCACGCAGGAGGAGCGAGCCCCTCGCCTACAGCCAGCTCTTTCTCCTCTCCATGCAGGGATCAGGGAGGCTGAGAGGCTCCTGTGCTGCCCCAGAGCCCTTGGCAAACACGGCGCAGCCCTGCCAAGGATTGCGGCTCGTTTTCCCCAAGGCTGGTGTAGCATTAAGTTCTTATATCCGAGAGCAGCCTTTCAAACTGCTGCCTGGTGTGTTACATAAATCCTCCCCAGGATCCTCAGAGACTGCAAGCAATTACACCGAGGTGCTGAGGAAGCAAGTGAGAGCTCAAAGAAAGGTTAAGAGAAGAGGAGGGGGAGAAAAATAAAAAAGGAGCAACAAAAATCCCAGCCCTGCGAGCAGCTTGGAGTGGGAGGGAGGCCGCAGGAGACAAGGCTGCGTGATTTGGGTGGAAATTGCTGCATCCTGGCCCATTCCAAGCAGGGCCCAAGGGAATGTCACCCATCTGCCGACCGTGGTACGATTTGGTGATGATCTGGAACATCATTTATGCCCTGAAACGGGAGAAACTGCTGTCAGCAGAGCCCAGAGATGGTTCCTAGAGACCATGGGTGCTCCCCTATCAAGGACATCCCCCCTGTACAGACCTCCCTGTCTCCTCCACCCAGGTATGTGGGCGTGCAGGGCAGCTCTGGGAAGGCCTCTTCACTCCCTCTCACCTTGTCCTGCAGCAAGAAATGGCAACAGCCAATATCTGACTCCTCACAGCCAGCGGGAAGCACAAGAGGCTTCCCTGGAGAGCAGCTCAAAGCCAAGAGTGGCCTGCTCCATCCCTGTCCTGGAGCCCTTCCAAGGTCCATCTGCAGCCTGGGATGGAGTGAGGAGCCAGGACCCGGTGACAAGGTGAAAGGACTGAGTTGAAAGTGCTGGAATTCCCTGGGACAGGCCCACAGTGGAGAGCTGGTATCTGGTGTCCTGGGTTAAAAGATTTGCCCAAAAGTATGGATTCTATCACCATCTTCATGAGCTGTTGGAACCAGCTGGGGCAGTGCTTCCTGCCTCCTCCCTCGGGACTATCTCCTGTTAATGTCCCATCAGTGCCTTGCCCATGGCTCACCATCCCATTGGGAGATGCTCCACCCAGAGGGAGGAACCAAGCATTCCATCCTGGATATAACCTGGGATTCCCAACACCTCAGAGGCCTTTCCCACTGGATTTCCAGAGGACAAGAGCTGCAGAGCCACCACTGGACCTTCCGAGGAAGACCAGACCTTTCTACAGGAGCTCCAACAGAACCACATCCATCACTTCAGGAGGAGCAGCCACCATCTCATGGGACTGGCACTGCTGCCCTGACTGACAGGGTGTCAGCTCCTGTCTGACTCTGTCAGTTTGAACCAGGGTTTTCCTGCCTTGTTATATAGATATAGATATATACGTAAAGAACTGTTATTCCTATTCCCCATATCTTTGCCTGAAAGTCCCTTAATTTCAAAATTATAATTATTTGGCGGGAAGGGAGTTACATCCTCCATTCCAAGGGAGGCTCTTGCCTGCCTTAGCAGACACCTGTCTTTCAAACCAAGACATCCAGCCAAGTCCTGGTGCTCCGGGCAGCCTCAGCCCTTCAGGTCTGGCTCACTCAGAGCCAACCTGGGACTTGTTCCAGTGCCTTCCAACAGCTGCAAATGTGAGCTGCTACCTTCCCTGCTTTCCCGTGTCCCCTTGGGGTGATCACCTCCATTAGTGAGCCTCTCCAAAGTGCTTCCAGAGCAGTGTGTGGAGGCTGCTGGCTCGAGGTTCGATGCGGAAGTGCTGTTTTCCCACGGCTGCCCTGTGCCCAGTGCAGCCAGCACTGCCTCCTTCCCTGATGTTTTGCTCTCCTTCAGCCCCAGAACGTTGCTATCCCTCACCACCTGACAGCTCCAGTGCCTGGCCAAAGGTAACTTTTGGGGAAAGGAGGGGGGGGGTTGGGCTTGGAGTGAATCCATCAAATAGATTTACCAGGGCTGCCTGAGTTCCTGGTGCTCGTAAGAGATGCATTTCCCTAATGGACACAGGCATGGATTTCACTGCCAGGCAGCTGCATTAAGGAAATGGATGGCAGGTCCTGGAGACATCTGAGCTCTGGGTGGAGGAGGTTTAATCCAGGGACACAGTCCTGGCCAATGTGTCACTGTCTGGTCGGAGGATGCAATAATAACTATCTCTCTTAGCTGTTAGGCTGGGCAGCTCCTGATAACCTGCCCTTATCAGCAGTGGAAGCAAACACAGGGAGGCTGGAACAGTCAGGCAGGAGCAAGGAAGCAGCCCAGGAGTTAATCCATGACTGCTCAGGCCAGGCAGCCTCTGAGGGATCCCTGGCAGGCAGCACAGGCAGCCTGGGGGCAACTGAATTAGCAAAACATCTGGAATCCTTCCAGAGGAATGGCAGGGAACTACAGGGTGCTCAGAGGGTGGCTGATCCCCCCAAAGCAACCCCTGGAGCAGCAGCGGGTCAGGATTTTGTCTCTCTTCAGGTATGAAGTGGGTAAAAACTCCACCTCGGGACCTCCACGTCCCAGCACAGCCCCGTGCTCGTGGCTGTGTCCCCAGGACCCTCACTTCCATGATATTTTAGCTTTGCCAGGCCTTTTCCCTATTTCTTTCCCAGGTGGGGAAAAGAAGGTGGGTGTAGCCCTCAGAGCTGCCTGGCTCCTCCTCAGCGCAAGGAGCTGGAGAGGATAAAGCAAATCTGAGAAAAATAGAAGGAAAAGGAGAATCTGTGGGCCACTGACATCTTTCCTGCTACCTCCAAGCATCTTTGAAAGACTTTCTCTTCCTTTGACAGAGCCAGCCAGCCCTTCATCTGAGAACTGCACGAGTCCCAGGCAGCTTCAAAGCTGGCTGGCTGCATTCACATTCCCAGCTGCGAGGACTTTCAGAGTCTATATTTAGGCTTTTCCATAGGATAAGGGACAGGCAGCATGGGTTCTGCTGAAGGAAATTATGTTTCTCTGACCCGCTTAAATCCTTTGGATGAGTTAAGAGACCAGTGGATAAAAGGGAATGAGAGAGTATATATACACACACTCCTTCTTTTGAATTTCAAAAGCTCCTTTTTTTGATAAAGACCCTGACAGAGAGCTATCAAGGCATAATGGTGACCAGGGGGTATGAGTTAAAATCCCTGTGATAGATTAATGCTGGTGGAGAGAATGGGAAGAAATGGGCAATTCTCAGCAGGGGAAATTGTGATTGTCAGGGGGACGTTCCACAGGAGCATTGCTCAGTCTATTTACCCCTGGCTGTGGCCGGCCAGGGCTGAGCAGAGGGGTGAGTGTGCTGCTGACACGTTCGGTGTGTGTTTGCAGCGATTCCCCAGCGCTGCCAGCGCCGTGTCCTGATTTCCACCTCCGACTGACGCTGGCCCAGCTCCGCTGCCAAGAGTCGCCTCTGATTTGCACTCCAGGCCCTTCAGTTCGCAGGCAGCGAGGGAAGCAGACTGGAGAGGGCTTGTGCCGGGGCTGGAATGCTCATTCCCAGCTGCCCACATTCCCGGCACGCCGCGGCTGGCACGTTTCGCTGCCATATGTCCCCAGTCCGGGGCTGTGGCCGCCAGTGCCCGCTTTGGGAGAGCTTCCCAGCATGGTCGAGGGAGTTCTAATTAGTCTGTGGCCCTGGCAGGATGCTGGGAGGAGGAGGTTAATTAGCAGGATGCATTTGGACACCTCTGCAGGGAAGGGAGAGTTGGGCTTCACCTTCCACTCTGATTTTCTCCGTTTGCCCTGCTTGCCATCCCTGTGTCTGTCATCGCTGTCCTGCTCTTCCTCTCTGGTTCTGAGATCCTGCTGCTCCTGCCATGGCAGCACACTTGGGATCACACTTTTCCCTGCTCCCCAGGCTCCGTGGGCCAGGCCTGAGCAGGCTGTGCTGGTGTCTTCTTGTGCTGAGCTCGCCAGTCCTGCTGAGACTTGTGTCCCACAGGCTTTCTGCCTTTGCTCCCTTCTTCAGCCCCTCACCCACACTCCCTTTGCTGCTCCCCTGCTGGAATTGTGGTTAAATTGGATTAGAGTAATTAACTTTTGGTCACACTTTTCAGTGAGCAGTCAGGAGGGAGAAAAAAAGAAGGGGACGTTAATTGAGATGAAAGGAGACAACGTCAAGCAAGGAGTTCTGCTTAACTCGTGTTGGTGAGGCCCGGGGAAGTGTTGCAGTGTTTGCCGTGGGCATGGAAAACCTCTGGCATCTTCATCACCCTGCATCATACTGTGCTCTGCTTTTGGGAAAGGGCATAGTTTGGATTGAATTTCTCATTTCTCTTCCCAAATTTCCTTCTCCCCACGTTGATAGACACAGCTTCACCTACACAATGTGTGAATGTTAATTGGACAAATTATTTTGGCTTGGTGGGCTCCAAACCCTGTCACAAACTCAAACATGTGGGTGCTGTCTGCTCTGAGAAGCCCTCGTGGAGGTGTTCCCATTCCCTGTAAACAAGGATTTGGCCTCGCCTCCCACAGCAGCTCCCAGCCCCTGTGACATTTTGATCTGCTCCAGGATTTATGGGAGGGAAGATCGTGCCTCATCTGTTCAATGAAACGCCTTGGATAAGGCATTTCCATTTATTAAGGCAGTTATTAGATAATAATTAAGCACCAGTTGCTGGCAGAAAACATATTTATGGAGGTTTAACCGTGCAGCCTGAGAGAGACAAATAGAGGCTGTGGAAGTGCCTGGAGTTTCTCATTCTCAGGCAGAGGCACGACCTGGAGCTCAGGACACTTCCACGGCCAACAGCTGGGTGGGAACTGCTGAAAATGGGATGTTATCTCAGCAAGGGGAACTGGAGCTGCTCTGCTGAGGAGAGACACTTTCCAAAGCCGAGGGAGCCTGGTTTGGGAGGGCTCACGCTGCGAGCCAGGCGTCCCCTTCCTCCTCCTCCTGCTGCTGCTGAAAGCTTGCTGGTCCTGAGCGCTGCATCTCAGAAAGCTTCACCTCCCTTTCCAAGAGCCACGACGGCAAATTCCTCCTCCTTTTCCAAGAGTTATGCTGGAATCCTGCTCACAAATCCCTGCCCTCCTTCAGGGCTGTGCTGGCATTCGCTTCTGTGCTGCAGCAGCCAGCAGGGAGGGGGCAAGGGGAGCACAGAGAAATCGGGGGGGATGTGAATGAGAACGCTCTCTGAAGCTTGGCATTAGGCAGGGATTTGGGAAGGTCGGGAAGATATAAAAGGGACTTGAGAGAAGCGTTTTCTCCGGGATTAAGACCACGGAGTCCATCTCGCTGTGGTTTTTAGAGCTGCCTTGAGGCTGTGTAACACGGCAGCTTCAAAGAGGAGCGAGAGGAGCAGGAAATTAATGGGGCTTCTCCCCGTGCCCTGCCTGTCCTGCTGCACTCCGACTCTGCAAGGACTCAGGATGAGCAATTAATTTGGGAGATGTGGGCCAGCCTGGAGGTCGCAGGCAGCTTGGCTGGGCACACATGAGTCCATTTCATGCTCTACCTGTGGCCAGGTGCTCCCTCCTGCCTGCATCCCCCACGTGTTCCAACTAGAGGGTTGGAAACCTCATCCCCCTCGACCCCCAGAGCATCTCATCTCCTTCTCCCTTTCCCAGTGTGTCACCGCTGCAGCGTTTTTTCAGCACGTAGTTAAACCCAATAAAATAATCATTATTGCTGCAATTATTTCCAAACAGATTAAATATCTGCCATGCTCCCAGTCCCGGTGTAAAACAGGAGGGGCCATAAACCACCTCAGTGCATAAAAACGGGGAAGGGAGAGGGAAGGGACGACATTTCATCTGGCTTCCTCATGGGCCTGTGTAGTTACTGGGAACATTTGCATATTTTTAATGCGGTGCCTCTTTAATAAATTCCTCCCTCCAGACACATTAAAAATGGGGCTCTTGCCTGAGCATCAGGACAGGGAGCGTTGGCAACTCCAGACTCTGGGATCCGCCGCAGAGCAAACAGGCAGGGGGATGTCTGTGGGATCTGGGAGGGGAGGAGAGCAGGGAAGGGAAAGGACAGCACATCCCATCACTTTTTATTTTTGTGTACAGCATCAGCAAACGCCATCTGTTTAATTTTTGACCTTTTTGTTGTCTGACCTCCTTTGAACTTCACCGGGGAATTCTCCAGGGTAATATAGTTTCTTTGCGTTCAGGGGCAGGATTATTTGCTATTAAATTGGAATTCGGGGAAGAAACAGACTTAAATTCTTCTCCTGACCTGTTAATCTGCTGGGGAGTAAAAATATTGCCAGTAATTACAGGGTTTTCTCTCTTTTTTTTTTTCTGGCTTTTTGGTTGGAGTTCAAGCCAGACCCCAAACTTGCTCTTTAAGCCTCTTATGGCAAATACCTCTTTTCTGAGAACAGGCTGTGCTCTTGTGTTCCTCCAGTGCCACCATGTCCCATCCACTGTTCCCAGCCACGCTGCTGCCTGTGGGCCTGGAATATTTGGGGAAAGGGGAAGCCAGCCTGGATAAATATCTGGGCTCGGTGGTGTCTCCCACACAGTCCCAACAAGGCTGGAGGAATCCGAGTCCTTCAGGGCACTCTTGGAGGGATTCAGAGGTCACTCAGGTCCCTCACCCTGCCACGGGCTCCCACCTGGAGCTCAAAAGGATCTCCTCAGCTTCTGGCTACCTGATGCCTCTTTTCTTCCACCTCAGTGCATTCTTTATCATCTCAAAATTCTTTAACCTTTTCTCACCCCAGTGGGGCACCCAGGGAGAGGATGGGCTGAGGGATGTGGTCCCCAGCTGTAACTCCAGCCAGAAGTCATTGCTCCTCTGCAGTTCCCAAGGGATGAGGATGGTTCTTCTGAAACTTCTGGTGATTTTTCCCTAGAAAACAGTTAATTTCCTGGCCCCTGCCATCTCTGCACATAAAAGTCGCTTTCACTTTTCTCCCAGAATGCCTGGAAAGTGGAAGATGTCCAGTCCACAGCTGCTGCAAGCCAGCAAAATGGACCAATTCCTGTCCAGGTGGGCTCACCTGACACTGGGCAAGACCTGTACAGTGGAACAGCTGATCCTCCATGCCCTCTTTGCTCCAGGGGCTCCCAAATCTATTCCCTTCTACAGGATATTGCAACTGCTATTCCTGGCTCCTGAGGAGGGGGGAACATGTGGTGTATCTCCGGGGAGGATGTCCACAGAGAGCTCCACCTCTCCTGGAGCATTCCAGCATCCTCAGGAAACCTCAGCACCTTGGGATTGCCTTGGAACCCCACAATTCTCACTGAGCTGCTTCCCACTGCCCCCATTCCTGGCCAGCTTCAATGGCCCTGTCACTAATAAATGTTAATGAATGTTAATAAATGAACAGGAGAGCATTTTGGGGCCCTCTCTGCCTCTTACCCATGTGGGTGTAGCTCTGCCTGGCAGGCTGAAGGCCACGGAGGGTGCATCTCCAATCGAGAATAAGGAGAGTTTTAGTTAATGCACTCCAGAATCTGCTTCCACGGCACCTCCAGTGACTGTTTTATCAGCGGAACAGAGCACAGGAGAAATTGTAGATGAAACAAATACAGAAAATACATTAAGAGAGTAAGTAATGAGATCTGGGTGAAATTGCATCTTATGAAAAAGTAATCTGCAGCTTAGCGTGCAAGGAGGAGGAATTTGATGGAAGAGAAGGACTCTCAAGGAAGGAATGAAGGAGCACATTACAAACAGACAAAGACAGCCAGGTGTGTTGTGGAACGCAGGGAAGCAGTTAAATTAGGATGTAATGGGAAAGGTTATTTTAATATTCTCTTTTATGGATATCGGTGTCAATATTATCTCAGGGAAGGAGAGAGCGAGGGAGGAGGAGAGGGGTGTGTAGTTGTGGAGAAGGCAAATAAATTGCAGCGTGTACAAATTCCGGGGTCCTTTCGTCAGAAGGAGTGGACACAGGTGGCAGAGCTGGCTGGTGGCATTGTGCAGGGACACAGATGTCACAGGGGTTTGCAGGCACACACATTTCCCTACTCACTCCTAACAGGATGGCAGATCCCGCCTGGGAAAGGGCAGTCTGAGCTTCCCGAATCCAGGGCTTGTGTCTGGCTGGGATGCGGGGACAGTGATCCCCCCCCACCCAGGATGGGAGAGTTTAGAGCAAAACCTCCTGCTGCAGGGTGTATTTCAGTTTTGGGGCCTTTCCCTGCAGCAGGGTTAGGGGGGTCTGTCCCAGTGCCACTGGGATGGGGACAGAGGGGCTGGGACACCCAGGGACAAGCTCCTAAAAGGGACTTTCCCACTCGAGGCTGCTGGAAATGCCTTCACTTCAACCACACAGATCTCCAATCCAAGGCAGCCCCCGGGGCTCTCTCCCCAGCCCGTGGAGAGGCAGAATCACCTCCTCCAGAGGTTTTGTCACCCTCCTCAAAGTGGGCAGCAAAAACATCCACTGCCAGCACCCCTGCTCTAGCTCCAGGGCGGGGTCCAGGATCATGGATTTGGGGTGGCGAGGTGGTTCTGGCCTTAAACTGAACTTAAAAATCCTGACAGACACAGGATTTGTGGCACAGGGCTGAATTTGGGCTGTTCCTGCCCTGGCAGCTGCCCTGTGCCTCCCGCCTTGCCCTCATTCTTCCCCCACAGCCTCTGGCACAGCCTCTCCCATCCTGTGGCCAGGGCCTTCCCCTGGCGGGTGACACTTCACACGCCTGGCACTTATTAGCCTCTCCCTGAGCCAGCCCTAATTAAGTATTTGCCTCATTAGGCAGAGAGCTGGTGCCCTGTTGGCTTGCCGAGGTCAGCGCAGTGCACCTGTGAGCTGAACCTTCTGTTTATTCCTCCCCTTCTGCAGGGGAGCTGGAAATGGTAAAGCCCAGGAGCTGTTTGGGACATGTTTGATAAATCTGGGACATGAGGCACTTGGAAAGTGTCACCCCTGTCCCTCGTTAACAAGGAATTGAGCTGAAATTTGGGCACCCATCCTGAACTGGGAGGGTTTTGCCATTCCTGTGTGTTCTCTGTCCCCTCTTCCAAAAGTCTTGGAGTGGGAGTATCCCCCTGGCATTGGGGATTTCTGGAGCAAGAAGAAATCTCAGTTTCAAGTGTCACAGGCAGCAGCCAAGGCTCCCTGCATGGAGCTGCTCCTCTCAGGGCTCCCTCTGCCCTTGGCTGGCTACAGGAGGAGTTGAGGCTGGATTCATTTAGTCCAGCATGGAATTTTTGCTAACTAAAGTTTGATGAGTTCATTTCCTACCTGCTTTGCAATCTGACTCCAACACCTGCCGTTCCCAAACAAGCTGGGAAATGAATTCATTTCAGCCCAAGCCAGAGTGGGCAATTTTCTTTTGTAGTTTTGAATTTTTAGTGGCTGGAGAAATCAGCAATGATTTCATTTGGGACTGAAGGAAATGCTTTGTTCGACATCAAATGAGGAGTGGGAGGGTTTTACCCTTTCGAGTATGGTCAGGTGTAATGGGAGCCAGTGTGAGACGAGAATGAGCCCTGTGAGCTGAGAAATTGGAGTGGTTCCTATGAAAATGTCACACTGACGTGTTTCAGACTCAGGGTGGAGGGGAATGTTGCTTTCTGCTTTGGCTTTTTCAACTGAATATTGCCAGTGCAGACAAATCTGAGGGGTTTTTTTCTAGCCTTTATGCCAGTGTCACCCAGCTCAGGTGAGGACAAAGACCTGAGGCAAAGGTCCTTGATCCCAAGATTTGGTGCCCAGAGGGGGTTTGTGCTCGCTCCTCCCACTGACAGCACGGCCTCAGCACCATCTCCAAACCTCCCTCCTGAGCTCTTCCAGTTTGTTCCCATGCCTGGTGTTTGCACAGCTCCCTCCTTGACAGCTCCTCCTGTTTTGTCCCTGAAATGAACCACGTTGCATCCACTCAACACTGCTGGAGCCAAAAAAAAAAAAACAAAACCAAAAGAAAGAGATAAATTAAAGGAAGCTTTTTTTAAAAAGGCTTCTCACCTGGGCACCTTTGTTCCAGCCTCGGTGGAAAAGAGGACGGTGTTTTCAGAGTCAGGGCTGTTGAAATGAATGCAGATGAAATGGTACAGTGTAATTAATTAAATGATCTCCAGCACCTCAGGAGGATCACCAGCGTGCAGAGGACATAATTGGGTGTACACTGGCTGAATACATCATCACACACACACGTGTGGGCTGTGTGCCAGGGCCAGCCGCTCTGATCCTGCAGGATTTACAGTCCTGCAAAGCAGCTGCAGCCACAGCTCGGGAGAGCCCAGGGCAGGGCTGCCTTCCCTGGGACTTCCCTGAGGGGAGCTGGGCCTCGTGTGAAACACCTCTCCTGGGTTACAGTGCCAGATGTGCCCAAAAGTATGGAT
>VZRF01011477.1:22361-91707 GCA_013396875.1 Vireo altiloquus | reverse complement strand
AGCCATTTAAGGCATCAGGCCAAACTAGAAGGAAAAGATTAAAAATTGCATAGTGATTTTAGGAGAAAACAGTGGCTCTGGTACCTCCTAACTCAGCACTGGAAGGTCTGGGATCACCGAGCAGCTCCAAGGGTAGAGTTATTTCTTCTCTCGTGTTTGTCAGCCCAGTTAATATGTGGCAAATTAGGTAACAGATTTTTCTCTGAGAGATGATAGATCTGAAATGATGAACGTGGTTGATGAGGCCTTTCCTGCTCATGTCCCCAGACATGCTCTCATTCCACAGGTGTGGGGAAAGACTTCCTCCATGGATTGCTGAGAGTTAGACTGAGGTGTGAAATGAAATGAAATGAAGTGAAAAATATAGGAGAAAATATCTCTTACTGAGGGAACCTTCAACAAGGTTTAAGACATGAAAATAAAACTTAAAGTCGAAGTTGGGATCATAGCTTAAACAAGACAAAGATTAGTAAGAAGAGCACAAATGACCAGTTCAGGTTTTTTTGGTTTTTTAGATGAAGGAAGAAGGAAGGAAAAGTTGGGATGGGAGGGAGTTTAGAAAGTGTGACTCAGAAAATTAAATACTGTTTTATGTAGAAAAATATGAAAACAGGGAAAAGGAGAGATTGAGACACATATGTAAAACCTACTTATAATCAATTAAACATGAAAACAAACAAATAATTTCTGTATATTTTCTCACTCTTTGCTTTGATTTCCTTTTTCTTTTTTAGCTTTTTTTTTTTTGTTTTTTTACTTGGAACGGTTTCATCACTTCTGTAATGATAAGTGGCCAATTCCCTGACATCAAGGAGACTTTATATCAAGCAGTTGGCAGCTACTGGAGATTTTGTCACCTCTGAAAACACCTAACCTCTCATTCTGTGGGCTGCTGGGAATGCCCTGAGCACTGAGCACTGGGCAGGGCACTAATTTCAGGATTTCGGGTGAGAAATTCCACGTTTACATCTTCCAGGACAGTCCTATCATGTATGGCCTGCAGGGAATAAGAGAAGGGGGAAATGAAGCCAAAAATGAGCTTTCATTTTTGAAACAATTTGTTCTTCTGCAACACCTACTACTTAACATCCTCTGCAGGTGTTCAACCCTGCCGTGCACCAGAATTTCTCCAAAAACAGACAAAAGCAATTCTCGAGCCGTGGGTGTGCAGCCACTTCAGCCCACAGAAATCTGGTGCTCTACACGGAACTTTTGTGCTCTAGGATCCACATGGGTGCACAGAGGAACAGATCAGAGGCTTTGTCAGCTGGAAACTGATTAACTTGGGGTGGTTTTTGCAGCTGAACCAATCCCTCTGCCTGCCTTCAGAAGCACAAGTGGGAAAGGGAAGGGGAGGAGATGGGCATGGATAACTTTCTCCTATAGGCCTCTAGGACAGCTCAAAATGATGTCCAAATTTCACTCCAGCATCGGATTTAAGGTGATTATCCTTGAATTTATCTACTTGCGAGGGAGCTGTAATGTGAGCAGAGATGGAGGGCACAGGAATGTTTGTTTATGAGTCAGATTTTCTCTTGACTGCTACAAGAGCCCTTAAGTGCTCACCTGCTTCTTCCTTGGCTGGTGAGAAACACTTCAACAACAAGAATAAAGTCCTTGTTCTGAAGGTTCTTATTCAAATGGGTTTGCTTTTGTTTTATTTTACTGTCCTTATTAATATTTGTTTTTCTCTTCAGATTTTTGTTCCTCCTCTCTTTTCTAAACTACGAATGTAATTGAAAAAAAGGCCAAATTAACAAGAAATAAGGTGAGAACATATCGAATCAATTCAGGTTGGCAAAGCCCTCTCAGATCATTGAGTCCAACCATTTACCCAGCACTGCCAGGTCCCCCACAAAACCAGGTCCCTGAGCATCAGGTCTTTGTTTTATTTTCAATCCTGGAGTAAAGGGATGCTGTAATGAAGAATGAATCAATCAGGATGTCCAGGCTGGGAAAAAAAAAATAGATCTTTACTGAATTTACACAAATAAGGTCAAATTCTAAGACAAAGAATAATTCTAGAAATTAGATTGCCATTTGTTCCCTTTTTTTTCAGCCTGAATAATTGTTATTCTCAGGGGATTTTTTTTGTATTAGTCCCTATTAAGTTCCAGGCAAGCTGGAGCCAAGAGAAGCACTGAACTAGAATGGGCTTTTTAGGTCTTTCTCCTCCAGTTTCTCCAACAGGGAGCACATTAAAGATGTTCTGTAGGTGTTGGGGACACGAGTGATGGAGAATCAAGGTGTGCTGAATTTCAAAAGCAGTGTATAAGGAGCTGCACTTTCAGATCAGTGAGCAGCAAGGATTTGTGGCTTCAAGGTGATTTCAAGTGGAGTAAATGCATGAAAAGGATTTTGTGTGGATTTCATGGTGTGTTTCAATGCATACAAATGTAAAAAGAACACAAACACTGAGGAGATGAAGCTACTTCAAAATAGGAAAGGGGAAAACCTCTGTCTGCAGCAAGCCAAAATTGTCGTTATTTTAGTTTTTCCTTCCAGGAAAACGAGACCACAAGAAGCTGAACAGCTACTGAAGTAATTCCTGGCACATTTGCATAACCTGCACTTAAAACCCTCAGATCAGCAGCCAGATTAACTCACTGCAATGCTGCAAACTGTTGGACGGCCCAGGCTCTGAACCCAGACCTTTCTTTGTCAATAAACTGCTGCAGCACTATTGACCAGAGCTCAAATGAGTGTTTGCATGATCCAGCTTCAAAAGCTTGCAGAGCAAAAGGCATTAAATGCTCATGAGCTGGGAGGAGTTCAGAGGAGGCCAGCAGATAAAATCATCCAGGGATGGATTGCTCTGTTAGGATGTGAGTATCCACACCTCTCAGTATTTTGTCTTTACTTAGCCACAATTTGCTGTACAATTTTAAAATCCTGAAATATTAATTTTTTTTTCCTCACACTCACTCATCTGTTGTTTAGAAAATCAGGTTGTTTTACCTTGTCAATCACTCCTTTTTACTCCTTGGTTTTTTTTTCCTTTCATCTGTTCCTTCCTATGTTTTCTGCATTTTGTCAGCATTATTTGGTGAAACACTTCAGACACTTCATGGGTAATGAGAAATACAGTTTTGTCCTTAATATTTGGTAGGATCAAATATATCTATTTATATATAACTCATATTGCCTTATATTTCTCAAATTTCCAGAGAAAATTGTTTTTTTAATCCCATTTTTATACTTGGAAGGTCCATTCGTGATGTCAGGCTTGGAAAACTTTTAGATAGAGGTGTAGGCACAGAAATAATCCACAAGTTTTAAGGGTGTTGGTGACCAGGACATAAATGAATCAGCTGTATCAGCAAATTCTTTATAATCAGACCTAGAAAACTGATAAGGAAAAGATCTCAAAACACTAAATCCCAAAAAAATAGAAAATAGGAATCCATTGTTTTCCTGAAGAGTTTCTGTGGCGTTTTTAATGGATTTTCTGTACTGACTGTGAGATTAAATCCCCTGCAGTGCTGCTGTTCACTTGTCTTTCCCAGGACCTCAAGAAAGGTGCTGAATTCACAGATCTGTCCCTGGAAATTTATGCTCTCTAGGCTCTATTTAGTTCAATTGATTAAATCTCCTTTGAATAAACACCTAATGCACTGAGAAGCACCGAGAAGTTCAGTAACCTGCAGTCTTAAGTTTAGGTATCCCCGTCCAGGGAAAACCTACCCTGAATTACCAGTTTATTCTCTGCTTAAAAAAAAAAACAAAACATTTTCACACTATATTTAGTATTTTAAACTACATTGCAGAGTCAATTTTTACAGGTTTTGTTTTGTTTTTCACACATTGCTAATAATTTCCCAGCCGTGATCGGAACAGGTGTGAGACCAGGTGTGCTGTACTAAGAAAACATTAAAAATTTTTAATGAACCTTCAGGAGATGGAAATATTTACTGGAAATACTGCAATTATCAAGGTTTCTTGGAAGTTAGACTGCAGCTGCTTACTGGAAGTTCACCTGTGCTTGAGGATGCTGACAAATTCCCTGGCCCTGCTCTTTTCTTGATGGGATCCTGGGCTGACGAGTGTCAGGGCTGTCAACTCTAAAGATGATTGCAGTGCATCCAAAAGTGCAGGCACACGTTAATGTGTTCCTAATGGAGCTGCAAGCCCTTAGTTCAGCACTATTTTCTACTTTGTTTTATTCCTCTGCCAACCAGTATTGGGATATTATGCTCCAAAAATATCTTTTTTTTAAAATAACTTTTAAATGAACTCTCATTGAACAACTGAAAAATAACATTTGTTTCAATTTTCACAGATTTTCATCCACCCAGAAGTTACATTTGCAGGAGCATTGACTTTTTTTTTCTTTGTTGCCTCTTCAATTATGGGCCAAATTATGACCCCGTGAAACAAATGTTGAAAAAAACTACACAAGAGATTGAAGTTTTCTCCATATTCAACCTCCTAAGTTTCCTTATAGGAGCCAAGATGAAAAGATTTGCAAACTTGTAAAGGTCTCATCAACTTTTGCACCTTTTCTCAGGAGGAAATTTCAGAGGGTGACAGGAGGAAACAAAACTCTGACTTCTCCATTTTTCCCTCTCTGCCTGTGGACTTCCATCCTCGGGGCTGAAGTTTGGTGGGAAAAGGAGACACAGCGAAATCAGTGCTTTGTAATATTTGAGTGGATAGTTCCCGTTGTGTTGGGTTTTATGGAGACAAGAGATGGACTTGTTTGTTTTCCATGCACTTCCTTTTTTTTTCAGTGGGAGTTGCAAGGATTTAGCGCCTCACAATATTTCTTCTGTTGTCATATTGCGGAATCATAGAAATTTTGGATTGGAAGGGAGCTTAAAGCCCATCCATTCCCACCCCCTGCCATGGGCAGGGACACCTTCCACCGTCCCAGCTTGCTCCAAGCCCTGTCCAGCCTGGCCTTGGACACTTCCAGGTGTTGGAGTCCAGGAAAAACCTATGAACTTTTCCTGCTCCTCTGGGTGAGCTGAGAGCACCAAAGGAATGAGGAGATGTTGTTTAGTGCACCACAGAGTGTGGAGTTGGCGTTTTTAGGTTTTGCTATATATATTATATAGAGCCAACATGGAGATTCTAGGGTGTTGGCTTCTTCTTCTGCATCTTCTTCTCTCTTCTTCTCTTCCTTTTTCCCTCTGACATGAGTTCCTGTGGTTTGTTAATTGGTAGATAGAATTTAGTGTAGAGGAGACATGTCAATAAGGTTGATATTCACTGGTTTTGGGAACAAAAGAAGATAGGTAAAGTTTTCTAAGTGGTTGATAATAGATATAAAAGCTACCTGCTTTGGGTAGCCATTGCCATTCTGCCCTCGTGTTCCTGGAGGTCACAGCACAGTCTGTGCCTCTGAAACTTTGAGAAGAAAGAAAAATAAACAAGCTTTGAAACAGCAGAAAGAAGCCTTATTTCATCTTTTTGGGACATGGGACACTGAAATAAGGAACACAGCTGGGCCAGGAGTCAGGGTCCAAAAAGAACCCCCTTACACCAGGGATCCAGGGGCAGCCACAGCTTCTCTGGGCACCCTGTGCCAGAGCCTCACCTCCCTCACAGGAAAGAATTTCTTCCTAACATCCAATCCAAACTTGTCCTCTGGCACTGGGAAGCCATTCCCTGTGTCCTGTCCCTCCATCCCTTGTCCCCAGTCCCTCTCCAGCTCTCCTGGAGCCCCTTTAGGCCCTGGAAGGAGCTCTGAGCTCTCCCTGGAGCCTTCTCCTCTCCAGCTGAGCACCCCCAGCTCTCCCAGCCTGGCTCCAGAGCAGAGGAGCTCCAGCCCTCGGAGCATCTTTATCTTCCTCCTCTGGACTCATCCTCGCAGCTCCACATCTTGTCCTGGGGCCCCAGAGGAGATCCCAGCGCTGCAGGTGAGGTCTCACCAGAGCAGAGTGTTATGGCTGGGGAGTAGAGGCAGCCTGGTATCTCTAGCGAATCACCAAATTCGCCAAATCACCAAAAATAATCTAGTATTTAGTAGAAAGATAAAGCAGAAAGAGGTGGAGAATTAACCAACCTGGCAGAACGTGGGGGATTTTTGACCCAATATTGCCTGAAGTTCTTAGGCTTCGGACAGAGATTTGCTCTTTATTCATTTAGCTCAGAAGAGCTTGCTGAAGGTGTATCTGGACAGATAACATTATCTAGCTGTTTATTTCTGGACTAGCAGAATAAATCCCAAAATTTTACAAAATTATATCAACCTGTCTACTGTTCTGCAGGAAATGTCTTCCTTCACAGAGGATTTTTAACGAATAAGGTTTAAGCTCCATCAGGAAATGATGTCTTACAGCTTGCAGTGCATGTTCTGTTTTAAGATTGCACCTAATCACTTCAAATCTCAGGATCCATTTCCGAAATTCTTTCACCTGATTGGAGTTATGTAATGTCTCCCCTTGTGTTTATAGTTTGTATGGTGTCTGATATATTTCCTGAGATCTTTAGGGTGCTCAGAGAGTGAGTAGGCAGCTTTCTGCAAGTATATTTTAAGTCCTGCATTATCCCATTCTGATCACATTCAAGGCTGCTTCCATAGCAACACCTAAAAATATTAATTTCTAAAAATAAGGAAGTCCTTTAGTCGCTTACCACATGCAATTCTCCTTTTGTGACAAACAAAATAATCACTTCTGTTATGTGAACTAAACTTGGGAAATGCTGTCATCAGTTTTGAAGAGATTTAAGTGACTTCTCAGGTAGCTCCACCAACAAAACTGTCCTTGAGGAAGTGACAAGGATCTTTTAATTCTGCCAAAATTCCCCCCTCCCCCCAGAAACATGAGAAACCCTGTAAGTGATTAAGATGGGTTGTTTTAAATTAAGAGGTGAATGCTCTTCCTGCTCAGGATAGGGATAGGTCTCCACACCCAAACCCAGATGGGATGGAAAGAAGAGGTGGGGCATGAAATCCCTGCAAATAACAGTCCCATTGTTTGCACTGGAAGGTAGCAGAGACCAGAAAAAGTGGATTAAGATTTTAAACTGTTTTAGAAAAACCACAGGGGATTAGAAAGCCTGTGGGCTGGAAACAGGGAGAAACATTTTCCACGCAAGTAGCATCAGTTGTGGGATTTCACTCAACATTCTCCATTCTGATTATTGACCACGCTGGTCTCCCCTCAGCCTGTGCACTTTGGAGTTGAGATGCAATAGGCTTTTCTGCAACAGATCACAGAATCATGGTTGGATAGGACTCACAAGGATCATCTTGTCCAGCTCCCTGCCCCAGAATCCCATCCTGGACCTGAGAGATCTTTGTGCTTTAATTTTTTGTTCTCACTTTGAATTTTGAACTCCCTTTGGAGTGGGAGGTTGGATCTGAAACCATCACGTGATAAATGTTCTCCAGTTTTGCTGTCCTAAATCCAGAGACATCCCACTCCCCATTTGGTGCAGAAACACTACAGGTGGTGTTACACTTCTGTAGAGTGATCTGCAGGTTTGTATTTATCATCTCACAAAGGGTTTTGGTTTACTGATCTTGATTTGGGAGTGTGGTGGTGGATCAGGTGAGCTCTTAATTTTTCCTAATTCTCTTATCAGAGAATTTCTTAAAAAGAAATAAACCCATCAATGACAACCAAATGTTTTACAGCTGCCTTGTCTCCTTGCTGTTGGGACAATTCATTTCTGTAAAAGGACAAGGTGTTAGAATGAACATAAAAATGTAATATAAGGTAAAGAAACGCTTCCTGGAAGCATGGACAGTAACACTGCTAAACAGCTTTCAAGAGGAAATTCCTGAGTCTCGTGGATTTGAGGAGCTGAAACCTGCTAACCTTGGAAAACAGCATTGAAGTCTTGTGGTGTTACATAATACACATATTTTCTGTAGAGATCTGTACTTCATTCTGAGACAGAGCAATAGAAATGTCTTTTCTGAATATGGGATGCTCATCCATAGAGCCCCTTAGGGACCAGGATGTGAGAGGACTCTGGGACGAAGGGGATTTAGGACAGGAACAGTGTGTTTGATTACTCTTCAAGTAAATGAATGATGTTTTCAAGGCAACTCAGACTTGAAGCACTACTGATCCTTTTCCTGCCAAAGAGGTACAAGATTTCAAGTTGTCATCAAAACTGAGGAGCAGTGCAGGAGTTTTGGTCTCCCTTGGTAGCTCTCTTGGAATGTAGCACCCTCAAATTGCCTGGAATTCACTCCAAATCAATCACTTTAATCTTACTAAATTCAAGAATCCTCTCTACCTTTTCACATCTATTTTACTTCTCAGTGTCTCAAGTCCTTCATGTCTAGAGCAATACCCTGACGTGGCTTCTCTCTCTCTCTCACTCCTTTGATGATGTCATTGACCTTCAAGCAGCACATATTGACCTTTTTGAGCAGAAAGACAAGAGAAGACAGTGGTGATTGGGCATCTGGCCACAGAGCTTGTCTCAAATCTTCACCACTGGCGTGAAAGAAATGACACTGGGGCTACCTGCAATTCCTGTTGGATTTTAAAGTCTTTGGTAGTCTGATATTTCATTGAGTACATATGAAATTGGCCATTATTAGGTGGAAATTGTTTAAAATATACACAGACAAACAATGTGGTTGCATAACCTGTGTTTCTTTGCAAACTGAGCCATCCCTGCCCCCACAGAAACAGGCACACACAGACTTCTGTTTCAGCAAGGTTTCTCCATCATACAGCTGTCTAGTAATAAGTAGGTTAATAGTGATTCCTTTTTCAAGCTGGTTTTAAAAATGTTCATCTTCTTCTTCTGGCCTAAACACCCCATTAATTTTGCAACTCATTTCTCCCACCGCCAACATTCTTTTATTTCATCCATCTGCTGCATCTTAAAAGATCTTTATGGTAAGGACAGTTATGCTTTACATCTCTGTACAATGTCTGTCACAAAAAGTCCCCAAAATGGAAAATTATTTAGACTGAAACATCAGTATTTCAAGATATTTCTAAGTAATCTCCAAGAGTAGAAGTTTAAGCGTATATCAGAATCCCGAACTTGGAGAATTTGTCAGTGGTGGTTGTTGAAGCAATTCACGTAGATGAGGTGCGATGGTTATTTTCTTTATAGCTTTTTGTAATCTATTTTTTTTCCCCCAAACCAAGCTAAACTTTCCTTGGTGCCTCTGAGTGTAAGGAAGTTTCACTTGAAATCCTGGAGCACAATTCTGCTGTGTTTGACAGGTCCTATCTTGTTCTATCCCGGACATTGATCCTGAGCCAGGCAGGAAGCAGGGAGTAAACATTTCCACCATGCCTGGAGACACAGCATTCAAAAAGCTCTCTTTGCCTTGTTGAGATAGATTTGTGGACCAGTCAGTCCCAGGGCAGTGCTGCTGTCAGTTATTGATATTACCATTTAATGTACTTCACTAATGAGTGGAACTGCAACCTTAATCACTGCTAGGCAAAACAGCAACCAAAGCAAAAATAAAAGACTAGAAAGAGAGGAAAACAGCTGATGGGAAAGTGAATTCTCTTAGTTGGGCTCACCATTCATCTCATGGAGTAGCTAAGACTCAAAGGTCTTTAGGCACATGTGAAAGGTGAGCTAATGGATCAGGGTTAGGAAAAGGAGGGAAACATATAAACACACTATGGAAGGTTTACGCAGATTTTCAAATAGTGGATTTGTAGGTGAATCATTAGCACAGCTGCGGGGGAAGAGAGGAGGATTAGCAGTTTATAAGGCTGAGAATTTAGAGCCACACGCCTACTTTCACATTTGTAAAGTATTTCCTACGTGCCGGTGCACTCCTGCAATGTGAAATTCAGCTGTGGGTGGCTGCATTTCATCCCAGCCTGGAGAGGTGCTCATGTGTAAGATGGATGACTCTGTCATGTGTTGAGAGCACAGCAGTGGTAAATGGGGCTTGCCAAACGTTTTCAGCTGAAAACCACTCAGAATAAGGACTTTTCTCTGGAAAATGTTGTGGAGGTTTTTTTGTTCTTTCTTTTTTTCCCAGCTAACCAAGTAGTGGCCAATCAGAGCAATTTATCTAAATGTTCTTGGTTGGTTCTGAGTGTTATATTTCAACTTTGCTCACATCTCCTTTTTCTCTCTAAAAACTCTTCTGTGACAAAGTGCATACATTGAGGTATAAATCACGAGAAGTCATGAGTCAAAAGGAAAATTTTGGCCGATGAAGATTTATGAATCTCTAAACTGCAGGTTCAGTAACAACTCCCTGTTTTTTTTCAAATCACACAGCCTCAAAGAACCTGTCAGTGCACATTTGTGTAGTGGATGGGCAGTCTGACCCATTGGAAGGTACTTTACATCGATTTTCTTCAAGACTAAATCTTAGTCTATGCAGGGAAACTCAGAGAAATGAAAGCTCAAGGAGTCAAGTCCAGACGAGTTTTTAGTGAACAGCTTAACCCCAGCCACAGATTTCAGCCTATTGAAGTGAAATTCTGGCTGGCTCTTTACAGAAGGGATGGTTGTTTGTAGGGTGGCTGATAACCCCAAAATGATCAGAGGATTTGTTCCAATTTCCCCCATGGACTTCCTCTATAACCTTGACAATGAGAACTGAGGAATGTTTGGCTTTTGGAAGTCTTGGCTACTGAAACCCCTTCGATGCTCCTGGCTGGGGATCACAACCAACACACGACTGGCTTTTCTCAAATGGATCATTTCCCTTTGGCTTTCAGGGAAAAGCTTTTAAAAATTCTTGGGTTTAGCCAGAGGCAGATTGGAATTTTTTTCGTGGTCCTAAAATGTTTTCTGGGATGTTGACTGTCATTATTTTCCATTTTGAAGTCAAGGCTTTCTGGTGATATATGCACCTAGAGAGGCAAAGGTGACCAGCTGGACAAAAAACCACTGATTCAGAGGGAAATGGACCAGCTTTACATGGGAAAGACTGTAAATAGGGTTTTTTTCCTGTGATTTTCCAAGCAATTTAATTTTATCTTCATAACCATGAACACTTTATTTATCTGGTAAGTAGTTCACCATAAATACGATGTTCTTGGAGCAGTTGTCCTCCAAATTTCATCACTAAAAGAGTGGTCAGGCATTGGAACAGGCTGCCCAGGGAAGTGGTGGAAGTGTTAAAAACCACAAAGATGTGGTACTTAGGGCTATGGTTTTGTGGAAGATCTGGCAGCATTGGGTTAATGACCTCTGTGACCTAAGAGGGCTTTTCCAACCTAAATCATTCCGTGATTCTAAATTAAGGATTGATCCTCCAAGAGGGATCTTGGAAATACAGTGGCTGTCTTGTCAGTCAGTTACATTGACTTCAAATCACCAGGCTTTCTGGTATTTTTTTCCAAAATCAGTGTCTGTTTTTTTAAAACTCTGCCCAAAGAGATGGTGGGATTGAAGAAAGCACCTGAAGGTACAGCTACAAACCATCTCTCCTTCCTCTCTCTCGAGTGTTTTAGCCCTAATCACATGAAAAGATTTTATGGAAATGTTATTGATGGGCCATTGTTAAAACATGACAATGTGCAAGTGTTTGTGAGCAGGCTTTTCTTGTCATGCTCAACATGTCACTAAAATAATTCTTCAAAATCTTGCAGCAATTTTGCAGCATGTTATTGCCCAAATTATCCACGTCTGACACTAAAAACACTCTGTCGCAGTGCAATACCATAATTTCTTTATTGCAGTACATTGTGAAATATCATTTATAATTAGAAGTGTTTCAATGTGTTTGTTTGGCTGGAGTTTTCTTTTGTGGTTTGCTTTGCATTTTTTTTCTCTTTTTTTTTGTTGTAGTTCCTTCCTGCAAATAAGCTTTTGAAGAAAACAAAAAAGACAGCTACAAATCCAGGAAATCAACAGCAATTGTATTTGTTGTCATAGTAGAACTAATATAATTTTTGACATTTCAATGCATTTTTTGTTTGTCAGGAAATTTTCATCCTGTTGGATAGGGATGGGTTGATAGAATCTTTTTCACTCCAAACAAGAGAAATGGATTACTCTGTTTTGGTGCAGAGGAGCTACAGGGCAGGGTAGTTCTCAAAAAGAGATGAAACTAAAGGTTCATTTCTGGAAACAATCAGTTATATTTTACAGCAAAAATCTTGTCTATGCTTGTAAGGCTGATGCAATTTTCTGAAATAGAGTGGCCTCTGCCTGTAAACAACATTGATACCAAAAGCAGGTTTTCCTGTCCATTGCTGGAACCAATTTTCAGAGAGTTTTACCAAGGCATGGGATGTGTCAGAATGAAACATAGCAGCTGTGAGAGCAACCTTGGAGTTAAAAATGAGTTGTGCATCCTTCTGCTCCTAAACCACATAATTCTGATGCCTTTATAATTCTACAGATAAACCTGCTGGCCTTCTGTGCCTCCAGATTTGTCTTCATTAAACCCAACAGAATCACAGGATATTTGAGGTTGGAAGGGACCTCTGGAGGTCTCTAATCCAATGACACCAATCAAAGGGGAATCAAGTGGGTCAGGCTGCCCAGGGCTGTTTCCAACAGGGTTTTGCATATTCCTGAGAATGGAAACTCCACAGTCTCCCTGGGCAACCTGCTCCAGTATTTGATCACCCTCACAGCAAAGAAGGTATTTTATGCTTAAGCTGAATTTTCTGTAATTCAGTTTGTGCCCTTTGCCTCACATCCTGAAAAATCTCGTGCTGAAAAATCCAGTGCTCCTACAGCTTGGGAAAAAGGAATCTCAGGGGAGACTTTATTGTTCTGTGCAACTGCCTGAAAGGAGGCTTAGCAGATGGGGGTCAGGGTCTTCTCCTGAGCAAAAGGAGGAGGAAATCTCCTCAAGTTCTGCCAGAGGAAATGTGTTGGAATGCGAGTCCCTCTGGGTCTCAGGTCTTCGGGCCCAGAAACAAGCAAGAACATGGGGATTCAATTAAAACCACTGTAGAAACTGAGTCACACAAACATGAAATAGAAGTATAAACTTCAGTTTTCAACATAAATATATTTAAAGTGCCTTAAATACTGAGAAACTGTATTAGTTGAGTTAAAAAGCCCTTAAACCTAGTTTTTTAGTATAGCAGTGCTACCTTTCACAGAGTACCATCTTAGATAAAATATAAACATGGTTACATTACTGGCATTTTTTAGATAGGTTATGTACCTAAACAACAAGAACAGATAGAGACCACATGTGTAAATTCTAGGTAGGACTTGTGGAAGAGTTAGGGACTATTTTCGTAAATCAGAATTAAGCTTGGATAGGTTTAGAGAAGTAGAATTAGAATCCTGATTGGTTAATTAATTAATATAATGTATATCGCAGTGTGTAAGCTTGTTAGAAGAGGAACTAAAAATCGCTGCTATGGAACTGATGCTGCTAAGGCTGCTTTGCTGCTGCTTTTGCTTGGACTTTTGTCCTCAGACTCTCTCCTTCAGGGGAATTAAACAACTCAAAGCAGCACAGCAGCCTCCTCTTCTCCTTTCCCTCTCTGGATGGTGGAAATCCCCATTAGCTACTCGACAGAGGTGCACCTGAAAATGTGGTCAGGCATTGCAATAGGAATAAATAGGAATAGGAATAGGAATAGGAATAGGAATAGGAATAGGAATAGGAATAGGAATAGGAATAGGAACAGGGGTAGGAATAGGGATAGGAATAGGAATAGGAATAGGAATAGGAATAGGAATAGGAACAGGAACACGAACAGGGATAGGAACAGGGAAAGAAATAGGAACAGGAATAGGAATAGGAATAGGAATAGGAATAGGAACAGAGATAGGAACAGGAACAGGGATAGGAATAGGAATAGGGATAGGAACAGGAACAGGAACAGGAACAGGAACAGGAACAGGACCAGGACCAGGAACAGGCTGCCCAGGGAAGTGGTGAAATCAGCCTTGAGTGTGTTCATCGATGGAGCTCTTGGGGACATGGTATAGTGGCAAACACTGTGCATCTGGGCAAACAGCTATACTAGAATTTGAAGGTCTTTTCCAGCCTAAAAGGTTCTGTGATTCTGTAGAAGCTGTTCTTTACAATTCCATGTCACGTTATGTTGTTCATGGTCGTGTCATAATTATGCCATAAGTCATAGTTAGGTACTTCAGTGGTTTCTTATATGGCATTCCTGGGCTGGCCACTGGGAAAAAGTGAAATAAGATAAGTAATTTTCTTAAGAGTGATTTTGAAGTATCAACAGAAATTATATCCCTGACAAGCCAGACAAGGAAGTCTTGTTCTACAGTACCTAAAGAACATTAACAGTTAAAGATGGGAAAGGCTTTTTGGCAGGACTTGTTTAATAGGACCAGATCTAATGGCTTTAAACTAAAAAAGGGGAGATGCAAACTATGGAGGAAGTTTTTTTTATGGTGAGAGTGGAAAAACACTGACACAGGCTCCTCAGAGAGGCTGTGGATGTCCTGTCCCTGGCAACGTTCAAGGTCAGGTTGGATGTGACTCTGAGCCACCCCAACAGGGCTTGGACTAGGTCACCTTTAAAGGTCCCTTCCAGCCCAAGCTGTTTTATGATTCTTTGATGCTGGGAATGTTAAATCTCCCCCAAATGCCTCATTTAAAGCCGAATGCAGCATCTCTGATGCCGCCACCCACAGTCCTGCTCACAGTCCGTAAATCTTCCCTTCAAAAGAAAATAAGGCATCATGTTTGAAAATTCACCAAAAACCTGGGAGCAATTTATGTTCATGCTCTGGGGGAAAGTAACACATTTTCCCTATTTACATGGAGATGGTGGCGTGCTGGTTTCTTTCCATTCTTTTGTTGCTGTTTTTTTCTCCACAAAACAGCTGAGGAACTTCACAACAACCAGGGGCTGGAGTGCTCTTTGGCCAAACCTCATTACTGGAAAAGAGATGAAATGGCAACACTGTCCCAAACTTTTCCATGTCCATGAGAAAGGAAACAATGATTCAAGAAAAGAAAGAGCACTTGGGAGCGTGAGAAAGGAGAAGAAAACAAGATAAATGGCTGTGACCTTGGAGATATCGCTGCTGTGGACAAGAGAGAGGAAGAAGGTAAATGTCAGGGCAAATCCTAGAATGGTTTGGGTTGGAAGGAGCCTTAAGGATCCAAAGTCCTGCTGTGGACAGGGACTGCTTCCACTAGAACAGCAGAGGCAGTGTCAAGAGGCTGCTGCACTTCCTTTACTCACTTACTGAGAAGCTCTTGTGAGTAAATATATTCACCTTCTTTTCAAAAACACTCAAATTCCCACTGTCCATTTTCTAACCTTCTTGGACAGATTCCTTCATGGGATGTGGTCTGTCTTGGGGAAATAAATCCAAATCTGATGCAAGGATTATTTGGTTAAAATTAGTGTTTGCCTGATATTCTGGGATACAGCCTCCACCACAACATCGCCATTGCAGATTTCCCTCTCTCAAAAAACTCACGGATTTTATTTTATTTTTTTTTTACCGTTCCTTTGCTGTTTTGTGTTGACTTGGAGGAGTGAGTGGATGCTCCCAATTCCCTTATATTTAACCCACTGTTAAATCCATTGAAATACTTTTAGGTTCATGATTTTCTAACTTAAACCACTGCTGTGTATTCCTGTTGTAAAACCCAAACCAAACCATGAATAATTTATTAACCACAATAAATTCTTGAAAAGAATTCTTGAAAGGACTGAAATCTCTGCATGAAACAAACAGAAATATTGCCTCACTATCACATATATTTTACATAAACTTCATTAGCCCCAGTCCAGCCTTTCCACGTGCTCAGTTACCCTCATCTCAAGCGTCATCTAATTCACTTCAGGACCATTCCTGGGTAGTTGTAGGCTTTTTCATAGCATCTCAAAATATTGAACAAATCTGCCCACAGCCACCTCCTTTCCATCTGTGAGACTCACTCCCTTTGTCTTAGAGGATCACGTAGAGGAACAGCGATGGGAAACACTGGAAACAAACATTTCTCAGCAGCCTCCACCCTTGACACCAAAGTACTTGGTCTGCCCTTCAGCCTCCTGCAATCTTGTGTTGCTGTGGCTGTTTGGCAGCTCAGGGGAGAGCCAAGCACTCGATGTCATCTCTCCCAAAGCAGTGCTGACTAAATGCAGACATTTCCATTACTCACTCAGCCCACACTCCCTTGTAGTCGATGCACATCAAGTCCGCGGAGTCAATATTCGAGGCATGATTCATTTACTTCTGAAGCAAAACCTGTTGCAACCGCAATGTGCTGTAGCACAATAATGAGTTGCTGGGCAGGTGCTTGGAGTGCTGGCCCAGGAATGTGGCTTTGAAGGGACCTTACCTCAAACCCAACCCATGGCTGGTGCACACTCCTCAGAGTGCAAAAATGTTGTGGTTGATTTAACATGAGTTAAAGGAGTAAACATTTAAAGTGCAATTCTTTCCAAGAATCATTACCCACTCATTGATTCGCTCTCCCAGAATTTCCTTCCAGGGTGTTGAAACCCTGGAAGCTGAGAATTTTAAATTCTCTGTGCTGAAAGGCACTGATCCACAAGAAAACACCACATTTGATCTGAGGCCTTGGGACAGGCTTCCAAAATTGAGTGATAACATTAAAATCACTCATGTGTGTAATTTGAATAGAAGGTGTGGTGTCATGGGTGAAAAAGTTAAGATTAAATGTCTTGGAATATAGTAATACATATAATTAGACATGTGTCAAGATGGAGGTTTTAGGGCGGTGGCTAGATACTTCTTTTTCACTTTCTTCTTCCTTCTTCTTCATGGATTTAGGTGGTATCTTGTAATTGGATGAGAAAATCTGCACTGCTGAGTTTAGGGGTTTGAGTATTGGGTTAGAAATAAAAATAATTTAGGTGTCAACTCACTATTGGACAAATTGTCCTTGAAAAATCTTTGCAGAGCTAGAGAAATGCCATTATTATATAGCCTTGTTCCACCTTGTTACCAGAGCTGACAGCTCCTGAGACTGTAACATAGATAAGAACTAATAAACAACTGAGTCTGAACAAGAACAAACCACATCTCCTGTGTTCCATCCCAGCTCATGGGGAGTGAGGGCAAGAGGCTGGGAAAGAAGCTCACACCCTGACACCAGAGCTGGGAGAAGGGCAGGGAAGCTGTAAAACCTTTCCCTTCTGGAGCAGCTGCTTTACATTTCCAGGGAATGTTAAGCTGCTGGTAGGCTGCTCTCTGCCAGGATGTGTTTGTAGGTTGTTGTTATTTCATCAGCTTGCTGGAAGGAAATCAGATGGAACACGCTGATATCTGGGGATGATCATTCAGACAGGTCCAGATGCAATCTTTCTAATCACTGCTGTGTAATTCTCTGTTTCACGCAGGAAACAACCCAAGGACAGAAACTGCTGGATTCTAACACTGCCTCCTACAAAGACTCCCTCTATATTTAAGGTGATCTGATGAGCATTTGTTTTGTCTTCCTTGAGGAACAAAGAGTCCATGGAAGTCTTTTGTTGGCTTACTTGAAAAAAAGTCTGAAAAAAACTCCTTAACCCCTGATAAACAGCTTTTACAAGCATCAGTGTCCTGTTCTGCTAAAAATGCACTTAGGACACAGTCTTTTAAGTCTGTGCCATTGATCAAATAGTTTATGTTTATTATGAATTGAAGTCCTGGTTCTATTTCTCCATGATTAAAAAATGGACTGAAACCCATCATTCTAACAAATTTCTGCTGAAGTCAGTGGCCTGGAGCCAGCAGCTGACTTGGCAACTGAGCTGACCCATGAGCTTTCAAAATTTCTCTTGTTTATCTGTCCATTTTCTGTCTATGACAAAAAAAGTTTGGTGAAACTTGTAGGGAAAGGTCTTGGGGTTTTTTTGTGATACCAGCTGATGTGAGAAACAGACAGGCTTTCAGATCTGAAAATGTGAAAAAACCTTTCGGAGGTGTGAGCATTCAGAATCTCTGAGGAGAAGGTTTTACCTCAACTATAATTCATAGAAAAACTTGCTTACCTACTTCAGACAATGAAGACAAATTAAGCAATTAATTGTTTGTGGAGGATGTGGCCATCTTGGTCTGTATCGCATTCCCTTCCCATGATTTAGGGTTATCAAAAAGCATCCCTGCTTCAATGTAAATCATCTTTCTTCCCTTTTCTTTCAGACAAGACAGAAGATGCTTATGAGAGCATCACTAGGCCACCACGTTTGTACAGAGGTGACAATTTGGACAGTGTTTACAGGAATCATCTCCACACACACATCTACACACAGTCTGAAAAGCTGTGATACCAGCAACACCTGAATTTCTGCCCTGGAGATGTTTTAGCAGCAGCAGAAAATATCAGACTTCCTGATCTTGCACCCCAGGAGGTATAAATCTGAAAAATGCCATTGAATGCAGGTGAAATCTTTGGGAATATTTACACTACCTGCAAATCTCACCCACAGACTCTACGAGCAAATAGTCTCTCTTTGGATCTAAAATAACTTCCACTTTTCTGAATGGTACCCAAAATTAGATTCTATATTTTGGTAGAAGTTACTCTGGGTTTGACATCATTAGCAAAGAAACATCCATGCCAAGCAGTTCTGAGGATATGAGTAAGTGTATGTGTCAAGATAGATTTAAAAATAAAAAGCGATTATACCCAATCGATATTTCAAATCATAACTATGCAGGGGCAGGAGAAAATAGTAAATCTATTTTTATTTCTTGTCATGCATCAATTATGGCAATAACAATTACTACTTTTATGTATAATCAATTAAATCCACCAGAAACACCAAATCTAATAATTTGGGAAAACTATAAACCTGGATTTTGAGGTTACACAGAACCACTGTGACTAACTGAGCAGTACAGGAATACAGTTCTTGTATTTATTTATTTATTCTGATTTGGAATCTATTTATTAGAAGTCCAGAGTTGGGTTCTGTTGCCAAAGAGATTTTTGCTTTCTATGCATTTTTCATATATTTGTAGCTTTGTAGGCTACTAATACATGTTGTAGCTTGTGGTGCTTTTCCTACCCTTTTCCCCTCCTTTTCAGAACAGTCAGGTATCCTTCTAACACCCTGCTGAAATACTGTTCAGTCGTGTTTTCAAGAAGAGAACCTCCAACACGGAAATTTTGTTTTCCAACCAGAATCTGAGATGAAACAACAAGAAATGGGGCAAAGAAGTCCCTGGACCAACCCCAATGGGGCAGAAAATTACCTGACCATCTGCTCTTCTAATTGGACAATACTTATTAAATATGCTAATTTGTTAAACTTGTAAGAACTGTACAAATCTGATGCTGGGTGTGCCCACAACCATGGGGGCACCTGGAAGCTTCCATTAAAGACCTGCTTTTTATCTTACTATTTTAACACTGTTGCAAGTTTTGGGTTTTGGTTTCTGGCAACAGAAGAGAATTTCTCTGTCTCAATCCTCCTCTGGTTATTTGGCTCTTAGAACTATTTCATCTATTAAGGTTTGTAGGGATAATAATAAATGATCAGCTGGGGTTTTCACTGTCATTACAGTAGCTCTTAATTGTTATGTATGGAGCAGAAAGAAAGTTATATTGATGCCTTAAAAGGCTACCTAGAAACAGAGACTAGACAGGAATAAAGGAATAAAGGAGGGATTGATTGGAAAGGCCTTCAGAGGTCATACTCTGGGCTCCAGAGGCTCCTGCCTCAGTGCATCCCAAAATGGACAATGACAGCTCCCGAGTTCTTCCCGCTTTGATATCAGCATCAATTGCCCAAGCAGAAGCCAGGCAAGGATGGAATTTGCCCAAGCTTGCCCCCCTTTCTCTCCCCAAGATGAAGGTTTGCAGTTGTTGGGCCCAGGAGGGTCTGGGTGTCCTTGGAGAGCGAGCTGGAGAGGCTTTGTTATGTCAGTGTGAGCATGAGAGAACAGCACTGAACGAGCTCCAGGGAACTGCAGAGTCACACTGGGCACCGCAGGGCTGGGAACAGAGAAAAGTTAAAACCTAAGGCATCAGTATGTCAGTGTCCTGGGACTGGGGTTTGCCTGTTTAAGCTAATCTCTAAAATGATCCTGATAGATAAATAATATACAGTGGCCTCCCAAATAATGAGGTTGGTTGTTGGCTGCCTCAGTAATGGGGGCAAGAAGTGTCATGACTTTACACCATGTTGAAGCCATCAATAGCAAACCTGACCCTCTGGCAGCGTGGGTAATGCAGTTAGAGGGGAGAACTATTTACCAGTGCAGTAAACAAAGCTGGGAGTTGTGTTTCAGCCTGTTCTCCACCCTCCTTTGGTCGCTTGCTGTAGGCAAAGCCAAGGATTTATGTGAACAAGGAAGCTCTGTGCACACAGGATACAGCAGCAGCTCCAGAGGCAGTGAGGGCAGTGGAATTGCTGCTGGTTTGTGTGCTAAGTCTCCCTCCACACTGTCTCTGTTAAATATTATTTTTAAGTGCCATGTCTTGTCAAAGAGAGATGTATTTAATGTCAGCTTGCATCCTTTTTTACAAACATTTATCCCTCTCTTCCCCATCCCTCCCCCCAAACCCTTTCCCCCCCTCTTCATCTGTAAAAACAACTATGCTGAGGATCAATTATCCTAAAGCATTAAATCATCAGCAGTACTCCCAGCTGTAAAAACATCTGCATTATAGGCTCTGCTTCTTCCTAAGAGACAGAGATGTAATTGATTCCCTCATTCCGGCTTGTTGTAGAGCTTCTGGTTTGTGTTATGCTGGGGGAGTGGGCGGGGAAGGTGGGAGGGAGGCATCTTGCCTTGCTCTAAGCTGATTCTTCTTCATGGAACACATGCCTGGACTGAGAAAGAGAGCACAGACCACGCTGCAGAGAGCAGCTTCACCTCTGCTACCTCCCACAGCCCTTGCCTGCTCTTTTAATCTTGCAGGGGTAAATAATTTCCCGTGCAGCAAACCAGGCATTCCTGTGCTCCGGGGAAAGGGAGGATTTGTGTGTTAGGGAAGCTGCTGCAGAGCTGCCACAGGAAAATTGCTCTGCAAAGCCCTTCCTTCTCCCTGCTGCCTGTAGTTGCCTTAGTGACAAAAGTGATGGCCACCGGTGCCCCTGCTCCAGTACAGAGGAGGAAAACAAAGCCATTTGTGTTGTCATTCCGGCAATCTTCTGGATTCAGGATTAAATGTGCTGATTAAAAACGATCTGTGAGCCTCAGGCTCTCCACACCTCTGGGTTTATCCAACGTCACAGCCGATTTGAAGTACAACTGTTCCAGCCTGGCCTTCTCCAGGAGACTCAGTGCTTTCAGAGGTATCTAAAAATCACAGAATCACAGAATGGTTTGGGTTGGAAGGGGCTTTAAAATCATCTTTTTCCAACCCCTGCCATGGGCAGGGACACCTTCCACAAGAACAGCAAGGACAGTGTCAAATCTGCCCTCGCTGGGCACTGCGAGTATAATTCCTGTCAGTAAATATATCCAATTTCTCTTCAAAACACATTTTCTAATCCTGATGGGCAGATTCCTTTCAGCAACGTTGTCTGTCTTGGGGAAATAAACCCAATTCAGACGAAAGCATTATTTGGTTAAAATCAGTGCTTTCCTGACATGCTGACAATGTTTCAGCACAAATGTAAAACACAGCCTGGTAGTGGCTGCTTCGAGGAAAATTAACTCCATCCCCATCAGAACCTACACAAGGCAGGGCAGTAACACAGTGAAAAGGAAGATTGAGGTTCAGGGGTCTCCTCTCAGCCTTGCCTTTGCAACAGCTGCTTCAAGTCACTGAGTAAATCCACTATAAGCCCACACAGGTGGAAAATTAGGAACATCTATCTTACAGCAAAAATAAAAAGACTGCTGGGTCTGTAGTCTGTGAGCTTTACTACCACCTTCACTTACATCTAATGGGTTGTTTCTGCACATAAATTATTAGTACTATTTTTTTAGTCTTTTTTTTTTTTTCTTTCCCTTTGGGATGTCTATGCTTGGGAAGAGCAAAGAGGCTCAGGAGTGTTTCCTTCCATGGTGGATTTCACCGTACAGCTCTGCGATGCACAATTCCTTACCCAGTTCTTCCCCCACTCCTGAGATTCCCTGCTTTGAGAAGTCATTTTCAGGAAGTTCAGGAAGAGGAAATATCTCCTTCTCTGGGCCCCCAGGGATGTGATCCGGTGCAAGCTGCTCCAGCTGAGGCTGTCAGCAGGGAGGTTGCTCTGGATGACCTCCAGACGTCCCTTCCAAGCCCAGCCGCTCTGGGATCCTGTGGAAGGTCCCTCAAGAGGGTTTAACTGAAATCCTCCCTGTGAAGATACACATGGATGCCACTCAGGTTTAGAAAGCTATTTTTAATGTATTTTCTCAAGTTCAGCCCTTGAGGGTCACTGATGTCAGAATAATTCTGACCTCAGTTCAGTAAAAGTGTGTAGAGACTTCACACATTCGCCACTCAGATATTGGGAGAGCCAGAAGACAAAACACCAGTGGAAGCTGAAATGCCAATACAGAACAGGTTTCTGTGCTAATTAAAAATATCTTACCTGAAGAAGCACTTATAAAAATGCTTTTCCAAATGTATCTATGTTTTTACAAATGTTATTTTAGAATAAACTCTTTCATGGAGTAAGAGCACAGCTATGGAAGCAACAAGGTGGGAAACCACGAATTTACTTCACTTAGAGGAAAGAATTTTTGACTCCTTGTTTTTAAAAGCTGCATTTTCGGTGTCAGGAATGCCAACTTCTCCTGCACTGAAGTTATGAAGTGAAAGATAATGGGATGTAATCAGTAGGAACTTCCACAAAAGACAGCACAAAGCTGGGTAAAGGTTTGACAGCAATGGATTTACTTCACCAAACAAGCAAAATATTGTCATTGCAGGTTTTTTTACTAAAAGAAGTAAAAAAATAAAAAAAATGCATGTTTTATTAATCAAGAAAAATCTCAGACCCTTTGGGGTTACTCCTCCCGTGGTTATTTAGGAGTTCCAGCCCCAAAACAGAGCTTTACTTGAACAGGACAAGGTTCAACCCAGAGGGAATATTTATCTGTCTTTTAAAATCTTAGCAGAAATAGTTTAAAATGTCATTGTTAAGAGGCTGAATTGCCAAGAGGTGTTTTATTCACACATCTTTAGAGGCAAGAGCACATTCAGCAGCAAGGTTATTCTCCCACCCTAATTTCTCACCACATTTTAAAGCAAGATTTTCTTGGAAAATTGCTTAGATCCATTGATTTTTGCTCCTTTGCTTCGTTACTCTCATGTGACAATTATCAGTCCTCCTGGCTCTTACCAGCACTAACATCTGCCTGTCCCTGGCTGACAATGTTATTCTTAGTTTGTCTTCCTGGCTCAGATTTTCAAACATAATAAACTACATCTAAACATATTTGGGGGAAGTGAGGGTGGAAATAATCAAAAGTGGATAATTTTTAAATATCTCAGTTATGCTACCATGATATAAAAACAAATCAAATCCAATTGCCACCAATTCCAAATTTGGTGGCAATTATTCTGAGAGACTTTGCAAGCTTCTGTCTTCAAAATACCAGATTTTATTCCATGTTTGCTGTCTGATAGGGTGGTGAGTTAATGCCTGAATGAATGAGAGAGCAGAAGGAAGTTCTCAGTTGGGTTTTTCACCTGAAATGGCCTCACTGTGTGGAGAGTAGAGTTGGGTTCCTCTTTGCCAGGCTAAAAAATTGCTTCTGAGTAGCAGTAAGGGCAGAAAATGTAAAGGAACCAAAACTAGATTTTGATCAGATCGTGACACTAAACTCCTTCACTGTGTAATAACTGTATTAAACCAAATATCTAAATCCCAATTTATTACGATGCACAAGGGCCAAATGGTTTTTAGTTAGTGTTAAGCTTCAAATATAGAGGACAGATAAAAATACTAAGCATAAGCAAATCCTGAATTTTTTTATTATTGGATCAAGCAAATGCAGCAAACAAAAGACTCATCAAAATTGAATTATAGTGTAATGCAGACGTGGAAATGGAAGACATCTGACAAGCAACAGGTATAAAATATTCCAGGCTTGGATGATCTCCCCTGACCTCTTCCCTATTCCATTTTCCATTTGTCATCTTTGAATAATGAGGGGGAGAAGTGAGGGAACAATGTGAGGAGAATGTTTGGAAATGTATCCTGACCTCAATTGTTTCACTTAAAGGATTTAGAAGAAATTTAATAGACGTTCTCTTTATATTGTGCCTGTTATTGTTTCCTATAGAACATGACAGCACTTCTGACAGCTCCCAAGCTTGAAATCTCTTCTGTCGATGAAGAAAAAAAAACAAAAATTAAATACTGAGAATCAGTGAGTTGAAAGTGAAGGGAAAAAAGCCCTGTTGTTATTTTTATTTTTTCCATAATCCACTCACCTGTTGTAGCTGCTGCTTTCACTTGCAGGGCTATCTGCAGGTTCAATTTACTGTCTCAAATTCCCTTCTTGGAATCTGGAAGGATATAATGTGGTAAACTGTTTATTACAGCCTTAAGCTTTTCAAATTATGTTAAAAAATCAAACCCTGGAGACCCAGAATGAGAAGGAGGATGTTTTAAATCCAAGAAGTGACTCAGCGTGCAATCTCTAATGTTTTTGCATTACGCCAAACAACATTTCCTGCTGCATGCTCTCTGAGGAAAGATTGAAATTTAGGGATTTGTTTAGTTTTTAATATAGACTTCAGTGACATCTGCAAGTCAAATATTAAATTATTCCTTGGTGGGATGTACAAGACAAATTTGTGCTGAGAACAAAACAGTTCTAAAATAATTTATAACCTCGTGTAAATATTAAATGTTAGGTTTCCTTGTGATTGAAGAGGAAAACATATTTACAATGCATGTTTGATATAAAAATAATGAACAAAGCATAACTTAATATAAGAATAGCGAAACAAAACCAACTTAATATTAAATGAAAAAGGCTCACTTAGATGGCAGCAGGTTGACACCTTAATTTTGATAAAGCTTCATCTCACCCTCTGGGAAACAACCCAAAAATTTATTTTCATCTGTATCCCAAGGGGTTTCCACTGTCTATTTTAAAACAAACTGTGATCAATTAAATATTTAATAATAGGACCAAAAAATAAAAGTCCTATTGGGGTACCTAAATGAAGGATACTGGTACAGAATGCTCTTTATAAATTTTTGAATAGAAATCTGTTGGAGAACCAGTTAGAGAAATCCCTGGACTACGCTCCACAGGAAATAAAAGCAGATGATGCAAAAAGCCTTCTGATTTTTGATTTATGAGGGGGAAGTTAGTGATGACATCAGTGACTTCAGTGGTAGAATTAGGACAATAATAGGAACTCCAGTAAATCACCATCTAGGAATAAATAAACCCATCACTTTTGACCACACCGATGAATCACCAGACTGCACTGGAGGCATTGTGCTGCTGAAAAGGCTCCCATTTTTAGATGTGGTTCATGACAAATTCTGATCTTTTATTTTCATTAACAACTCCAGGCCTTCCTTTTGTGTGTGTCAGGTAAAATGGTGAGGGATGCATCAGCTCTGCAGAACTGACACCCTTGGCCTCTGGAGCTGGATTAAATAGTCAGGTTTTGCAAGTGGTGCCTGGAACAAGTTTCTGTTATCTGTGGAAGAGCTTCAAGGCATCCTGTGACTCCTGAGAGCCAGACAGAGAGTCATTCATCCCCAAACAGGTAATTGGTTGATTTAGTAGGGAATGGAGTTAAACTGTGAGAGAGAAGGTTCAGATGAGATGTGAGGAAGGAATTGTTCCCTGTGAAGGTGGGCAGGCCCTGGCACAGGGTGCCCAGAGCAGCTGTGGCTGTCCCTGGATCCCTGGCAGTGTCCAAGGCCGGGCTGGATGGGGCTTGGAGCAGCCTGGGATAGTGGAAGGTGTCCCTGCCCATGGCAGGGGATGGAATAAAATATCAGTTTTAAAGTCCTCTCAACTCAAACCCCTCTATGATTCTTAGAGCTAGAGAGAGAGAGCCATTCATCCCCAAACTGCTGTAATTCCCAATTTATTGTCCTGGCTGGGGCTGTCTGTGCTACAAACATCCAAACCCAACCCTTCTCTATGAGTCTTCTTCCTGTGTTCTCAGGGCAAAAGATTTTTAGTATAGCTTTTATTGCACATGGTTTTCCGAAGCTAAACTTCTCCCTGTTAACCTGTGAGAAATACAACATTCACATGGATATTTGATCTCTCCAGCCAAAGCCAGAGCCTTGCCCATCTCTGTGCTTGGCAGAAGCAACCTTTGTTTGCTGCTGCCCTGTTCGATGGCTCCAGCCAGATCACTGATAACAATCAGCACTTCTGAGGCTCTACTGTCGGGCTAAAACCATATTAATAATTGAGATTGGCCCCAGAGCATTTGTTACCTCTGCTCCATGAAAACCTCTTAGCCTTCAAAATGGGATCAAGTGCCTGTGTGGATAACTGGGAATGCTCCTTTGCCCGTGCTAACTTCTGCACTCTGCCTGGGAATTACTGGGGAGGGTAAATTGATTTGGGCCAAACTATGCCAGGGAGAGAGGTCACATTTAACATATTTGTAAGATGGTGCCTTGGTCACCGCTCTGGGTGCTTGATTTCTTATTAGAGATGTTTACATAATTGCAATTTAGATAATTGTACACAGAATAAATGTAAGGCATTTGCTGGAGTTTTGCAATATGACCAGGAACTCTCGAGATATTGAATTTTTGTATAAATGAACATGTGAGGACAGCCCTGGCCTCAGATCATGATTTATTCAATAGAGGCAGGGATGAGGGTATTGCTTGAAGACCAGACATCAATTAGGTGAGCTGAATAAACTTTCTGACAGCCTTTTTCTCCTCTGCATGAAAAGTGAGGCTGATCCTCTGGGTTAAAGCCAAGCCCATTGTTCAGTGGATGAATTTTATTTATGCAGATTTTTATGAGTTTTAATAATCTTTTATTTATGCTCCTCTGCCTCTAGACTGTTTCTTGGAGCTTTGCATGCGGAATTGAAATAATCTCATTTTTCTCTTATCTAAAAGACAGATGTCTTAAGAGAGGCTCCAGGGTGCCTGGAGAGACATGAGCATTTTGCTCTCAAGTCAATAATGATGTAGGGCTGGAGCATCTGCAGCCAGCAGCACCCCAGTGCTTCAGCAGGGGAGCAAAGCCTGTCTGGTGTCCTTCGTGGTGAGTCTCAGGGGCTGCATGGGGAGCTGTCAATGTGGGCTACTGGCTGAAGGGGAAAAGAGTCCAAAATAAATCCTCCTCAGGATATTCTTGGCGTCCTGTTGGAGTCCAGGAAGGTTGGAAAGCCTCTCTTGTTGCCCTGAGGGGTTTGAGACCTCCTTTGGCATCCCAAGAGGACACAGTCTTTGATCTGTGCTCCTGGAAGGAGCTTCCAACACTCCTGGAGGCATTGAAAGTATGGAAAGTGTGAAATAGGTTGTGGTTTAGTTTATCGCAAAATGAAAATTTATAGTATAAGGTATAGTAGTATGGAGGTGAATGTAGACAAGATGGAAATTTTCAGGTGATGTCCCTGGGTCCCTCTTTCTCCTTNAAATTTATAGTACAAGGTTTAGTAGTATGGAATTGAATTTAGTATTTCTCCTTCTTCCCTCTCCATGTTCCACTGTGAAGTAGGCACAGAGTGATTGGTAGAAGAGGTTTGAGGTAGAAGAGACATGTTAGAAAGAGCTGATAGTTATTGGTACAAAATTAAAAATGTCATAGGTTGTAGCTGATTATTGGGTAAAAGGTTTTTAAAAACATGCTGCACATGAGATCTTGGGGCCATTTGCAGCACAGATTTCACAGCGAGGAGCCAGGCACAGGCTGCGCTGAGAACTCGATAAGAAACTAATAAATAACAGGAGAAACTGAACAGAGAGATTCGACTCCTTTTTTATCTGGTATGGGACTTTGACAACAGAAGGAAAACCCCACATCCAGGGGCCCCAGGCCCCTTCAGTGTGCAGCTGCACAATAAGGGCAGCATCCAAAGCCTGAAGGGGGATTTGGGGCAAAGAAGACATCACATAATTTATCCTGTGTTGTGGTTGAGTTCGGGGAAGGCAAGAAACTGCAGCATGAAGTTCAGAAGAGAAAAAAACTTTTTATTAAGAAAATCTTGTCCTTTTTATATCTAGGATCGTTAGAGCAGGGCACAATCATTGGTTCTTGGGTGAACACCTCTTTAGCATCATTGCTAAGTTACAGACTAACAAGTTGGAATAACAAAATGTAAAAAACTCCACTTGCAACATGTGGTTTACAAAAACACATGAGATGGTTTACACAAGCTTCTCCTGGTTCTCAGCTCCACTTGTGAGAAAGAAACTTCTCACAAACATGGCCAAGAGCTGGAAAATTTCTCCCTGACCAAACTTGTCAGCATCCACAATCCTGCTGCTGAGCAGAGGCTGAGGGATGAAACGGGTGGGAGTGTGCAACAAAGCACAGACAGGGTTTTTGAGAAGAAATCATTAATAAACCTTCTAGAGTAATGCAGGGTGTCTGAATTACAGGGAGGTCATTAAGAAGGATTTGGGTAAACGTTGGATTCTCCTTTCATGACCTCCTACCTGCACTTGTGCAGATGTGCACATTTAGGTGTTTCCAAACACTGTCCTTGTTCTGTGGCCTCTGAATATAAAAGTCTTTAACCTCAGTGCTCTGTCCATTGGCCAAATTCCAACAGCCTTTTTCTTTTATAATGTCATAAAGGTCTTATCTTCCTATCATATCTCTCTGATTTGCCCTCTTTGGTGGGATGTCCTTGCAGGATGGACAGGAGCAGCCATAACCCCTGATTTTCATTCCCCATCTCCTGTTTATACATCCATTACCCAGGAAGGTTCGCTGCTTGAGTTTCGATTTTCCTGTAATGTGGCAGAGTAATTTGTAGCTCTCCCTTGAGTCATTGATTATAATTTTTAACACCATCTCCACTCCTTCACTGAGGCTGCTAACACGAGTTATTACAGTTAAGAGAAAAGCTTTCTCCTCTGAAATGTGTCATCAGATTTGTAAAAGCTATTGCTGGGAGATGTATTCATACGCCTGCCCTTGTGCCAGGCAGCTAATGATCTTTGGGGAGAAATAAAAATTAAAAAAAGAAAAAGCAGAAGGAAGATTTGAGACAAGTAATAATTTTTCTTTTTCATTTTCAACAACGGAGTTTCTAAAAAGAGAAAAGTCTTTTGTACCTTGTGTTTAGCTAAAGGTAGATCTGATGAGGTAATTTGAAATAATTTAATTTAGGCATAATCAAGGTGTTCTCTTATGAGAAGTGAACTCTTTTTGTTCATCATAATCTCAGAGTGCACAATTTCCAAATCCATTGCTGGTGACACTGTAGAGTCTTCTAAAAGGGTTGTATTTGCACAGCATAAGAATAATCTTTTGTATTCACATGGATTCCTATTTTCAGCAGACACACATCAGCTCTTTTCCAGGATATTCCAGTTCTTTGGTCATTCCAGAGATCCATTCTCCTTTTAAAGTAATGAATAAAATCTCAATGGGAAAAAGTGAGCGAGCAAAGTAAATAAAATTTATTTACAGCTTCAAAATTGCTTTTTTTTTCTCTCTTTTCCCTTTCAGCTGGAGCAGTGGGCACAAGAGGCTGCAAGCAGTGGGCACCACTTGGGACTTCCAAGCCCATTGATCACTTCCTTAAGCGTCATATCTCCTGATAATCAAGATTTGTGGCAACCTAAAAGTGCCTGCTGATGGGTAAATACCTGGCTCTAAAGACAGCTGAGCACTGGAGGGCTCATTTCTTACCTTTCAGCTTATTAATCATCGTGGCACCACCCTTTTTCTGCATGGAAGAGCATCCCTTAGCCTTTAAATAATCCAAAAAAGTGCAGCTTTTAGTACTTCCTCTTATGGACTTATAAATATGGAAGGGCAAATAATGGGAGTTTCCCTTCTTAATTAAATTTCTTAATCACTAATCAATAGAACTGGGTTTTAATTTAACTCTTGCACTCCTGTGTCTCAGTGCTTTACAGCGAGTTTATGAAGCTGTGGGATTTGCATTAGAGCTGAAATTTAAGAACTCTGATGTGTTAATTAAAAAAATACAACAACAGGATTTTGTGGATTTCTATCTCCATAACTTCAAAATGTCAATTTTTCTTTTGTTTCCTGCAGAAAAAAGTGTGTTCCCTGCTGTGGTAATTTTGCCAGGCTCTAGGAGTACAGTGTGCATTGACAAGCAATAGGACAGAAATACTAAGTCAAAAACATTGTTTGATTTTGGATTTGGGCTTTTTTGCTTGTTTCTTTTTACTTACTGTTTTTCTTGTTGGTCAATGGGCAGGAAAAATTGGGATTTTGGGGGTTTTGGGGGAGTTGGTTGGTTTGTTTTTTTTTTTTTTTACTTATTTTTTTGGTTTTGTTTTGGGGCTTTATTTTGTTGTTGGGGTTTTTTGTTTGTAATTTTTTTTGTAGTTTTACGGGTTTTTTTTTAATTTTTATTTTCTATTTTTACTGACTGCTTTTATCCCTTCTTATTGCCTTTTGGCTTTATCTCTCCAGGACATCATCAGTGAGGCTGAAGCCTGCTCTGCCCATGGCCACAGGCACACCCTGATGGCAGCAGCTTTTAAACACTTCAAGGAGATTTTACTGAAACCCAAGCCTCAGGTAATTTATACTTTCCGAAAACCTATCTGTAACCTTTACAGGACCCACTTAAATCTTGTCAAATATTCAGCAAATGATGGTGCAAAAGCCACCATGGAGGAGGAGAGGAGAATTCTTCTACACAATAGCTCAGAAATCAGGGTGGGTATCAGTGGGGCCTGCAAGGCTCTCCCCATTAAAGTTTTAGGTTTTCCTGATTTATATGAAGCAGAATTAATCCAGCATCGAGGTGTAACTTGGGCCAAGTAAGTTCAGCCTTATTGATGGAAAAGAAAATCATTTATAGGGAGGAATAACTGCTTGGTTTGTCCTTAACTAAGGGAAAGATGGGGGAAACAAATATCCATGAAGCTTTTCACCACTTGGCTTCCACGACAGTTGTGGCACCTAACTGAGTTGAATTGTCTGAAAATCAGTTTCAAATATTAATAAAAATAAACTTTGTCCCGAGCAGGAAGTGAAAGCTCACAGTGGAGCTGGAATGACCTTCACAAAGGATGTGAATCCAGGACCTGGCCGTGAACCACCTCTGAACTTTTCACAAGACTTTGAGTTACCACTCTGTGTTTTTTAGCCATCATTTGCATTTTATTCTCCACTCTGCCTTAGAATAGGGTAATTAACCTGATTTTCTGGCTAAATTTAGTGCAGGTAATTAAAGTGTGCAAACTTCCCTCATAACATTAATTACAGAGCTTTGCCTTTGTTGCTGCTGCTGGGGTGTAAAGAGGATGTAGTGGAAGTCCTGGCCTGGTTAACCACTGAAATATTATCTTTAATACAGCTCTGAACAAACTGAGTGCGGCCCATCTGCACCCACTGGTGTTCTCACATTAACCTTATGCAGCAATAAAGAAGCTCTGAATAATTTATACCCAGAGGGCGACTGCACAGCTCTCCTTGAGCCAAATGGGATGAACATGGGAGTAAACTATGGTAGGGTCATTCAACGATCCTCAAAGGAATCCTGGAAAACCAACAGCGTCTCCCTTAGAAGCTGGCATAGTTCCTCAGGTGAGATAATTGAAATGAGAGGGGGGAAAAAAAACAATTTATAGCTCTACAGCAGTGTTCTAGAAAGTGGCTGTGAGTAGGTAAGAGTTCACAGAGCCAAGTATTCAGGAGGAATTTCTTAGCCTTGGAAAACAACCTGGATTATTTGCTGTCAAACATTCAGCAAATCTGTAAGCAAACTGCTTTCAGTAAATCTCGTTTTAAAACAACCTGCCACTAACAAACTGAGAGTATTGGTATTAGCAGGGGATTACTGTAGCTTTCAGGGAGTAGTGGAAGACTTTATTTCCAGTTTTCTGTGATAGTGGAGAGCATCAGGGTACCATGACCTTGGCTAATGTATGATGAGTGGAAAAGGACTATTCAGTGCTCTTCATCATCCTGGGAATTGAGCAGATTATTCTGTTCTTTGCAGATTCCCCGTGCTTTCTCAGAGGTGGTGAATATAAAATCTGCAAGAAAAGCATGTTCCTTTATTTTTTATTATTTACAGAAATAAATACCTGAGTAGTGATTTTTTTTTTTTTTTAATGTTGAAAAGAAGATTGACTGCGGATCTCAGGGAAAATCAGTCAACCCTAGCATTTTGGTGTTTCCTGGGGGAAGTTAGAGAGCTCCTTGAAACCTTTTCTTGCTTTGTTTTTCTTGTTCATTGATGAAAAAAGGAGTGTGAAAATTATCAATCCTTTCTGGCTTTTTTTTCCTCCAAGCTGAAAAATATTTCAAAAGGAAGGGCTGAAGAGGCAATCTGCTACAGCTGAATCAAAGAATGATCATTATATCAAGCCTCTGATCACCACAATTTATTTTTTTTTTCAAGTTAAGTAGCATCATCTGCACATCAGGGCACATTCTTTGTGCTGCTGGAGTGAAATGATGCCAGGAGTTAATAACTCCACCCTATGAAAGAGTGGCATCTCAAGCTGGGCTGTAGCCCTGTGCTTGCCCAATTGAAAAAAGTCCTAAAACCCAAACATTTAGAATTATCTAGGTCCTTAACCCTTAGCTGTCAATTTAAGATGTGATTTAGATGCTTAAACATAAAAATCTGGTACAGTTTCAGATGTTCTGTCATCTCCAGGCTGGCCTGCAGTTGCCCCTGCGGAAGGGGACAGGTTTTAGGATCAGCTCCATCAGCTCTGGGATACCTTCGTATCCCTAGGAATCAGGCCTGAGATTTTGTGTCACTGCTCAGGCAGGCCAATCCACCTCCTAGAACTGAAATATCCCTCTAGAAATTTGGCTTTTTATATTGTTTATTGCCTGTGTAAGTTTTCCTGTGCGAGGTGTTATACTGAGATTTTGGGTGAGTCCCACCTAAACACTGTGGTGGTGATTCCTACCTATAGAGCCCTGGAAAGGCTGGACCCAAGTGACAAACCTTCAAATCAGTTTGAGAATCTGTCACAGAGCAGGGAAGAGACATCTAAAAATCATCGGTAATGCTCAAGGTGTTGGATTATGTTAGGGTGATGTCTTCTTGCCCAGCCTCTCACCCTCACCCCCTGTAGCTGGGATGGAACACAGGAAATGTGGTTTTTTTCTCATTTGGACTCAGTTGTTTATTGGTTCTTATCTATGTTACNGAAGAAGGAAGAAGAAAGTGAAAAAGAAGTATCCAGCCACCGCCCTAAAACCTCCATCTTGGTACATATATATTACTATATTCTAAAACCTAAAATGCCAAATTTTTCACCCTGTGACACCACACCTTCAATTCAAACTACACATGTGTGATTTTAATGTTATCACTCAATTTTGGAAGCCTGTCCCAAGGCCTCAGATCAAATGTCGTGTTTTCTTGTGGAACAGTGCCTTTCAGCACAGGGAATTTAAAATTCTCATCTTCCAGGGTTCCAACAGGATTAAACTATTTTCTTAACAACTCCATCGTTGTTGATTCCCTTCTGATATAAACTACCACTCACAGATTCAGGTATAGATGACAGAGTCAGTTTTTGTTGATTATTCCTTGACCTTTTGCTGAAATTTTAATGGGAATTTTTCCATGTCAGAACTACACCCATCCTCCTAAATTCATTTCATCCCCCTTTTTTACTGTACCTGGCAAAGTAAAGAATCTATTTTCTATCATTTTCAGAAGTGGCCTACTTCAGAAGAAGTCCTACTTTTTCCTGTTTATTCTGCATTCAGATTCAACCATTACCATCTTAAAGATGAAAGAGTTTATTAAAGATGAAATATTAGAACATAAATTGGGGTAATATTGTGGTATTTTGTGCTGTCTAGGCCATGCTGTCATTTATTCAGCCATATGATGATGTAAAATAAGGATTTTTTTTACCCCTCTATTGCATTGACAGATCTTTATATCTCTTATTTTCCTTTCTGATTTGTGTCAGCTGGTAAAGAACTGCCATCCTCAAACATGCTATTTAAAGTGATTTTGCCAGGGATGGTTAAAGCTTCTTCATCTCAGCAATAAACATGTATTAGATATGGTTGAAATTATATATATTCCTTTGAAAATTGCTGGATAAAAATAACCACTTCCCTGAAATTGTTCAGACAGAAAATGGTGTAAAATTATAGATCGCAAAAGGCTCAACAGAGCCTGGAAAGATTAAAAATAAAGAAGCTTTTTCTTCAAAGTCATACAAAAATTTCTTCATGGTTATTCTGTTAGAAAACTGTGGATATGCTTTCCCTGACTGAACACATCCAGTGCTCTCCAGGATCTTTGGCTCCACTTTTCTGTTGTATGGATACTTGGAGGCTGTTGTGCTTGGTCTTGGTTTTCTGGGGTTTTGTGGTTTTTTTTTGTTTTATTTTGTTTTGGTTTTTTGGTGGGATTTTTGTATTTTTTGTTCATGTTTTTTCGGTTTTTGCTGGGTTTTTTTTTGTTTTAGTTTGAGGTTTTTTTATTTGGTTTGGTTTGTTGGTTTGTTGGTTTTGGGTTTTTGTTAGTTTGGGTTGTTTTTTTGGTTTTTCTTTTTATTATGTTTTCTTGTTTGTTGGTGGTGGTGGGGGTGGTTTTTGTTTGGGGTTTTTTGTTTGTTTGTTTTGCTCGTTCATTTGGGGTTTTTGTGGGTTTTTTATTTCTGTTTTTGAGTAAATTTTATCATGTGAAATGATGCCAGAATGATTTTCTGCCTTTTATCCCCCTCTCACACACTCTGTTATAGTTTGATGCATTCTCAGTGCTTTTAGCCCACACACTGTGACTTCCCAAGGCTGATAACTCAGCTCAGCCCCACGGCACCGTTAAACCAGGAGAGCAAACATCCTGGGAGCCCCAGACACCAAGGGCCTCTCCAGAACACATTTTGGAACCTCAGACAGGCCCAGCCAGGGGGAAGGTTCCTCACAACGAGGGCTTCACTCCAGCCTCTCACTGGGGAATCTTTGATAAATATGTTAATTTTGCAAGGCCTATAATTGTGTGTATTTCAGTGTAACACTGTCCATGCATTTTTGGAGCATTCCACCTGGACCAAGTGCTGTACCCCAGGATCCTGAAATAAATCCCAAAGTAAAAACCTCTTTTCCCCATAAATCATGTTTTGGTTTTAATTTTAAGACCAAGAAAAAGCAACAGAAAGACCCAGAGACATTGTGGCTGCCCCTGGATCCCTGGAAGTGTCCAAGGCCCGGCTGGATGGGGCTTGGAGCAGCCTGGGATGGTGGAAGGTGTCCCTGACCATGGCAGGAGGTAGCACTGGATGATCTTTCAGGTCCAACCCAAACTATTCCATGATTCCATGATCAGTTAATAGGGAAAAACCTCCTCTACCTTCTTTGTGGCTTCCCTCTTAGGGAAGGGGGAGCTTGTTGGGGGTTTAGTTGAGTGTGCTGCACTTCTAAGCTCTGAGGAGGATCTCAGACTCAGAAGAGAAATTGAATTTATTCATCAGAGGTAATTTGAGAGATTAGACTGCCATTCATGGGGCAAGTGCTCCAGAGTGAGGAAAGGCAGAACACGAATAAATATTTGCATGCTTCTTGTTTTCCCAACATGTTTTATTCCTCCTTCTGCTCCCAGGCTGGGCTCCAGGTGGGTGCACACAGAGGATGGGAGTTATGTCCCATGGCTCTCAACGTCTTCTGTGTGGCACAGGAGTTCTGATCCAGGTGTTTCAGCTCAATCTCAGCTGTACATTGATTTTATTCACGTAGTCGCTCTTGATTTAGTCTTGGTTTAGCTGCACATTTAAACAGCAAAATTCCACTCAGAGGAATCCAGGGAGGCTTATTCAGTCTGGAAAGGAGTCAGAAATATAGGGTCAGTTTTGTGTTAGAGCAATTAGGTCAAAGCAGCACAATCAGTGGGACACAGTATTAGATCATATAGAAGAAAAATGAAACCCCTCCTATGTCACTGGAGGTAATTCCTATTTTTTTTCCATTGCATTTGGGTCCAGAATTACGCCATTACTCCTTTGAAAGAGTATATATGGAACAGCATGCCTGTGTAGTGGCAATAAACCCTGTTATAGCCAAACTTTTTGCTCTTTTCCACACAAAATTTCATTTTAAATTGTATTTCAAGATTGGACTAAGAGTGTACATTCTGTATTTATACAGTGCTCTTATAAAAATCCATGGTTTTTTAGGTGAATCGTGTTGTCCTTTATGCATCAGCATTTATTCGAAGAGGAAGAAAATCCACTTGGGAAATTTCCAGCCTCATCTAATCAAATACTCGTCACTAGAAAACAACTTGAAATATTTCTGAGGCCTTGAATCAGCCCTGCTCGGGTTGGAAGATAAACTCCAAACACCATTTAAAATCTAATAGCTATTGAAAACCTAAACAGGAGTGTCATCTGGTTGATAAGGTTCCTTTTACTACCAAGAAAAAGAAGACAGAAAGAAAGGGAAAGGTACTTCTGAGTACCTCTTAGAAGGCATTTTTGTGCAGAAATCTTAAATAAATGTTTTAAGATGGGATGAATCACTGTCTGTAAGTATCTGTCTCTCTTCACAGATGATTGAGGGTACCTAAGAGTTTGATTTAGGCTAGCCAGGTAAGTTTGTGATAGCTAAAAGCAGCAGGGGTTTCCTCAAAACGTTGGTCTATTACTTATTTCCCAGCTCCTTCTGTATGCACAAGGTCCTAATAAAACCTCTGTAACACCAGCATCTTGTTACACCCAAAATCCCCACTGCTGGTGCCATTTCCATTCCACTCTGTTCCACCAGGGAGCTTAATTTAATCCCCCAAGAAAACAGGTGGCTTATTTTTGTTTGCCTGCTAAAAACTTCACTCAACTTGCCTTAAACGTCACCACTACAATTCCTCCATTTCAATTTCACTGCAGAAAGCCTTAAAATTCCCCCTCAGTTCAGATCTTCTGGAAGCTTCATCGAAAAGTGCAGTCCCTCCTCTACCACTTCCCTTTCCTTCTGATTCATTAGCATAATTGGGTAGTGATGACTGCCTAATGAGTACTTATTAAGGATTTCCTATGCATATCTTGCTGCTAATTTTGCAGATATCAAGGACACAGCTATCCAGTGTGCATCGAGAGTCTCTGTATGAAAATCAGAAAAGCAGAGCTCTCACAAAAATAAGAAAATTATAGGTATCTACCAAGGCTTCTTCTCATTCTTTTTTTTTCCCTACTGAATCGTTTTCTTCAGAAAGAAGAAAAAAAAACCACACCATGATTAGGTGAAAGGATACCATGAATAATATTGACACCTCTAAAATTTTCCATATGTATATATATGTCAAATAAATGAATATGATGTGAGTCAACTTAACTGATTATGCAGAAATGCAGATCTTTCTTGTATCCCCACTCAGGTAATCTATAATTTATAGCAGAACGAAGACAGAATTCAGAAGAACATAGACAAGATTTGTTACCTATAATGAGGGGTTTCATTTTCCAGCAGAAGTAGTTCCTGTCCACCCATGATCAAGGAATCAAATCCAGTTTCCAATTGCTGGCCAAAACTCCAAAGAGATGCACAAAATAATCACACCTTAAAAGGATTTTTTCCTTTGACTATCAAAGGAGAGGTAGTGTGAGTCAGACCTTCCTTAATTGGGGACCAAAACTCCCTTAACCAGGGACAGAGCAAGGACAAAGATGGATGGGGCTGTGGTTTAGCCCAGGGGAAATTAAACCACAGAAAAAGCTGGGCTGGGTTGGCACTGCTGGATGCCAGGTGCCCACCAAGCCATTCCATCACTCCCCTCCTCAGCAGAGCAGAGAGGAAGAAAATAAGATGGGAAAACACTTTTTGGGTCAAGAGGAAGGCTGTTTAACGAAGCTAAAGCAAAGGCTGTGTGTGGATCCAAAGGAAAACGGAGGATATATCATCTGCTTCCCATCCACAGGAGATGTGCAGTCTCTTCTCAGGACACAGGGCATGTTGTTGCAGAAGACAAAACTCATAATTAGGATTTTTTCACTTCCTCCTCCTTTATTTTGGCTTTTATATCAAGTTCAGGCCACCTGGCATCCAGAAAAGGTCAACCCACTACAGGTCTTCATCTGTGGGAAAGACAGGTNAGCTGTGTGTGGATCCAAAGGAAAACGGAGGATATATCATCTGCTTCCCATCCACAGGAGATGTGCAGTCTCTTCTCAGGACACAGGGCATGTTGTTGCAGAAGACAAAACTCATAATTAGGATTTTTCCACTTCCTCCTCCTTTTTCTTGGCTTTTATATCAAGTTCTGGCCACCTGGCATCCAGACAAGGTCAATCCACTACAGGTCTTCATCTGTGTGAAAGACAGGGAACTAAATACAGGAATTCTTGGGATCCTTTCCTTCACAGAGTGGTCGTGGAGTTGGACTCTTCCTGGTCCTTTTCATAACGACTTGTTTATGTTTCATCCCTCTGTAAATCACGTTAACACTGACACCTCACAAAGCATATTCAAATAAGTAGAAAAATTCCTTCCAGCGTGTCCAGAGCGTGTAGAGGAGAACTGGATTGCTCTGAGTCCAGATTCTTTTAATAATTACTCTCCAGATTTTCTACAAAGAGAAGAGGATATTGCCTGAAAGCACGTCCCTCCCTAGTCCTTATCTGCCCTTCACTGTAAAACGATGGCAATAACCTGGAATCTGTTCTGCATCATAAAACTGGTTAAAAGAATGATGCTTATAATGAGCTTTTAGCATGTTGCCTCCCACAGCCTCATTTGAGTTTATCACTGCCTTGTTTCCTGCTGGACGTGAGTCATCCCAGCAAGTCATCAAGCAAATCATCCCAGATTCCTCTCCAAACATCAATTAAAAGTTGTCTTGCCATCAGAACGTACCCCAAAGAGCACCCACAAAGAAACAAACTCCTACAGAGACGTGATTACTCCAACCAGCTCGAGGATTTTGCGTTTTACTTCATGGGAGTTGTGTTTTTATCCAAGCATAGAGTGCTCCAAGTAAGCCATGACCTTCTTAATCCAAGCCTTATCAGGGAACTTCTTTCAGTCTAGTATGACATTGGTACGTTCTCAAAACCAAACAACTTCAGGGCAGATCATTTCCATTTGCCAAATACACCCTTCAACAGAATCCTGGGCCTGGACAGCACCTGAAAAATGTGTTCACACTGCAGGTGTGAACTGGATTTGTGCAGCTGTGAACTGGATTTGTGCAGCTGTCAGAGATGCTGTCACCTCTGAGTGACAGGTACATGTCAGGTGGTTTGCAAGGATTCTTCAGGCACACAAATTATCCCTTCAGGGCTCCTGACGTTTTGAAGCTTGCAGTGCCAGTTTCTGTGTATTTTGGCTGCTGTCAGAACAGTGATCTTCCAAAAACGCAAAGATTTTTTCACTCAGTGGTCTTTTCTTTTCCTGTCATTTAATGGCAGCCTCTTAGGAGTCTTCTCCTCAGTTTGGAGGCAGGTTCAGAGCCTTCCATAGGGACTTTACACATTTTACACCCCTTCCTCCTTGAACTGGGAGCAAACAGTGCTTGCACATCAATAGATACCAAATTTCTATCATGTCATGATTGTGAAGCTGCTAAGTCCATGTCCTTGTGGTGTGTGAGGGCAAAGAACTGAGGCAACCACATCCAGTCAACTCCTCTTGGTGGTCTTCAGGTAATTAGCCACGACTGGAATCAATGATCCAAACTCAAAACTGACATGGAGAGCTTCACTTCCCAGATCTGTCAGGTCTTCTCTTTCTGGTTACATGACCTGTTTTTCAGTTTTTTGGTTTGGGTTTTTTTTGGTTTTTTTTTTTTTTTTTTTTTTGGTGATAGAGTCTGGTTTTGTCACTGATTTGGACATGGGGGTTTGGGTAACATTTCTAAGACCTTGACATAAAAAGCTTTTCCTGTACATTCAGAAATGATGAGTGAACAGTCCCTGATATTAATGAACAGTCCCCCTCATTAATGCTCACGGGTGATGCATTTTTTGAATGTCTATCCAGCAGATAGACATTTTAATGTCTGTCCAGGTCTCCAGTGGGGCAGACACTCCTCATGCTCAGCTGTGTGTGAATACCACAGTTTCAAGACGGGCATAGAGATCTCTAAACTGGAGGAAATCAAGACAGAGCTGCAACTCGATATGATAACTCAGTCCCAGCTAATTAGTTCCACAGAGAAACAAGATTAATTAGCCCAGAAGAAACATCGCCCTGCTTGAGCTTTAGAGTTTGGGCAGCTGAGATAATAACTCCAAACCCCAGTGTGAGAAGACAGCCAGTGTGATAACACCTTGTGCTGCTCTCTGTCCGCGTGGAACACGAGCTCGAGGACATCCCCTTGCTCAGGAGACCAGTGGGTGATTTGCATAATTGAATTTACAGCAGACCCAACAGTCTAGCGAGTCAGGGCGCCAAATAAAACAGAGTGGGCTGGCAGTACTAATTCATGGGTGTTCTGAATTAACTGAGAGATTTTTTGCAGCTTTTTTAATAGCACAGAATGATAAAGGAACTGGCGATCGGCGCAGTAAAGTTTTATACGTTAATAACTTTTTAAAACACTAAAAGAGAAGGAACTATATAATGAACACTTTGTGTCGGATATCTAAGTACTTATAGAAGACATAATTCTGACTCTGGCATCCTTACAGCTTGGCAAAGAATGGGAAAACAGAAGAGTCTAAGAGGAAACTAAATCTCGACAAATCAAACATGAAACGAGAATATAATAAAGTATAACAAATCAGGGTGACAGGGATAATTCGTAAAATCTTCATGGAGAGCGTCTTTGAATCAAGATTGATTTGAAACCAATCACTGGATGGGCAAAATGAGTTGTGGGATGGAATTTTGTGCTGTCACAGAGGTCGGTCTGGAGATGCAGATTGGCTCCTTTTGGCTCACAAAGTAGAGCCAGTGGTGAGAACTTGTTGGGATGAAGAGCCTGACAGGAGCTGAGGCCGACAGTGCTCGGGTGTGTAGGGAACAGAAACTCCTGAATTAACAGGAGGAGAAATTTCCCCTCCTGTGCTGGCAAGAATTGCCACTTTCAGTTTGGGAAGTCTGTGCAGCTGAACCAGGCAAGGACTTACAATGTACCAGCTGAAGTCTCAAATTAATGAGCCAATTAAAGTTATATCTTCACCTGGGCAGTGGTTACTGATGAGATGCACTCTGTCAGCCACGTGGCACATGTAATGAACTGTCTTGTAACTTAAACTCACTGAGATAATTTTAATATATTTCACTTAGCACTTGTGAAAAGGCCAAGCATCCATAAAAAGGAGTTCAGCTTTCATGCATTAATGTTTCCTGCAGGCTGATGTGGTGCATATGGGCCATTACAACAACTTAGTTAACTTGCCAAATTGTGATAATTGGAACCCAAAACCGAATCCTTAAGAGAAAATTATTCTTTGCTCTTTAAGAGTTTGGTTTATAGTGGAGGCCTTTCTGTGTAATATCCTTCTCTGCTTCACAGCTGGGCTGAGAATCATGAGGGAATTTCGCCTTTGCCTGAAATGTGTGGGTGCATAAGAAAGAATTTCTGTCACGTACTCAGTCACATATTACAGAATCACAGAATTACAGAATATATTTCTTTTAACACCATGCTGTGCTTTGCACCTCTGTCTGACCAAGGTATGCTCCCTTTTTGGAAGAATAATATTAAAATTAACTGAAACACCTCTAAAAATGAAATCTGTTCACAATTAAGTCCATCATTATGATAATTTTATGTACATTTCTCCCTGAAAAGCCTTCATGCAGTGCTGGCCCTGATGTAACATTAACAATAATATAAAAACATAATGGGTCGAATTCCCCACAGCAGAAAATGAATCCAATGCCGCTGATTTCGGTGGAGAAATGCCAGTTCATAAAAGCTGAGGAACTGCTGTTTTCACAGGGCTCATTTTAATGATTAATAAGACACCAGATTGGTATTTGTTGTTGTTTGAAGTGATATCAGGGCCTGATATCCTCACATTATTATTTAATTCAAGCATCAGAAAGATCAGCACTTAATTTGGACGTGTGTATGTGCATAAAACCCAAGCCTCACAAAGCCTATTTAGGATAATCCTATCAGCTGGCAGCCAGGAATTGACTGAGCGATTTGTCGGCCACTGTGAAGCTGGAATCTCTCTTTCTTTCTCTTCCTGCCTTCATGGGGATGTGCTGCATTGTACAGCTGGCTTTTATCCTCCACTGGATTTAAAGAGAGTCTCAGAGAAGATAATTAACTGCACAGAGTGAGCAAGGCAAGGGAAGAACCTATCCCTTAAATGGCTACCTATAAACAGAGACTAGAGAGGAATTAAAGGAATAAAGGAGGGATTTATTTGAAAGGCCTTCAAAGGTCACACCCTGAGGATCCAGAGGCTCCTGCCTCAGTGCATCCCAAAATGGGCAACAGGTCTCAAGTTCTTCACACTTTTATAGGTTTGGTCCATTTCCATACCAGCATAAATTCACCAATTAGAACTTTAGCTAATGATAGAATTTGCCCAAGCTTGCCCCCCTCTCGCCAAGATGAAGGTTTGCAGTTGTTGGGCCCAGGAGGGTCTGGGTGTCCTTGGAGAGCGAGCTGGAGAGGCTTTGTTATGTCAGTGTGAGCATGAGAGAACAGCACTGAACGAGCTCCAGGGACCTGCAGAGTTACACTGGGCACTGCAGGGCTGGAAAAATATAAAAATTAAAACCTAAGGCATCAGGATGATGGAGAGTTTGTAGGAAAGGGAGACGTGTCTGTCCCTGTTAAGTGCACAGGATACACAGCCAGGTGTTGTTTCAACTTCCCTTCCCTGCTTGAAGCAGAAAAGTTTGGGGCAGCAGGGCATGGAAAAGGAGCTGGTTTGTAGGAGAGTTCAGAAGGTATTGATGTGGTTTTCCCGAGTGGAGTTTGGGTGCTGAAGAATTATTCTCCAGACCTGTGGAGTCCTTCAGAAGTAACAAACAGAGGTGCTGCCAGTCTGAGTGATTTAATGAGATGTTAATAGTGATCCTCACTGCTTTGGACACTCGAGCTTGAAACTCAGCATAGTCCAGACACAAGACAGAAGGGATAAAAGGGAGCACAGCATCTGCTCCTGAGCAGGGCACAGTATCTCCTGGTGTGCCACGGCTTCCCTCAATCCTGCTGCTTTTACACCACATTCCAAGGCAGGGCTATCTTGCTCCGGTCCACCCCAAGGGAAAATTTGGTGACCCAACATCTGCACCTTTCTTTTCCAGAGCAAACCCAAGAGATTTCTCCCCCGCGGTGGACAATGGCTGTGGCAGGGTCAGGAGCCGTGGGGAGGTGGATGGAGCAGGGAATGCTGCAGAGCAGCTCACAGAAACCTTTCCCGTGGGTGGGAGGTGGTGAAGGTGAAATATTGAAGCACACAGAGTGTGGAGAAGGTTATTCAGGAGGAAAGGTGCTATTCCTGCCAGCTCCTGTTCTCTCTGCTCTGCATCCTGATCACTCCCCAGGTTCCACAGAGACAGGGCAGACAGAGAAATCCACACAAAACCTGTCTCTGATTACTGCTGAGCAGATCTGCAGGAGTGTAGTAACAAGTACAGAAAAACATTAAAAAAGGAAAAAAAACCCACAACAAACCCACCCACAATGTTTTCTTCTTTTATTAGTACATTATATAACATCTCTGAATCCTAAGGATAAATTAAAGCATCTTGAAATCTACTCCAAGAATCTGGTCTTTTTTCTTTATTTTTTTTCCCAACCTGTCTTTCCTATCTAGAAGACATAATGATTTTTGACAGTGTGCTTAAAGCTTAAGGGCTGTGTGCTATTCCTTAGAGTCAAGCACAGTGCAAAGGGCAGGGATCTGCAGGGATCACATGGACAAGGAGGAAAGAAAACACAATTTTCACCCCTTGGATTTTCAACACCTTTCAAAGAGAGAAGAAAACCAAGGCAACCCCTCAGAAGCATGGAAAATACTGAATTTGGGGGTTTCTAATGGGATTTGGATGCTAGGAAATAGCTATAAGTGAACTGTATATAAGCTGCAGGCAGTTCAAAGTGAATCCTGCACAGCCCATTCCTTCCAGTCAGCCTCCACAGATGCAGGAATCCAGTGAAACTGCAATTTTGTCTCAAAAAAGACATGCAGATATCTCTGGATGGAAAAATTACTGGTCAGAGGAAGAGCGAAAATTTATATGATGACTTTCACAGCGAGCAGAGATGGACAAAACTCTGAGCTGGCAAAAAGTTTTGTGAGTCTCTTTCTTGTTCACTGTGCCCATTCCCATCACCTCATAAAAACTTTTGAGATGAGCAAACAGAGCTGGTGAACAGCAGCACAACACCTGTGAGTACCTGCACGTAAAGGACAGAAATCTTACCTCAAAATATAAATTGTTTTTCCCTCTGTAGAAGTATAACCTTCGAGGCTGACCCCATGATTAAACACCTCCCATAAAGTGAGATATCTGCATTGTTGATGAATATGGCTCAGCTGGAGGCTGAATTTCTTGCTGTGAGTAATACAGAGAAACAGATGATTCCTCTGACTTATTGCAGACACTTATTTCAACATGAGATTAATCATGCCCAACAAATCCTTACTTCCTAGTGATTCTGAAAGAGTTGAGAGAAACGGCCAAGGTACAGACATCTACACAGTACTTTCAGATAAATCACATCCTTTCAGACGGTTCTTGGTTCTTTTCAGACAATTCTTTGTTCTCTAAAACCAGCTGATATTCCGGGTTATAATAGCATTATCATAATGATGATTATTATTCTTCAAAATTAAAAGGAATGAAAAACGCAATACCTAATCGATTTCCATAAACTCCTGTGTAAGTCCCCTTTAGGTCTCAGTAAGCCAATATTTTTTATTTTTTTCTGAAAATAAAGAAAAAGTGTCTATTATTGTCATGGTTTCTTGGAACCCTTTTCTTTAGCTCTTAGGAGGATTGGTGTTATTGTTAACAAAGGGAACCTGTACAGTTTTTTCCTCCCTCCAGTATAACTCAGGGCTGAGGAAAGCTTTTCCTGCTGGTTTACCCTTGTGTAACTGGAGGGAGAGTTAAGCCCACAGCAGGTGAGCCATCTGAGGCAGAGGATGGTAAATTGAATTGGAAGAGCACAGCAACACTTTAAACTCTGTGTCTTCTGCGGCTGCAGAGAAGCCAACACCAACTAGATGATGTGCAGGCTGCTGGGAACGATGGATTCATACTGTTTGAAAGCACATGGGCTCCTTAGAGTGATTGTGAACTTCCCCTAAAAGTGCAGTTTTTGTACAAATAACAGCCCTCCATGCTTGGCACCTGAGCGAGTCTTTGTTTCCAGCAGAGAAGCCGTGGGTTTATGGCCTGAGAATGACAATAGGAATGTGTTTATTGCTGGGGTCACAGCTGGGGATGATTATTACTTTTTCCTTTGTCAAAAGGAAATGCTACAGGCAGCTAAATGTGCTTTCAGGTTGATTTGAGGGAGGGTTCTTGGTAAAAAGTCCTCTCTCTCTCTCTGCTTTGATTTTCCTTTGCCAGATCCAGGTTTACTGCAGCACCAGGAGGCTGGAGGCCCATCATATTTTTGTTCTGATGGGAAACCATGCAAAATTTGCATGATTTGCTTTATTGAGGAGGCTGGAGAGATACCAAAGTTATGGGTTGGGAGGATTAGGCATTCTCATTCCTCTGCAAATTTACCCCAGTGCCCGTGCACAGCAATGGGCAGTCAGAGAGCCTCCCTGAGCTGTGTAGCAGAGATTTTTCTCTCCTTAGAATGTAAAATCTGTGCTGGAAATATCTGCTAGCACCAAGCTCCTGTAGAGCCAGCTTGGGGTGATTTTGGCACACTCCAAAACCCCTGTAGGTCCAAACCCTGCCGTAGCAAGAGGTGCTCTACAAAAGACATTCCACCACCTCGATGCTGTGGCAGCAGCTCCTCCCTGCAAACCAAGCCCAAAGGAGAGCATTTTTCACCTCTCAAAGATGCACCTCCCTTCCAAGCTCAGCAGTCAGCTCAGCAAATGGCTGCTCTCAGCCTTCACATAGACATGAATGCATGTCTAAACATCATCTTTTTTTAATTAATACAGTCCATCCCTCCATTCTCCCATCGACTTGGGGAGCTGAGATGTAATCTGATTTAACTCCTGTAACATAATCTTGTTTGGTTTTATAGTACTTCCCCCTGCTCATATTAAAATCCTATTCATTTACGTGTATGCCCTGTGAGATGGATGTGCATCCGTGGGTGCACTGGGGACGTGGAGCAGCTGGTGGATGAAGAAAGGCTGAAATTAGGTTGTTCAAGGGGGCTGAAATTATTTAAAGTGGGAAAAACCCCCAGTAAGCTGAGTGTCTGATATGTCTTTCAGAAATGTAGTCACAAAATTCCCCATGCAAAGGCAGCTCCAGAAGCACAAGTTGCTTTGTTCAGTTTCCCTTGGCTGACTACAAACAATACTCTTTACATGTAGTTCTAACTTCATAAGATGAACTTAAAGCACCAGGAAATCTGTTTCAGACTGAATCAGTTGGTGAACATCCAAATTGTAAATATAGGCTGGTGCCTGACCATTTATAAACATCTGCAATGTAAACATCTTAAGCTGAGATTCTCCTTAGCATTAGAAGAGAGAAATTAGTTCTACTGGGAGCAGAGCAAGTCATCAGAAGGGTGGAAATGGCTAATGCATCAGAGAAACCATGCTTAAAAGAGTTTATCTCTTTCTGATGGTAAATTGTTCATAGATCCCTGCACTGCAGATGCTGGAAGCTGCCAAAGGCAGCTGAGANAGGCTTTGTTATGTCAGTGTGAGCATGAGAGAACAGCACTGAACGAGCTCCAGGGAGCTGCAGAGTTACACTGGGCACTGCAGGGCTGGGAACAGAGAAAAGTTCAAACCTAAGGCATCATTAAATGGCTTCAATCTGGAGCTTCACCACCCCTGAGCAAGTTAAAAGCAGTTTTAGCTCACTGCTGATACCATAGGCAGGTGAAATCTTCAGGCCCTAGATGTTATTGGAGAACAAAATCCACCTGATGTGTCCCAGAAGGAACAGAATTACAACTCTAATTTCCCATAACAGTGAGTTTCTCTTTGGAATTAATGGGTCCTAGGTACTTATACGGGAAATTCACGTCTAAATACCAGAACTAGACAGTTAAGTGGAAAGACCCCAATTACGATTAGGAATCATAACCTAGTGTTCTGCATCAGCACTTTATAGATATTCCAGCTCAGATGGGAAACACATCATTTCAAATGTTATATGCTAAGGACAGACATTGTTTTGGCACTAAAATACTTGAAATGAGATGACAAGATAAAGGATGTCAGAGGTGGAAAGCTTTTTTTTTTTTTTTTTTTTATGAAGCAGATTAGGAACAAAATCATCTCAGACATCAGACTTCTGGAGCTTTCCTCTCCCAGGGGGTCATGTTGCCTTCCTATCCTGTGTATGCTCAAGAGACATCTATGGGTAATGAACTCAATTACTGTAATTAAAACCAGAGCCAGCTCCCACTCCCTGCCCCCTGAGGAAATGCCTGGACTTTACTCCCATGGAAATGTTTGAATGCATTTTTATAGTGTGGTGTAGATGCTATTAAAGTCCTGATTAACCCAGAGGCAGAGGCACACAGAGGTCAGGGACGTTGCTCTGTGTCTGAGCAGAACCACAGATTCAAGTTCATGCACCATCTCCTGCTTACAGAGCAAAAGCTTTAAATCTGGTTTTCTACACAGATTATCTCAGTTCCTGAGATGTGCTGGCCCTTTGAAAGGCAGCAGGATGAGGACAGTTCAGGGACTGAATGAGTGTAAACACAGGTATAGAATTAATTGTATCCTCAGTCTGGATAAAATGTTTTAGTTCTTCCATTCTCAAAGCTGAGCAAACAATAACAGAACTAATAATTTTATTTTTTAATATATATACTGAAGACTACCTTAAACGGTTGGTACCTCCTCACTTTCCCTCCCTATAAGCATATTCTGACTGAAATCACTCACTTTGGGGTAATCCGTTTCCTCAAGATTGTTACAATCAAGAAAGCAAACAAAACCCACCCCCCCCAAGAAAAAAATCTACTGATTAAATATATACATGAGAGATGCTGCCTGTGCTGCCTGATTTTCAATGAGCATTTTGCCTCAGACAGGATTCTTTAAAAACGTGTCTTAGAAGGGATTCTTTAAAATAAAATAGCCAATGAAAGCTTTTTTTCTCCCCCCAAACTAAAAGCACCACAGCTGTTTGCTGTACTGCTGCAGTGAGCAGCAAGCAAAAATGCAGCTGTTAAATCAGTGGCAGATCAGGCTGGCAGGCCTAAGTACAGCTAGTTCTGCTTGTCTTGCCATTAATGTCAAGCGAAAGGAGGTGACAGTAATTGATGTTGTTGGGAAATGAGCTCTCCTGAGAAGGGAGCAGCTCTGAGAACAGAGAAATGCAGCGCAGGGTGGATGGAGAGCTCCACGTGTCAAGGAAATTCCAGGTTCAGGACTAAGGGGTGACCTTGTGCAGCTAATGAAATTCACATCTGAGGAATCCCTCTTTTAAAATATTCAGCTGGAGCCACCCTTAGCTTATGTCTGGGAAGGCAGAGGAAGCTGTCTGGTGATAATCCCATTATATCTATGGATGGTGTTTTCCATATTTTTTTGTGTAATGGGATTTTACCTGGAATTACAACTCACTAAAATAAGTCCATCATTAAAAAAAATGGTCCAGATAAAAAAACTTTAGCTGGACTTAAGGACGTAAAGTTCTGAGTCACATTCATTGCCTCTCAGCTTTGTCTCCCTGGATGAAAGTCAAGTGACAGAGTGAGATGTCAGTGCTGGGCAGGTCTGGGGGCAAACCAGGCTCCTGCACTGCCCTCAGAGTCAGGGCAGAGCTGCTCTTTGCTGTCTGCAGGATTCAGAGAGTGATTCAGCTCCTCAGAGAGATGTGTTTTGAGGCAAGCATTGGACTCTCTCTCAAGGGACTCGATTCTGTTGTCCTCAGAAATTCCTCTGGTGTCGTTTGGGATGCTCAGAGGTATCCTGATATCCATGTAGGGCTGATGGATGGCAAAATCATAAAATCAGGGAATGGTTTGGGTTGGAAGGGACCTCAAAGATCATCCAGTTCCACCTCTGCCATGGGCAGGGACACTTTCTATCAGATCAGGTTGCTCCAAGCCCTGTCCATCCTGGCTGGGAACAGTTCCAGGGATGGGGTAGCCAAAATATCTCCAGGAAGCTGTTCCAGTGTCTCAGCACTATGATTCTGTGATTCTATGACTTTGTGTGAGATGCCAAAGAGATTCTGAAGGTCTCTGTTAGGGTGGGCTATATTTAAAATAGTTTTGTACTTTTAATGATTTTAAGGTCGTCATGTTCCTGTCAAACTCCCAGACAGTGATGTTCAATGGTAAGGAACTGATAATAAGTGAAAGAAGGCATCACTGGTATGTTCTGAGATATGTGCAAATTAATATGTAAATGAGGAGGCCTGGGTTAAAAGGGTTCTGCTTGAAGAGTGTTTCTATATGATTTTTTGAGACAACTTTGAAACTTTTTGATCAAATTTCCTGTTAGGCAAAGGAAGGTATAAAAAAGAGGAGAAAAACTTCTAAACATTTCTCTTTCTAAAAATGCTTTGAGTTTTTAATCATGAAGTTTTTAACTGCTGCCTCTTGATTTCTTCCAAAATAAGTCTGTGGTTCTGTGCAATGATTGTAGAGAGACTGATGAGAGTTGGAGCTTGAAGCATTAACACAAGTTGAGACTTCTCTAATTTTAAACTGATCATACAATGAACGCATTTGATGGGGCTGAATGAAGTGAGATATCATTTGAGCTTTATTAATACACTCTATTAGCAGAAATACCACTTCTCCCTAATGTAACTGGTGATCAAGTGAGGTTTTTAAACAGTGTTCAGGCGTGCACAGATGGGTACAGATGGCTCATGAAGCAATTCTTAGTGCATCAATCAACAGCTTCGAGTGTGTTTCATACACAAGAAAATGCACATTGCTGAGAATGCCTTTGGATTACCACAATTATGCACTAAAGTGAAGATTCCCAGTGCGGCTCCTGTTATGCAAAGACTGAGTTAATCAGGCTGAAACTGCTTCCTGTGTCATTTAGGATGGCTGTGAAATTCTCCATCTGGACCAAACAGAGGGAAAAATATGAGACAGGAAAAAAAATTATGATGTCCTTGCTTCCTTTTTAACATGGAGTAGAGTAGAAACAACAAGAGGTGAAATATGTATAAATGAAACAGTGAAGAAGTGACAACAATGATCCACTTAGGAATGGAAGGAGAGGGTGAAAATGATTAGTAAAGGTCAGAATCTGTCTGTATTTATCCATAAATTTCACATGTAATGGCATTAAACCCTCTCAGGGAAGGTTTAGGTGGGATATTAGGAAAAGGTTCTTCACCCAGAGGGTGGCTGGGCCCTGGAAAAGGCTCCCAAGGGAGGTGGCCACAGTGCCAAGGCTGGCAGAGTTCAAGAGGCACTGGACAACACTCCCAGGCACAGAGTGAGATTTTTCAGGTTTTCGTGTGCAGGGCCTGGGGTTGTATTGATGGTCCTGGTGGGTCCCTTCCAACTCAGGATATTCTGTGATTCCATGATTCTGTTATGTTTAGGCAAGGTAGACATCACAGTTAGTAGTAGAATAATATAGGTAGACAAGAGCATGGCACTGCTGGTCATTTTTCTATCTTTTACTTTGTACTCCAGGACAGCAGGAACATTCTGATGAAACAGAGCCCTGTGCAGAGTCCACTTGTTATTTGAGAGGATAGAATTACCCTGAAGGATTTCTAGGAGGTGTGATCATAGACTCACAGAATCACAGAATCATGGAATCATAGAAGAGTCATAGAATCATAGAATGGCCTGAGTTGGGAGGGACCTTAAAGATCATCCAGTTCCAACCCCTGCCATGGGCAGGGACACCTTCCACTGTCCCAGGCTGCTCCAAGCCCCATCCAACCTGGCCTGGGACACTGTCAGGGGTCCAGGGGCAACTACAGCTTCTCTAGGCACCCTGTGCCAGGGCCTGCCCACCCTCACAGGGAAGGATTTCTTCCCAATATCCCACCCATCCCTGCCCTCTGTCAGTTTGAAGCCATTCCCCTCCTGTCCTGTCACTCTTGTAAAGTGTCTCTGTCTTCCTTCGGAGCTCCCTTCAGGCCCTGGAAGGCCACACTGAGGTCACCCCAAAGCTTCTCTTTTCCAGGCTGAACAATCTGAGCTCTCCCAGCCTTTCCTTCCATCTGTGGGATCCCTCTGCTCATCCTGGAGCCTTCTCTGGGACTGGCTCCAGCATCTCTGGGTCCCCAGAGCTGACAGTACCAACTGTGCATCCACATGAGAATACAAGCCACAGTGATGAATTTACTGCTCTTACAGGCTCAGCAACCCAGAGCATTGATCCTGCTTCTTGCCTTTGGGATAAATGCCACGTCCCTGAGGAGCTGGCGGCCAGCTCAGCCTTGCTGCACACATGAATAATGCTCTTCCCAGGGAGAAACATGATGGGGATCAGGAATTCACAAAGAGCTGCTGATTCTCCAGCACTACACCTGAAGTGGATGTATCATCCCAAAGGGAATCTCCATCAGGCCACACTGCTCTCTGAGGAGGAGAGGAGCCTGTGTCGCTGACCTGACCTTTATTTCAGGCTGCTGTTTACTCACAAGAAGGAACAGCAGGACAGAGACCTTCCGTGTCCAAGCAGAAAGGTTAAAGGGAAACAATGGGCCGTAAATTTGGATGTGGAATTGAAATGTAGCAGCTGAAAAGGAAATGTGTATTTAGATGTTGAGGCACAGACAAGAAAAATATGTTAGATTTGAAAGACACACAGGGTAGGCTGAGAAATCCAGGGCAGTGAAAGCCAGCACTTAAAAGAACAAATTTCAGAAGCAAACATACCAGCACTGCAGATGAATCATGGAATAGTTTCGATTATGGAAGTTCAGTTTTGCAAGAAGTTTATCCAAATTTGTAACTCTCTGAATTCAACCTCTTCTTCTCAGCTTGAAAACTTGTTTACCCAGCAAGTGTTTGGAGGGCACATGTACATGGCTAATGTCTTATTTTAGGTCTGGACAACTTTTTGATCAGCTTTACATTTCCAAAATGAAACCCAGCACTGAGTGAAAACCAAATCTCTCTCTCTTTCTGTTTTTTCAAAGAGATTTGTCTGCAATATTTTTGTTTGTCAGTATCTCACTGACTTTATGAATTGAGTGGGTTTTTTACTCCTGAATCATTGCTTCAGGCTTAAAGAACCTCCAGGACATTGATATTTGAGATTCTCGAGGGGAAAATAAAGGATCAGAAAAGGGAAAGAAGTGAAAGACGTTGAAAAAAACATATTGCAGGGAATTGCATTTATGGGAGGGCAAATATATGTGAATTTCCCATAGGAATACATGATGCATTGAAAAAAAAATGCAAATTTCAGCAAGTATTTCAACACAGTACACCAAGCTCCTTCAATTTCAACACAGTACACCAAGCTCCTTCATTCTGGGACTCACAAGTGATGTGAGTTTTCAAATTTTCCACCTGAATTTTCCTGTAATATTCTGGGAGTATTTAGGTTAGGCAAGGAGTTGCCATTCAAGACCATTATCTTCCAAATTTCTAATTTTATCCAGAAACAGGAAAAATTCTGTCCTTTTTGGAGACAGGACGGAATAAAATTATGCATCCACAAGAATTGTTCAGGTTTTCTAACTGTGTGTGTCGTTTTAAGCACCAAAGCAGACAGATTTTGAGGCAGAGATCAATTTACTGGGTGCTCCACAGGAGGAGGGAATGAGACACTCACTGGGAAAGAACATTTTTGGAAATCAGTTGATCACAAGAGAGGCTTTGGGTTTGGTGTGGGTTCACCCACTGGCTCCATACCTGGAATCTATGTCAAGAGGTTAGGGTTGCATTATATTAACAAGCAAAATGCACTGGGCATTGATTGCTTTTTGTCCCTCACTCACACCTCCCATGTGCCTGAACTCCTAAACCCTCCACACTCTGTAATGAGAAATCCCCAAAGCTAAAATTCTAAAAAAACTAAATTCCCAAAGGGGAATGTTGCTGGTGCAGCCTGGTTTTGCCTGCCTGATACTTTTGGGAGAAGGCTGAGTTAATCCCTGGGAGCAGACCCAGCTCTGCAGCCAAGCAGCACAGCCAGAGCTGAGATGTCACCCTCGCCCATGCACGCAGCTCCCTGTTGGAGTCAGGAAAAGCCTGGGAACTTTTCCTGCTCCTCTGAGTGTTTGTTTTACCCTCAGAGCTCCACAAAAAAGGCTTGGCCTGCGAACCAAGCTTGTGGGAGCATTTGCCTCCACTTCTGGGTGAGCTGAGAGCACCAAAGGAATGAGGAGATGTTGTTTAGTGCACCACAGAGTGTGGAGTTGTAGTTTTTAGGTTTTGCTATATATATTATATGGGACCAAGATGGAGATTTTAGGGTGTCGGTCCCTTGTCCTTCTCCTTCTCCCCTCTTCTCCTTCTCTTCCTTTCTTCTCTGACCTGAGTTCCTGTGGTTTGTTAATTGGTAGATAGAATTTAGTGTAGAGGAGACATGTCAGTGAGGTTGATATTCACTGGTTTTGGGAACAAAATAAGACAGGTAAAGTTTTCTAACTGGTTGATAATAGATATAAAAGCTACCTGCTTTGGGTAGCCATTGCCATTCTGCCCTCGTGTTCCTGGAGGTCACAGCACAGTCTGTGCCTCCCAAACTTTGATAAGAACAAGAAATAAACATGCTTTGAAACAGCAGAAAGAAGCCTCATTTCATCTTTTTGGGACATGGGACACTGAAACAAGGAACACAGCCGGGCCAGGAGTCAGGGGAAGAACACCTCCCTCCTTGCACTCCCGTTTGTCACCCGAGCACACCAACCCCAGGGGCTGTGCACAGCCCTCCCTGAGTGACCCTCTTCATCAGGGCAGCCTCTGGAGGTTCATTATTCCCCTGACAGCCTGGGAAAAATCTTCCCATGGCTGTTCACGTGGGCAGTCCCTTCCTGCTGGGTTAGTCAGTCAGGACGTTAAGGTTCATCTTCCTTCGCTTCAAATCCCCACGGATGAGGAGTTTCCAGCTGCAGTGCAGCCACCTGAACTCCATTTATTCCCTTAGAAGAACAACCATTTCAGAGTATGATTAGTCTGGTATCAGACATCTGTTGGAAAACCAGCAATTTCACAGATCAGCACTGGCTGGAAATTCTTATTCAGGTGAGAAGCTGGAACCAGATATTCCCTGAGGTCCCTTCTAACCCAAGCTGTTTTGTGATTCTCTGGTGACCTCTCCAGTGCAGTATGACTGCATTTATTCAAATCAATTTATTAAAATCTCGCATTTTTTTCATTTGTTCTTTCCCACCACTGTTTCAAAACACAAAGTACTCACCCTTTCCTGGAGTTTTTTACCACTCTAGGCTGCTTATCAGAGGACAACTTTCCGGTCTAGCCCAAGAATCAGTCAGCCACAAATAAATCCCTCATGAGGTGGCTTTGAGCTAAGATATCAAAATCTTCACTGGACCAACTGTGGAGCTGTTATCTCTGCTGATTCTGCTGTGGATAAGCAACTTTTGGCAGAGAAATCATAACAACAGGCTCCAGAGTGGTAGTTTCTCCTTCAGTAGCTGCTTATTGGAAGGAGCATGGCCCAACTCCCTGTATTATCCAGCCAGTGAAACCACAGGGGTTTAAAACAGCTGAGCATAAAACCTTTATTTTTTCCTTTTCTGATTATATATATATTTTTTTTGTTTTAGTTTCTCATAATTTCTTTCATATTTCAGTTTTGTTCCAGTATCACAGAAGATGATTCTTCTCCATCCATTTCTTAAAGAAAACAATACTGAGACACTCTCTAAACACAGAATATTTGGTGTCATGCACGAATTACTTAGAAAAAAAAAGAAATCTAAACAAGAAAGGAATGTATGAATCAAGAAAGAATAGCAGAATGAGTGCTGTGCTTCTCAGGAGTTCCTAAACACAAATAAGGGATATATTCAATTTGTAACAGGGTTCATTTAGTGCTTGTGATCCTGAATTTTGGAAGTCCTCAGTCATTCTCCTTTGGTTTTGCTAATTATTTAGACAGTTTCATCTGGGCTCTGATTTTTTGGTGAGTAAAATTCTCCTCTGGGCAACCTGTGCCATGGCCTCACCACCCTCACGGGGAAGAATTTCTTCCTAAAAATCAATCAATTGTTGATTGTAAGGAGTTTTTTCTGTTCCTCACTTGCTGCACTGAACAGGTCCTGCTGAGATGTCAGATGCTCTACGTATTTCATGCTTAGGTTTGGGTGCTAACAATCCTGATTTAGACATCCACGAGAGATTTATGCCACCACTTCTGCATTTATTTATGTGCACATCCCTGTTAGGAATCAGATCAGAGCAGATAAGTGCTGTTCATTGCTTTGCTAGTACATTATCCTGGGTTATTCCGGTTGCACTAAATTCTGTTGATGTAATTTTTCAGCTTCAGTGGAAAGTGAAGAATTTTTGAGAATTACTAATACCCTCTTCTTTTTGATCTACTTTTTTTTTTGGTTGTTTCATTTTGTTTTGCAGTTCTTGAAAGATGATCAAGATCCTCACTTTAAAATGTGTATTCTTCTGATGAACTGTTTACGAATGACTAACTTTAATCTTCTGAAGTCCATTTCCTGTAGGTTCTGGTAATCCAAACACTGTAGGGCTTGAGGAAAACCACTCAGCATCTTCTTCTAGTATGTAATAAATTCTGAAACTTGGTTTTTCAGTTAAAGAGCTGTGTCAAGTCTGGATAAATTCCCCTCATCACTTCTCTCCCAGAAGCCTTGCAACCCACAGCCCGTGGTTATTTCTGTATGATCCCATTTGGCCCAGTTTGGTGCAGCAGAGCTGAGGGATCTTTGCTGGGGAGATAGTTTCGAGCTGTGTGAGGAAGTCTGAGTGTTAAAGCCAAGTGAGAGAAGTTAAATTTTTGGGCCAGTGGCAGGCAGGCATTCCAGAACTGAACAGAATGGACATGAGGAGATATTAAAACCAAAAGGGAAGAAACAGGGAACTGAAAGATGGCAAATGAACAGGACCAAAGGGGCAAACAGGCCTGGCCAGCAGAGATGCTCTTGGTTTCACTTTTAGGGTGGTGCCCATATTAATCTTTCACTTGGTAGAGAATGGATCCTTTCTCTCCAAAGTGTGTGCCAGCCCATAAATATTTGCTGTGGGCTTTTCTCTTCGTGATGCTCTGCTGGCACGGTAGGAAATAAAAAACCAAACCTGATCAGCAAATCTGATCTCCAGAGCTGGGATTTGGGGGATGCTGGCAAACCTTGTGCCAGGCACCAGCATCATGGACATTGAATGTGTTGGAGGGTTAAAACAGAGGAAATAAAATAAATTATTGGCTCTAATGGCTTCAAACTGAAAGTGAATAGGTTTAAATTAGAGATTAGGAAGAAATTATTTACTCAGAGAGTGGTGAGGCCCTGGCACAGGGTGCCCAGAGAAGCTGTGGCTGCCCCTGGATCCCTGGAAGTGTCCAAGGTGAGGTTGGACAAGGCTTGGAGCAGCCTGGGACAGTGGGAGGTGTCCTTGCCCATGGCAGGGGGTCAGAATTAGCGATCTTTAAGGTCCCATCCAACCTAAGTCATTCCAGGATTTTATGAATATTTGCAGGAATGCCTGACTCAGATGTTTTTCCCTTGCATGGAAGCTCTTTTTAAGTGATTTTTTTTTTGATTGATACTTCATAATCTTCAGTAAGAAGCATCAACCCTGCAAATCTGTGTCCCTCTTGAGAAGATGAAATTCATTTTGCAGAACAGCCCACATTTTTCATGTATATGAAGAATCACATCAAAAAAAAAGTGATATTTTGCTTTGTGGTTTTGATCAAGGAATCTTTCTGTGATGAGGCTTTTTAGAGCACACCTGATAAAATCAATTATACTTTTTTTCTGCTTCACTGCTGATCACAAGCCTCTGACAATTGACAATAGCGAGGCCATCTGTCACTTTGAAAACCTTTTATTTTTAGTGAAAGGAACAAAATCAACCTCTTTTGCCCCAGTAAGGGAGTAAAAGACACAGACAGCTCTTCCCATACATAAAACATAAAGCTTGTGAATAACACACAGGCATCCCATCATTCACATTATCAATGGAATGATAATGCTGGAAGAATGGAGTACATGGAGGTGAAGTAAGCGATGAGCATCAGCCAAAAGCCTTTGACCTGAGCCAGAGAAGGAGCCTGAGTGTCTTACAGAGTCTTTGTGCCAAGGGCTCACAACTTTATCAGTGACAAACTAATCTACATGATTACCACTCTTGCCTTCCTGGAAGGAAGCTGCACTTCAGCTCCCCAGCTAAAATTCAACTTCTTTTATAAGAACTAAATAATGGGACAGAATAAAGGCTGAAACTCCAAACACTCAATAATTACTTCAAACCTCGGCAACTTTGGTTCCTGTCCTTCACTGTTTTATCAAAAGTGGAATTCTTGGAACTCTAAGTAGTCGTGATGGTTTGGGGTTTGATGTTAATTTGTTTGTTTTGTGTTTGTTTTTTTTTTTAATTTTTAGCAAAGATTATAAGAATGAACACATTTATTTTGTCCTTCTCCTTCACCTTCTACCAAGTGTGCTCCTCTTGCTGTGCTTAACAGATATGGATTTTTCAGTAGCACTCGTTTCCTTCTTTTTTCAGCACTTGGAAAAGATCATAAATCAGTGAGGACTAGGATTTACCAAAATATTTTGTTTCCTGCTACAGGGCTTGAATGTACTGGAAGGTTTTGGGTGGTTAACACCCCTGGGTGCCTCTGACCAATCCTTTGGGGTTGGTGAAGAAGCAGGTCCAGGATTCTGGGTTCTATAACAGACCCAGAACACATCCAGTGCCCAGCACAGCTCCAGTACCTTTGCTGTGCAGCTTCGTGTCAAACTAAAGATTATTTCAGCCCAGCACAATTCAGGTTGTAGAGACGACCTTTCATTTAACACTTACAAGCAGCTTTGTGTCTCCAGATCACTTCAGGTGTTGGTGTTGAACTCTGGAGTGTGAGATTGAGCTGAATAGAACAGATTAAAATCCTGTTGCCGTGTAGACATTAAAGTCTTGGATGCTAAAATACACAGGTGGATCTAAAGCTCCAAAGCATCTGGCAGACATTGTGTGACAGATGAATAATCCTTTGCTGTAGCCCACACAGTGCTGCCATCTCTTTATTTATTTATATAGAGGTAGAATTTATTCACATACTTGTACCAGGGAGAAGTGAGTTCAGTTCTAGAAATAGCTGCACTGAGATACAGATGAGTAATATTATAAGCCTGTGAAATTATCACATATTTTTCTCATTTGCAACTCATGGAAAGTCCTGCTCTTCGCTGATGAGTTTAGACATTTCCTCTGAGCGGTGCAAACTGAAATTGTTGTATAGAAAGCCTGAGCAGACTTTTAAATGTAATCACTATTCCAACTCATCTTTTTTTTGTTCTTGAATTTTTTAGCAGAATCAGTATGTCAGTGCATTTCCTCAGTGCTGCAAGGTGGATGTCAGGAGGAGCAGGACAGGTTGTGGTGTGGCACCTCCAGGAGTTACAGGCTGTCACCTGCACTTCACGGTGCAAAAACATCCTCTTAGCTAAGCACCAAATCCTGCATGCTGACTCTGTGTCCAGTTCTGGGGTCCCCAGACCAAAAGAGACATGGAACTGTCCCAGCACACCCTGAAATGGGCCACAGAGATGCTCAGAGAGCTGCAGCACCTCTGCCATGATGAGAGATTGAGAGAATTGGGGGTTTTCATTCTGAATTGGGGAAGGCTCTGGGGAAAGTTTGTTCCAGGTGTTCGATAAATGAAGAGGAGCTTATGAGGAAGACAGAGATTTTTTACCAAGGCCCACAGTGATGGGACAAGGAAAAATGGTTTTAAACTGAAATGAGGTAGGTTTACATTTGATATAATGAAGAAATTTTTTTTTACTGCGAGATTAGTGAGGCACTGTAGCAGGTTGCCCTNCACTGCTGATCACAAGCCTCTGACAATTGACAATAGCGAGGCCATCTGTCACTTTGAAAACCTTTTATTTTTAGTGAAAGGAACAAAATCAACCTCTTTTGCCCCAGTAAGGGAGTAAAAGACACAGACAGCTCTTCCCATACATAAAACATAAAGCTTGTGAATAACACACAGGCATCCCATCATTCAGATTATCACTGGAATGATAATGCTGGAAGAATGGAGTACATGGAGGTGAAGTAAGCGATGAGCATCAGCCAAAAGCCTTTGACCTGAGCCAGAGAAGGAGCCTGAGTGTCTTACAGAGTCTTTGTGCCAAGGGCTCACAACTTTATCAGTGACAAACTAATCTACATGATTACCACTCTTGCCTTCCTGGAAGGAAGCTGCACTTCAGCTCCCCAGCTAAAATTCAACTTCTTTTATAAGAACTAAATAATGGGACAGAATAAAGGCTGAAACTCCAAACACTCAATAATTACTTCAAACCTCGGCAACTTTGGTTCCTGTCCTTCACTGTTTTATCAAAAGTGGAATTCTTGGAACTCTAAGTAGTCGTGATGGTTTGGGGTTTGATGTTAATTTGTTTGTTTTGTGTTTGTTTTTTTTTTTAATTTTTAGCAAAGATTATAAGAATGAACACATTTATTTTGTCCTTCTCCTTCACCTTCTACCAAGTGTGCTCCTCTTGCTGTGCTTAACAGATATGGATTTTTCAGTAGCACTCGTTTCCTTCTTTTTTCAGCACTTGGAAAAGATCATAAATCAGTGAGGACTAGGATTTACCAAAATACTTTGTTTCCTGCTACAGGGCTTGAATGTACTGGAAGGTTTTGGGTGGTTAACACCCCTGGGTGCCTCTGACCAATCCTTTGGGGTTGGTGAAGAAGCAGGTCCAGGATTCTGGGTTCTATAACAGACCCAGAACACATCCAGTGCCCAGCACAGCTCCAGTACCTTTGCTGTGCAGCTTCGTGTCAAACTAAAGATTATTTCAGCCCAGCACAATTCAGGTTGTAGAGACGACCTTTCATTTAACACTTACAAGCAGCTTTGTGTCTCCAGATCACTTCAGGTGTTGGTGTTGAACTCTGGAGTGTGAGATTGAGCTGAATAGAACAGATTAAAATCCTGTTGCCGTGTAGACATTAAAGTCTTGGATGCTAAAATACACAGGTGGATCTAAAGCTCCAAAGCATCTGGCAGACATTGTGTGACAGATGAATAATCCTTTGCTGTAGCCCACACAGTGCTGCCATCTCTTTATTTATTTATATAGAGGTAGAATTTATTCACATACTTGTACCAGGGAGAAGTGAGTTCAGTTCTAGAAATAGCTGCACTGAGATACAGATGAGTAATATTATAAGCCTGTGAAATTATCACATATTTTTCTCATTTGCAACTCATGGAAAGTCCTGCTCTTCGCTGATGAGTTTAGACATTTCCTCTGAGCGGTGCAAACTGAAATTGTTGTATAGAAAGCCTGAGCAGACTTTTAAATGTAATCACTATTCCAACTCATCTTTTTTTTGTTCTTGAATTTTTTAGCAGAATCAGTATGTCAGTGCATTTCCTCAGTGCTGCAAGGTGGATGTCAGGAGGAGCAGGACAGGTTGTGGTGTGGCACCTCCAGGAGTTACAGGCTGTCACCTACTCTTCACAGTGCAAAAACATCCTCTTAGCTAAGCACCAAATCCTGCATGCTGACTCTGTGTCCAGTTCTGGAGTCCCCAGAATAAGAGAGACATGGAACTGTCTGAGCACATCCTGAAATGGGCCACAGAGATGCTCAGAGAGCTGCAGCACCTCTGCCATGATGAGAGATTGAGAGAATTGGGGGTTTTCATTCTGAATTGGGGAAGGCTCTGGGGAAAGTTTGTTCCAGGTGTTCGATAAATGAAGAGGAGCTTATGAGGAAGACAGAGATTTTTTACCAAGGCCCACAGTGATGGGACAAGGAAAAATGGTTTTAAACTGAAATGAGGTAGGTTTACATTTGATATAATGAAGAAATTTTTTTTTACTGCGAGATCAGTGAGGCACTGTAGCAGGTTGCCCTGAGGAGTCATGGATATCCCATCCCTGGAATTGCCCAAGGCCAGGTTGGATGGAGCTCTGAGCAAACTCCTCTAGTGAAAGCTGTCTCTGTCCACAGCAGGGCAGTTGGGATGAGATTAACTTGGGTCCCTTCAAACCATTCTATGATTTTGTGAAGACATCCTTATTTATTTATTTACCCTTTCACAGCCTAATGAGTCTAAGAGCATGAGGATGGCCGCAAGCAGCCAAACCCAAGTCTCACCAAGTTCAGCATTCCACTTGCACTGGTGCTTGTCTGTGGAGGAGTTTAGGAGAAGCTTGGCAGTGTGGTGATGACCCTGCTGTGTTCTCCCAGCTTCCAGTGAATTGCAGTTTGCAGACTTCCTGAAAGAAAATGATTTCTTTACATTAATAATCCTCAATGGACTTTGTTGTATTGAATTTCTTTAGAGTTTTCAGTACGTGACAGTGTTTGGTCTCTGGAACATCCTTTGGTGAAGAATAAGAGTTTAACTAGAAGTTATATGAAGAAATTTAACCTTCTGCTTGTTCTGTATGAATCACAAAAAGCCTTCATGTCCATATTGCCTTTCAGAATCTCTCTATTATTCCCACAGATCAGATGAATTTCCTGTCATTGTACCTGGAGAAACCTGCATGAGTTTTCTAATGCTAAAACTCTATAAATATTGACAAATTTCTTTTTATCTTCAAGCTGATATGAATTTCAAAAAGATAAACTGTCTGGTAAACATGTTTTTCCAGGGTTTTTTGTTGTTTATTTGCTTTTTTTTGTTTTTAAATCTTTCTCTCTTCCTGTGATCTCTGTCATCCCTACTGTTTCCTGTACATTGTCTTTCCTTGTTTGAATGCCAAACTAGACAAGGGGGATTCTTCACCTCTAGCAATGCATATTCAACCAGGGAAATGTGTTTGGTTTTTTTTTTTCCCCTGGTGCCCAATTTGGATTCAAGAGACTTTGCTGCCCTTAATGGAGCCACCTCCATTTATGTCAGCCAAGAAGCTCAGCTCCTTCCTAAGGATAATGGGAGCACTGAGTGAATCGTTCCTTGATGTGAAGTGTTCTTTAAACTGGGAAAGCCCAACAATTTCGTGTTGCTCCTAACAGCTCTTCTCTGATGCAGCTGACACAGTTCTCAGCCTCCTCACAAACAGCAGGCAAAGAGGCTCCTCGGGAACAAAGTATGAGTTGAATGAAATAGAAGTTATGGCTGTGACGTTGCCATAGCAATCAAAGTTCATGCCTGATGCCAAAGTGGTACCACTGTAATCACCCATCAAAGTGTCCAGTTGCCATGGCAACTCTGAAAGGCCTGGACTTCAACTTCAGGATCTCCACAATTGAAAATGAGTAAGTAGAGCTGCTAGTGTTTTAAATAATTAGAGTTTATACCTTTAGGTACTATCCTGTGATCATGATCACTTGCTAATCCCCTATCAATAAATCCCACGCTTTGTCAATAACCATTGTGTGCACCATAGCCACACTGGACAAAGTTAACTCCTCTTTTCCTCACATGTAAAAGTGTTCCATGGCCTGCTGCCTGCTGGAACCTGTGTTGGGACATCCTGCTACGTGGTGTGGGTCTGGCTTTGATGTCAGGGTCTGGGAATACACTGCCCAAGGATTTGTTCATCTCAGGTCTCAGTGGTGCTAAAAAGAATGGAGTGAAAAAAGCCTTTGTTACGTAAGAAAATTTTGGCAAAAGTCACTTTCAATCTGCTGTTATTTTATTTTTCCTTTCTGCATACCTTGTGTATGCATTTGTATGAATGGGAGTGAAAATTGTCTCGAGTCTACTGAGGAGAAGAAGAAAATCCTTTAATTTAAAGTGCACGTAATTGGCAGAATGCTGCTGGGGAGCTGGACTCTTGCCTAGCTGTAAGTCAATCTTTTTCCTGTGTCGTATGCCCCAGTGATGATGTTTCTGACATTAACATTTAAAGGGCTGAAATAGTACAAAGGCAAAGTGAAAGAAGTTACAATTCCAACTGCTTTATCGGGGAAAAAAACCTCTTAATCTCTCCCTTCCCTCTCATCTGTTTTTGTATGAATACAAAAGGGATGATTGTCCATTTTGGTTTCAGATGATCCAAATTGGAATCCCATGGCCAATATCACAATGCATTTTCAAACAATTTCAAAAGGTTTTCTCGGTACAAAACTTACCCCTTAAATGGAAAGTTCTCACAGCATGTCTAAGGATGTGAGTTTTTTACAGTACCTTGAAAATATTAAATCATGCAGAAGCCATAATTGTTCCAATGAATTAGGGCACAGAAAATTCTCCTAAGCAGCTTATGAGGAGCTATTTCTTCATAGGGTCCTGGAATGCTTTGAGCTGGAAGGCATCTTAAAGATCATCCAGTGCCACCCCTGCCCTTGTCAGGGACACCTTCCACTATCCCAGGTTGCTCCAAGCCCCATCCAGCCTGGCCTTGGACACTTCCAGGGATCCAGGGGCAGCCACAGCTTCTCTGGGAATCCTGTGCCAGGGCCTGCCCACCCTCTCAGGGAAGAATTTCTTCCTAATATCCAATCTAAATCCACCCTTTGTCAGTTTGAAGCCATTCCCCCTTTTCCTGTCACTCCAGACCCTTGTCCCAAGTCCCTCTCCAGCTCTCTTGGAGCCCCTCCAGGCACTGAAAGGAGCTCTAAGGTCTCTCAGGAGCCTTCTTTTCTCCAGGTGAACAGCCCCAGCTCTCTCAGACTGTTTCTTCTTTTCCTTCCTGTCTGGAATGGGATGCAGTTGTTTAGTCAGTGCACAATGCCCAATATTTGAATCACATGAGGTAAGTTTAGCCAGCCTTGATGCTAATTTCTGTCCTGATGACCTTGCTTAGATAATAGGTCTTAAGTGAAAACAAATCCTAGGAGATTTCTGCCTTCTCCACCCATAGCAGCAACCACTCATTTACCATTGCCCAGTATTTTTCAAAATCTTTCTAACACCAGATTTTTATTCTTTTCTTGTTGGCTAAAGCCACTGAGTTTATTGCTAATGAGAGAAAACTTGGTAGAACTCCAGGCAATCATTTTTGGATGTTAAATCCAGGTTCTTCCAATCCTCTATTTTTTTGCTGGGAATGTTGCCAAAAATGCAAAAGATATCAATGTTTGGAAAAGATATTTTGGGTGTTAGGCTCTTTCTCTTGTAAGTAGGTTACAGTTAAGTACATGATGACATCTGTAATATTTTTTATGAAGCTGTAGTGGTAAAATCACCTTGACATTTTACATTATTAATGCTGAAGGAAACAGGAAGTTATTTAATGAACTTGCAATGATTAAAAATGTTAACTTTTTCACAGGATTATGCATTGAAATAGAAATAAATAATTTCGCACATATTATATGGCCTAAGAAAACAACTTTAAATAGTTTTCATTCTTCACAAAGTTAATTAAGTATTTCCTTATTATGATGTTATCCTGCGTTCTTGCTTTTCATAAACCATGAATCATGGAGGTGAAAAATCAGAACTGAACATCCCAAGGTCCATGGATCAGCACCATGGTGATACCTTCATTTTGTCCTCCATTATTTTCCTAATAATTTTCAAATTTAGATTTCAGAGTTTATTATTTGTGCTGCATTTTTGTCATCTCCTACTCAATCAAAAGCCAGCTGGTACCAAAATACCTTTCTATAATCCCCACAGCACTACTTGTTCTTTAGTCAATCAAATACTGTCATCAGCAAAATGTCACGATGCCATTCACCCTTTCCTGTTCTAAACCAGTTACAAACATTTTGACCACCCCAGGTTATAGCTGAGCACTCAGAAGGATCCCATTGCCAACGTCATCCACTGGGAGAAATAATAAATACATTCCTATCATCGGTTCACAACTTTTTATACAACTTTTTAACCACATAATGTCCTTCTCTCTAATTCAGCAGTAATTATTTTCTCTGACAGCATCTTCAACAGTTGTTTGGCCCAAGGTTTTGGTTTGCAAAAATCCATAGTGAGCGGAGCACAAAGGGTAAGAGTTTCCATAAGGTGAGAATGGATCACGAAAGGAAAATATTACAGTTTTCCCAGGAAAGAGTCTTGCAAATAAATGCTTTGATCCCTCTCCAGATGTGGCTCTCAGAGGAAATGTTTGTACATACAAACTGTAGATGAAGAAAGCTCTAAACAGACAATCTGCAATTTTACACAGATAGTCACGTTTCCTTGAAAAATCTTTTATCAACATTTCTGCCTTCATTGCAGAGAAAGTCCTCATTTCCTTTCAGTGGAGATCCTGACTCACCACTTCTACTTTTATTGGCAATTCCAGGTGGTTTTCATTATTCACGATATTTCATCTCTCTGTATTACCGATATTCTCATTTTCTACCCGTACAATGTAGTTATTCAATATTATATTAATTATATTAAATATTGCACACCCTGTGCAAGGTTTGTAATGCAAATGGTACTTTAACATTTACACCCTTAGACCACGGTTCCATTTAACGAGAAATCTGAGGAGAGGCATCTTAGCACAGGATCAAAACAGCCATAACCTCACAGAGCAGGAATATCTCCTTTTATGGAGGTTCACTTCATATTTATTCCAAAGCCAGAACAACGAAAATGACAGGGCAATATGTCCTGACAGTCTTGAGGTCAACTCAAATACCATCTGTACCCTTCAGCAGATACCATTCAGTTTTTAAGACAGTAGCTGCTGTAAATACTAAATCACTAGAGGGTTTTTTGATTAATTTGTAAGGAATACGAGTGTGTACCCACACCTGGCTCATGTTAAATATGTTTTGATGGGAAATCTGGTGGTGCACACACCTTGCATCCATAAAAGTCTGACTTACACATCACTTTACTCCAAAAGGAGCCTCTTTGGCTGCAACTGGGTCGTGGTTTAGCCAAGACTTCTCTGTTTGAGGACTCATTTGCACCTCGTTTTTATCTGGGAGATGAGTATTTGTCTCGAAGTCCTGAGAAATTACGTATGGTGGTAGTGACAGAACTTATAATTGCCACATTTTGCCACCCTCCAAAGCTTAATGACATCACAGATCTTTCCCAAATCCAGTGGAAAATGTGCAGGGATCTGTTCCTTCATCAAAGTAACATTTCCCCTCCCCATTTTCCTTTCCACTGGTCCTGGTGACACCTACTCTGAGTCATGTGCTGAAGCAGCAGAGGAGATGAGTAATTAAAGCTTTGTTGAGCGCTGAAAGATTCTCTGCAGTGCAAACAAGATGTCTGCAAATCTATACCGGCTCAAAGGCATCATTCACTGAAGGGGGACAGCTTTCATTGAGAAATAACAGCTTTGGAGGAAGATTTCAGCTGGCGTGGCATTTTAGTAGAGCTTTGGGTGTGATTCATGTAAGAGTCAAATATGCACACACATATATTTATATATATATATATGTGTGTGTGTGTGTGTATGCATGGCAGATGATTCAGGCTTTTATTTCCCCAGATGGTTGCTGTGACCCAACTTTTCTGAGGCAAAGATAAGATTCGTTATACAATTTGTTATGTAAGCAGTTTTTCCTGCCGCTGCCTCATTAAAAACGTTTGTGAAGGGAGTGAGAACGAGCTGAACTGGGTGAATCAAACCTTTGGGTGAGCACTTGTGAAAGGACAGCCTTGTCATTTTGCAAGGCTTTTTTTTTTTTGTGGAAAAGCTCCCCCAATGAAGTAATTAAAGCTGATCATTTGAAAGTTGGCCAAAACCCGCATGAGCCTTGAGTGATAAAATAGGGGAAAAAAAAGGCAAAGTGAAAGAGAGCTGGTTTAAGATTGGATATTAGGAAGAAATTATTCCCTGTGAGGGTGGGGAGGCCCTGGCACAGGGTGTCCAGAGAAGCTGTGGCTGCCCCTGGATCCCTGGCAGTGCCCAAGGCCAGGTTGGACAGGGCTTGGAGCAGCCTGGGATGGTGTAAGTTCTCCCTGCCCTGGGGGTGGGACTGGATGATCTTACCAAATGATTCCATGAAACTGTGATTCTGTGAAAGAAAATTTACCAAATGCGTGAATCTCTTGCAATTTTCTGAAATCTTCTTGTTTCCCCGGGACGTTCTTTAGGTCCCTTTTATAAAATTACCAGTCTAGAAACCTTAAATTAAAGTACAAACAAAATGCTGAGTGAGTTAGGCAAGGGTTACCAACTTAGAGAAAGGTAAGGAGAGGGTTGGGAGTATTTATCTCACTCTTGTCTCTCTAGGTGAATCCTATGCTTATAAAAATGAGATCCTGAATGGGCTGAGTCCTCCAGGCTGTATGAACACTCTACATAAACATCTGAGTTGGCAGGGAAGGAAAAGACACCAAAACAAGACTTGCTGCCACATTCCTTCCTCCTCCTGATAAGAAACTCCAAGGCAAGAAAAAAAATATAAAGAAGAGAAATAAAACTTTTTCAGTCTTTCTAATTCACAAATAAAATGGGCTGGGAAAGGAGTGATGGAGTCACAAAGGACTGGTTTCAACAGGAAAGAGGGAAAGCATTTTGAGAAACTCCCCCAAAGTGGGAGGTCACAAGCAGCCAAACAGAGATGGCAGTTAGGTCCTTATTTATAGCAATACTTATTTAATTTGAGAGGAAGATTGAAATTTAATCCTTGACCAAACTACATGAAGATTCAGAAAGGGCACAGAGTGTAAAAAATGATTGGAAGGAAAAAGCAGCAACCCCTCCAACTAAGAGAAAGCTCTCGTGCCCTCACCTCACCTGTGCTTTGTCTGCAGAAACAGCCTGACCCCAGCTGCTAAACTGAGCTAAACTGAGGGAATTGAGACAGCCTGAGACGGGAGGACCCCCGTGGATTCAGGAGCAATTACTTGGCTGGGCTGAAAACATCAATAGTGTGTGTCAGAATAGAACCCCGGAGCCGTGGAGAATAGAAAATATGAACCCTTTGGCTGAGTGTGGAACTGAGGATCTGCTGGGAGATTTCTGCTCTTTATGGCTGGGGCTGTTGTCAGTCTGTCACTGCATGGGAATGAAAGGAACAACTTTAAAGCCTTTGTCAAAGTTGATTTTAACAAAGGCAGGTGCTGCTTTGATACCTCGCCAGTGATTTGGCATCTTCATTAAAACATTTTTGAAGCTCCACCTTATCCTATATCTACCTGGAGGGCTTGAAAAGATTATTGCTGGAAGTGAAAGCTTCCTTCTGAGGCAGCATTTACCCAGGAGAATTCAAATGAGATGAGGTTCCTCATTACATTGATCAATGTGGAATAAAAATCTGCAGCTGAAACCCATGTCTGAGGAAAGTTGTGGCTCAGATTAAACCCTGGTGTAGATTTAAGACCTTCAGGTTAACTGAAGGCCTTTCTGCAGATCTTTTCCTCTGTCTGTGGATTGTGTCTACTCAGTTACTGGGTGAACCTACATTCGGGGCCATTTAAATGCGAGATAGATGCTACTAGCTAATTAACAACCATGATAATCAGTGATGGACAATTTGAATCCCTATAACCCAAGGCAACCAGGTCCTGCCTCGCTGTGCACTCAGTGATGCTTTGGATGATCTGGTGTGGGGATTTGGATTCACCCTGTTGTGCTGGATGTAAATGTTGTCAGAGATGTTCTGACCTCCCTGGCCCTCAGCTGGGAGCTGGAATGTGGCAATACTGGGGGTGTGTGTGGGAAGAGAGGATGATGTCAGGTTCGTGAGACATGTAGGAGCTCTGGAAGAGCTCCCTCAGATTCTTCACCAGCCACCAGCGTTGCCCTTCCCTGGTCTTAAAACTAAAACACGGTTTGTGGGGAAAAGGGGTTTTTACCTCGGGATTTATTTCAGGATCCTTGGGTGCAGCACTTGGTCCAGGTGGAATGCTCTGAAAATGCATGCACCCTGTCACACCAAAATACACACAATTATAGGCCTTAAAAAATTAACATATTTATCAAAGATCCCCCAATGAGAGGCTGGAGTGAAGCCCTCGTTGTGAGGAACCTTCCCCCTGGCTGGGCCTGTCTGAGGTTCCAAAATGTGTTCTGGAGAGGCCCTTGGTGTCTGGGGCTCCCAGGATGTTTGGTCTCCTGGTTTAACGGTGCCGTGGGGCTGAGCTGAGTTATCAGCCTTGGGAAGTCACAGTGTGTGGGCTAAAAGCACTGAGAATACATCAAACTATAAACAGAGTGTGTGAGAGGGGTAGAAAAGAAAAGGCAAGAAATCATCCTGGCATCACCTAGCAATTAAAATTCCCTTTCTGGAGCCATGCAAACCATGAGGTGTCTGGCTAGGAAGGGAACTCTGGGTCAGTTCTAGCCCAAGGCTGTGTTCTGACTGCAGAGGAAAGTTCCACAACCTCATTCACATTTTTTTTTCATTTCTGGGCTTCTCCACATAGTGATAATTTAAGAGAAGAAGGTGCTAAACTCCCTTCTTCCCCAGAAATACATTCCTGTAAAGGTCTGTTGGTTTTTTTAACCATGACTTGGGGCTATGAAGTCTGAAATGTCCAAGCACCCAACATCTTTTTTTTTTT
>VZRF01011477.1:0-22143 GCA_013396875.1 Vireo altiloquus | reverse complement strand
TATTCTATTTTTGATTGAAAAGCCAAACTGAGTGTGTAGGGATATGTTCAGACCAGTAAACTTGGAGAAATGTGGCTGCTTTGGCTCTCCAAAATGATGAGGAAATGAGAAGGGTTTCTTCAATTAGAGTTGGAGCCAAGCTTAGAGGTTCAGAGGAGAGGTTGTGACCTAGGCATGCACCCTGAAACAACATATTCCCCAAAAACATACTGGAGTTGTACTGGGAAGTGAAAAATATGAGCTCTTCACCTTGATTTAGGAGAGTAGATTCAAGGGAATAGCTAAGGGCCAAAATCAACACTGTTTTAGTGGATAAGGTGAACTCAAATAATGGAGATTTATTGGCACTTGGGGTAGTGTTTTAATAAAAAAAAAAATAAAATTCAACTGAGCTGAGGTATGAACCCATAAGAATATAATACATTGCAAAGCTCAAGTCCACCTTCCCTAAGATGAAAAGATGCCTTAAAACTGTGAAACAATTCTTTCTTTTCTGTATCACTGATAGCTGGTCCATACAAGTGTTTACCTTTGGTGGTTGTAGCACTGCCCAGGAGGTTTCCCTCCAACATCCCTGCTCCCTTCCAGTTCTTGCTGTGCGGTGACCTAAACCCATTATTAACTCTGGCATCCAAATTGGGGCTGTCTTAGCTATGCTGCACCAAAGACATGCTCAAAATTAATCTTCAAAGCATCCAAAAGCAGTTTGGGACCTTCAAACATCATCTACTCCAACACCCTGCAATGAGCAGGGACGTCTTCAGCCAGACCTGGCTGCTCAGAGCTCCATCCAACCTGACCTCGAATGTTTCCAGGGATGATTCCAGTGCCTTAAGGGGGCTTATAAAAAAGAGGGAAGTGGACTTCTTCTTGTATTAAACTGACAGAGGGCAGGTTTAGGTCATCTGTTAGGAAGGAATTCTGTTCTCAGAGGGTGGGCAGGCCCTGGCACAGGGTGCCCAGAGCAGCTGTGGCTGCCTTTGCATCCCTGGAAGGGTCCAAGGAGAGGTTGGATGGGGCTTGGAGCAGCCTGGGACAGTGGAAGGTGTCCCTGCCATGGCAGGGTTTGGAACTGGGTGATCTTAAATGCATTCAATCCAAACCAGTCTGTGATTTCATGATTCTACAATTCTCTGTGTGCTTTATTACATTGGTGCTTGGTGCTTTCTAAGAAATGGTAACTTTCTACGTTTTAGAGCAGTTCTGGGCACCGATCCTCAGGCCCCTCTTCACAAAATCTTCTTCTCATGTAACATCCCAAACCTTTTATGTTCTTCTTTTGTAAACAATGGGAAAATAAAAAAGCAGTCACCTTAACCTGCCTTGTTTTCAGTTCTGAGAGCTCATAGTAGCTGATCTGCTGCGTTGTCTCTCCAAAGCAGTTTCCATAGCAGGGTGCTCTCCTTGCGAGCATGACGTGATCTGTTGATAGGATGTCGCCCTATTTTTAGGGCCTGTCAACAAATGTCTCTGTGTTCATAGATTTAAATCAGAAGGCTTTATTATCAAGATATTATTAAGAAGAAATCAAGCTTTTCTCCCTCCAACCAGGTTAACTGGAGGGGTTGTCTGTGTCTGACTGTGTCTGTGTGTCTGCAGCACAGTCAGCCCAAGAATGAAAACAAAGAAAGACAAAGATACTTCATTGGTTAAGGAAAGCACTTCGCCAAAATATATTACTTACATTCTTCTCCTGGGAACTTACAGAAGTTCCCACTTTTAGAAATGAAGTTAAATATTGCAATTGAAGACAAGTTAAAAGGAACTTGCCCTTCTCAAGCCTTTTGCTGAGATCTCTCTAAAAATCCACTGAAGAGGCAGCAGCACAGCTGATGCTGCTGTGTTGTGTCTCCAGAGTATTTCCCATAGCATGGAGCTCTCCTCACGAGCACGAGGTGATCCTCGCTGTGCCTGCCTCTCCTCTCCCGAGGCTCTGTGCAGTCTCACACGTAGTCCCTTCCACATGCCTGGAATTCTCTCCGTGGACGTTTCTGTTCCTTCCTAAAATACGTTCCTCCCATGAAGCACGACACGAACGTCTTGCCAAAACACCCTCCCGTTTCACTTCCCATCTGCTGCGTCTTCTTCCCCATTTGGACATGAGCACCTAATTTTAGATAAATCCCAGCAAACTCCAGGCATTCAGCTGAAGCCTAAGTTGGAATCCTCATCATCAAATTGCCCTCCTGCTATAGACAAAGGGTAAAAACCATTTCTGTCTCTCTTTTTCCTTCCCTCTTTCTCCGTTACAATGGCTTCAGAGAGGATCTGCAGTGCTGGCCTTGCTTCCAGCTGGTTCTTTAGGAGAGATGAGATGAACACAAGCTCAACTGTTTTACTTTTCAATTCGTTTTTCCTGGTGTGCTTACCTTTATACTTAACATTAATCAGGAAGGTATTTTTTATTAGTGTATAAATAATACCGAAATCTGAAGGGATTTTTAAAAAGAATGATTTTTTGTTTTTCCTGTCAGAGAGTTGATTTCAGAGAGCTGCCATGTGTTTTAAATAAAGTTTTGTGCAACTTGTATGTGAGATAAACTGCACATTAAATAAAAAAATAATTCAGTAACTCTACTTGTGTCACAGTTTGATATAATGAAATATTCCAGGACGTTTTTTCCATTGGTCAATTTTCAGCTTATCTTTTATTTTTGTACAACACCACAAAATTATTTTTGTTGTTCAAAGACAAACCCACTCTAAATTTCTTTCTCTCAAGTCATCCAAAATGTCACTTTACAAGAAAAGAACAATACTGAGATGTCACTTCCTACATGCAGCTGTAATATAAAATTTCATTCTCTTCTTACTTTAAAGAGTCTTTTCTTCTTTGGTTAAAAATGTTATCACTTAAGCAAATATCTGCAATTGATATTGAGACTTTCTCTTGGATAAATCACAGCATTAACTAGAAACTATTCAAGTATTGACTGGTAGATGACAGAAATAAACTCCTTCTACTTCAGTTCCCTCTGTTCCAGAAATGGTTATTCATATAAATTTCCATATGACCAATTCCAGTGCTTTTATCCTGCATTTTATCTTAACTCTAATCCTAAGGCATGGGTTGATTGGAGGTGGCAAACAGATGAAATCAAGGACAAACTACTTGGGTTGACAACTGTCATGTAACCAGAAATCATCCCTTTTGTGGGCTTCTGGTGTGTTGATTTGGGGTTTTTTTTTTCTGTGTGGTTTTGTTTGGGGGTTTTGGTTGGGTTTGGGGTTTTTTGTGGTTTTGTTTTGGGGATTCTTTTGGTTTTGGTTTTGGTTTTGGTTTTAGTTTTGGTTTTGGTTTTGGTTTTGGTTTTGGTTTTGGTTGTGGTTTTGGTCTTGGTCTTGGTCTTGGTCTTGGTCTTGGTCTTGGTTTCAGTTTTGTTTGTTTTGGGTTTTTTGTGAGGCTTTGTGTTTTGGTTTGTTGTGGTTTTTAATCACTGTGCATATGTTTTTTTCCCCCACTTGCTACCAAAGCCTTCTACTAAAGCCCTCATCACGTCAAATGTGCTCTCTGCATGTGAACCATGCTGCAGCTTAAAGGAAAATGTTTTAAAGCTGTCAGGAAGCTGTCGTCTTCCAGATGGCTGATCAAATGGAGGACACAGACACACAGGGACTGGCTCCAAAGAGATGGATTAATAATGGATGTTGCTCACTTGTGGTGGAATGGGACAGAGACAAAGCAAAGGGAATAGAGATGATACTGAGCACAATGTAATCAAGTCTTTAAAACTCCCTCTTCTTTTTTCCTGAAAGGCTGTCATTCATTCTAGATGTGCAAACGTCTTGATAGATTATTTAAGGGGTACTTGCGTAGAACAGCAACTCAAATTGCTACCAGGTTCTGAAGTCGTGGATTTAATATCAGAATATGAAAATCTTGGCTTGAACAGGGAGTCGCTGAGCTCGGAGTGAAAATTCATAAATTAAGGATTGTTCTCTGCTCATTCTCCTCCAGCTGAGCTCTGTAAAACCTCCCTAATGAAACCTTTGGTGAAAGATGGCTCACCCTGGCTTGGTGCTTTGTGGACAAAGATTTCAAAGTGCTGCATGAAGATAAGCAGCTTCGTGCCAGATGCTCGGAAGCACCAGAGACCTCCACGGCTGTGAAATCCCATGGAAGTCATTCCAAGATCAGGCATCACAAGGCTCCTGGGAAACAGGGAGGTGTAAGAGCCCTGGTTGCTCTCGGAAGCACCAGAGACCTCCACGGCTGTGAAATCCCATGGAAGTCATTCCAAGATCAGGCATCACAAGGCTCCTGGGAAACAGGGAGGTGTAAGAGCCCTGGTTGCTCTCGGAAGCACCAGAGACCTCCACGGCTGTGAAATCCCATGGAAGTCATTCCAAGATCAGGCATCACAAGGCTCCTGGGAAACAGGGAGGTGTAAGAGCCCTGGTTGCTCTCGGAAGCACCAGAGACCTCCACGGCTGTGAAATCCCATGGAAGTCATTCCAAGATCAGGCATCACAAGGCTCCTGGGAAACAGGGATGTGTAAGAGCCCTCAGGAAGGGGTTGGATGGCCTGGAGCATTGGCTGAGGCACTGTAGACTTCCAGTCTGAGTTGTCCCCACCTGTGCACTTGGTACCTCTCTGGATCTGACACTGCCCTGCACAAAGATACCAGATGGGAATCCATGCTTGCATCTCTGTTAACACTTTGTCCTGTTTTAGTTTTAAGCGTGAAAAAAGGTTTGTCTCATGCACACAGGCAGTCAATTAGTGGTGTTTGTCTGCTTTCTCCTCCATAATCTTGGCAAACTTGTGCTGAGTTAGAACAATCAGCCATTGAAAGGTAAAGCTGAGGATGCAGAGATCTGAGGTGTGAAGAATTTTCAAAAAACAGCCACAATTCCAATGCAGAGGAGGAGCTAAATCCCCATAGGGATACCCTTTAGTTTGTATTTTATAAATGGAAGATGCAAAGCCCTCTTCCAGCTTTAATTTGTCTGTCTCCACTACCAAGCCTGGCAATGTAAGAATGAATTGAACTCTCTGAGCTCAATGGGGAGCTTGGTAATTATTTGGATTTCTGACTTATAAGCTGCATTTTCCCTGCTATTGCTCCCCTTCACAGCTGTGACCTTCACACATCTCAGTCACACTTCTTGATGAGAATCAGAGACAGAATCTCAGCTGCAGGTTTTCTTCCCCCTCCTGAAGATAGGAACTGAGATGCAGCATAAAGTTTACTCTGATTTATGACTGAGTTTTGAAAAATCCTGGCTTGTTATTTTTATTTTTCTGTTTTCACTCGGTGCACACGTGGGTTTAACTTTTGTGCAGTTCTGGCTTGATCATTTGTGTTCTTTGACAGCAGAAATTCTGAGTGAAATACAGGAGGATGCAGGAATGAACATTAATAATGAAAACAATGGTGCTGATTGAAAGATGACAGAGAACTGACACGAGTTAAAGTAAGAAAGATTCTGACTGGATATGAAGAGAAACATTTTTCCCTTGGGAACAGTCAAGGAGTTAAAAAGGCTTCCCAGAGAAGCTGTGCAGCAAAAACCTGTAATTTCTCTATTTCACAGAAGTGTTTGCCTTGAATCTGGAAGTCTTATTACTGAAACTACAAAAATATTTTATTTTAAAATAAAAATATTTTACTCAAAATATTTGAATTGGACTAATCCTTTGCTACTTTTCTTGATTCATCCTAAGACTTGAAAAAAAATGGAAAGGGCTTGAAACCTAAAATGTTACATTGCACTGAACTTAGAAGGGAAAGTTCTCTGTTTCAGGATGAGTTTCTTCTTTTTCATTCCTATTTGGAAGCAGAAAAAATGGAGTAAAAATTTTTTTTTGTGCTTGATTTTTTGCACATTGAAAAATACCTTTTTTTCCTGCTTTATTTATATTTTTTTTTAATTCACACAAATCTCTTTGTAAACAGTCAATTCCCCACTAAATCTGGCTGAGTCTCTTCCCTTCTTTAGTTATCCTGATTTTCCTGTACCTTTCCTTTCCCATTATCTGGGGAAAAGAGAGGAAAATTCATCATCCCCCAGGGCTGAAGTCTGGCATTGCCTTGGCAAAGCAAAGGGAGCAGGGGAAGATGGTTGTGTTGCTTTGGTCATCTGTGCTTTCTCTCCTGGTGCTGCTCATGTTTGATTAGCCTGCTTAATGAAGAACATCTTGTTAAAATTAAAGATCTGTCTTATTTAGCATAATCTTGCCAATTGTTAATTAGCGTATTGACAGGAGAACGGGTTGGATTTCGCTTTCCAGCAGCATCCTCTCCCCTCCCCAGGCCCGTCCTGCCAAAATGAAGATCCTTGCAGTCACAACATGTTTGGGAGCCCATCTGACACGTCTGCAAAAGCTGCCTCGGAGCACTGGTGCACAGGGAAGATACAGAAGTTATTAGCAAAATCCAGCATGAAACCTCAGAGCACGGGAGACCCAGGGCTAGGGAATCCTTTGTGCCACTAATTTATCATGTAGATGCAGATTTCACATCCTTCAGTGCTCTTTTAGTTTGGGCAGGTTCTGGTATTCATTCCTGTTTTTGAACAGGAGCTCACTGGTTCAAAAGCTGTGTTTATATCAAATGTTTTGTTTGCCCACTTTGTGCCAGCTGAGGGACTTAGAATCTGATCTTTAGCCTCCCCTAGGGCAGCTTGGGGGCTTTTATGGGGTTTCAGTCGTTCATATTGTTGGAGTCTAGGAAAAGCTTGGGAACTTTTCCTGCTCCTCTGGCTGTTTGCTTTACCCTCAGAGCTCCACAAAAAAGGCTCAGCCTGTGAACCAAGCTTGTGGGAGCATTTGCCTCCACTTCTGGGTGAGCTGAGAGCACCAAAGAAATGAGGAGATGTTGTTTAGTGTACCACAGAATGTGTAGTTGTAGTTTTTAGGTTTTGCTATATATATTATATAGAACCAACATGGAGATTTTAGGGTGTTGGCTTCTTCTTCTTCATCTTCTCCTCTCTTTTCCTTCTCTTCCTTTTTCTCTCTGACATGAGTTCCTGTGGTTTGTTAATTGGGAGATAGAATTTAGTGTAGAGGAGACATGTAAATGAGGTTGATATTCACTGGTTTTGGGAACAAAATAAGATAGGTAAAGTTTTCTAACTGGTTGATAATAGATATAAAAGCTACCTGCTTTGGGTAGCCATTGCCATTCTGCCCTTGTGTTCCTGGAGGTCACAGCACAGTCTGTGCCTCCCAAACTCTGATAAGAACCAGAAATAAACAAGCTTTGAAACAGCAGAAAGAAGCCTCATTTCATCTTTTTGGGACATGGGACACTGAAATAAGGAACACAGCCAGGCCAGGAGTCAGGGGAAGAACAACACCCCCCTGGCACATATCTCTTGCCTGATGCTTTCCAGTTGAAGAGGGAGATGTGACTTTTAACAGCTTTGACCTGAATTGCTGAGAGCTCTGCAGAGTCAGTTTGATATGGGATGCAGGGGAGGTCTCAGAGGGTCTTAGAACCCTTTATGTCCTTTCAACCACCAGGATTTGTTCTGCATTCAGAGCTCCCAGAACAGCTCAGGACCAGGGGGAAGCAAAGTCTCTCCAGCTGCCCTTAATCCCACACTGGTCTGCTGCTGCCTCTGGTCCAACTCATCCATTAACCCAGGATCGTGAGAAAACCACTTGTGTGGGGAAAGGACTGAAGTATTTATTTATATATATATTTATTTATTTATTGTAACTTCGGGGAAAGGACTGAAGTATTTATTTATTTATTTATTTATTGTAATTTCGGGAAAAGGACTGAAGTATTTATTTATTTATTTATCTATTTATTTATTGTAATTTCGGGAAAAGGACTGANAGTTTTTTTTTTTTTAATTTTTTTTTTTTTTTTTTATTGCAATTTCAGGGAAAATTTTAGTGAAAGTCTTTTTTTTTTTTAATTTCAGTGTGGCAAAAGTGCAGCCGGTGATGGAACTGGCACCAATGAGGGACCAAGGTTCACACATTTGGGAGAAAGACAAACCGTGGGGATGTGGAGAATCTTTTGGTGGCAGTTGGCAGGTGAGCTTAGATCAGGGTTTGCTGTCACTTCATGTAAATCAGGCAGGGGCAATGCTTTGTTTTTGGGGACAGCTGCCTCATTCCCTCCACTGTGAAAGATGATCAGGCCTCTAATGCAAACACCCAACTGCCTGAAATTAAATAGTTTATTAGGTTTTCTATCAACCACCTCTCCTTGTAGGGTTTATAACAGCCCAGCTTGACCTTAAATTTATCTGAAAAAATTGGGATTTTTGCTCTTAAATTAGTTTGAGCAAGTCACTTTATGAATAAAAGCATTAAAAAGGGTTGAAAAGAAAGAATCCTGTAGCAAGCTATATTTATATTCCTTTGCCCTAAAATCAAGACATTTGTCAGTTCCATCCATGTCAAATTAGACCCTGGCTCATTAATTTCTGCCCAACAGTTGGTGTCCTAATGGCTCAGTGATTGACATGTTGAAGCCATTATCTTCCATTCAGTTTGATCATCCCCAGGCAGAAGCCTGTAGTCATCTCCTCACTGTTTGTGACAGCTCTGCTGGGTTAGAGTGTGCTCTCCAGTGTGACATGGGATAACTGAGCCTTCATTCACAGGATGGATGATTAAAAGGAATTTTACTGAACCAGCAAGTAGAGAAAAAATAAAATTATAAAAAGAATAAATTAAAAAAAAAAAAAAGATAAAAGAACACGGTGAAACTTCAAGCAAAAAAAAGTTTATCTTCTGAAGATATGGGTCCTTGGAGGACAAGAATCAATAGTAACTGAGGTCTGAAATCCAAACTGTTGAACATTTCAGGGTTTTTTTTGGTGGGAGCTGCTGGACTGAATAACAAGCAGATAAATAAGGCAGCTTATTTAGAAAACAGTTTCTTTCTGAGTGGTTAAAGACATGATAAAGGGGTCAGGACTTTTGCAGAAGAGTGATTTCACACAGCAATGCTCCAGGTACCTTGAACTGCAAGAACTGGTTCAATTTGTGGTAAAATTGTTCTTTCAGATAATCCCAGAACGGTTTGGGTTCGGAAGGACTTTAAAGACCAACCAATGCCACCCTGTGCCCTGGGCAGAGACTCCTTCTGCTCTCCCAGGTTGCTCCAAACCCTGTCCAACCTGGCCTTGATTCTCCTTCTTTCCCCTCTTTTCCAAATCTGCATCTCCTTGGCAGAGATGTGTCTGAGTCAAGGTGGGCTCCCCATCTTCTGCAACCGTGGGGCTCCAGGGGAATATTTTTGCTATAAAGCGTTTAGAAAATATAAATCAAGTGCAAAACTACTCCTAGTGCATCTGTCCCCGTGTGGCAACATGACTTTTGGGTTACCAAGAAAGTTGGATCCCACAGGTGAGTTTGCTGTATTTGTCATGAGTGAAACGAGGGAGACATTGATGTCCATTATGGTGCTTTCATCTCAAAAAAAGGAAAGCAAAAATAACAGCAGGAATGTTATCCCTACGTGAAAACATCTTAAAAACTTCAGAGTGAGCAAGAGAAAATAATCTGGCAGGAATCTCTACGGATAATAAAACCAATCACTGAACAAAACGGAGAAATCGACCTCCTGGACAGCTAAATGATTTCCTTTGCAGGCTTTTTCGTATAATTCTGCAGTAAAAATGTAATTCACGGTGAGCTTTAATAGGAGGATTTAAACCAAGGAAACTCAACCAGTCAAACCAATTTGAGCAAATCCCTTGTTCAGTGCACTGTGCAGGGCTTGGCACAGAGCCAGCAAACATGTGCGTGATGTGTGCTCTGCTCCCTCAAAAATTAGCTTTGGACAGGAGCTGTTAAGCACTGTGGCCTGATCTGTGATTGCATCCAAAAATATCCCAACATCTGGTTCTTACAATCTTGCCTTTTAGCTCTATTGGTGTGTGGACATTGCTGGCTCTCCAAGCAGCAATAAAAACGAGGCAGGAGAGTTCAGTCCCTCTTCCGTTCTTGGTTTCAAGCAAAACAAAAGCTTTGGCTCCAAGTTCACGCAAGTTTTATTGTTTAACTCAGCTGAGAGCTTTGAATTGCTTCATCACCTCTCCCTCCTGCTCTGTCCCCGTGCTGGAGCTGTGCAGTTCATGTGGAGAGACAGGAGGGAAAGAAGAAAGGCAGATAAGGAGAAGGTAATACTGCTTTGGATGGAGGAGGAAAACAGGTGATGGGAGTGGGGCAGTTCTCAGTGGGCCCCTTTAGGTGCTCCTCTGAAAAACTGCCCTCAGTTCTCAGAAACAAATAACAGAATTGTTAAAGTGGGGAAAGGCCACGAAGATCATTGAGTCCAACCATTAACCCAGCACCACCATGTTCACCACTAAACTCTTCCCGTGTGCCACTTCCACACAACTCTTTGAGCAGTCCCAGGGGTGGTGATTCCACCACTTCTCTGGACAGCCTGTTCCAATGTCTGATCACCCCTTTAGTGAAAAAATTTTTCCTAATATCCAATCTAAACCTTCCCTGGAGCAAACTGAAGCCATTTCTTGCCCTATCCCTTCTTCCCTGCGAGCAGAGCCTGACCCCCCCCGGCTATCCCCTCCTGTCAGGGAGTTGTGCAGAGCCACAAGGTCTCCCCTGAGCCTCCTTTTCTCCAGCCTGAGCCCTTTCCCAGGTCCCTCAGCTGCTCCTGGGGCTCCAGACCCTTCCCCAGCTCCTTCCCCTTCCCTGGACACACTCCAGCCCCTCACTGTCCTTCTTGTCCTGAGGGTCCCAAACTGACCACAGCACACAGAAAATCCCGCTATGAAAAGCCAGTGGCCATAAAGGAGACAGAGGAGTCCAGCAACTTTATTCCAATAAAGGCAGAGAAGCCACTGGGGCACAGCCTGCGGGGTTTTCTCTCTCTCTCGGTTTTGGAGGCCGCAGCCTCCCTTTATCCCAAACTCCAGCCGCACGGTGCCTCTCCTTTCCCCATTGCTGAGGTACCAGGAAGGTGCAGCCTTCCCGAACCACCTACTGCATATCACCCCCTTAAACATATTATTTACCCCCAAAGTTTACAAACTCAGCCTTGTGCCATCTCTCTCAGCTGTTTCAGGAGTCAGGTCATCTGGGCTCTGCAACAAACCTGCTCCCCAAAGCTGGTAGGGACACTAAGCCCTTTTCCAAGATGTAAATCCGCATCCCCTCACCCATGGAATTGTTTGTAAGGACATCAGCACACATCTTCCCTATCAACAGGGTTCAAGGTGCAACCTCAAAAGTGCTGATTTCAGGGGAACAATCCCTTCCCAAATCCTTGTTCTTGCTTGTAATGCAGATGAATGGCAAAATGCCTCATGCAGACGCACAGGGTGCCTGGTGGGAAAGGAAGAGTGGGTTTAAATCTGTTGGCAGTACCTGATATTTGCTCTGGGCTTGTCTCTTTAGGTAGCTTGGTTTTTTTCCTCTTATGAGGAAAAAAAACTCTTTTCCATGCTGCTATAATTCTTCCTTCAGAACTTGAACTTCCTTATTTTTGTCAAGCTGAAGTGCTGCCTTTTGGGTTTGGGTTGGGGTTTTCTTTTGCTATTGCTTCCCTTTCAAGGTGTGTTCATTGCTACAGTGGGTGGAGATCAAACTGTGTCTATCATTTTTTTCTGAGTCCTCTTCCTCCATGTTATTTATCATTCTCTACAGCTCCCTGAAAGGAGGTTGTAGCCAGGTGGGGGTTGGTCTCTTCTCCCAGTGATTAGATCAGAGGAAATGGAAAATTTCTCACCAAAAGAGGGGTCAAGCACTGCCACTGCCCAGGGAGGTGGTGGAGTCACCATCCTTGGAGGGATTTAAAAGATGTGGCACTTGGGGACATAGTTTAGTGGTGGCCTTGTCAGTTCTGGGTTAATGGTTGGACTTGATTATCTTAGTGGTCTTTTCTAACCTGAATTGTCCTTTGATTTTTAAATGAGGCCTTTGGCATATAATAAAAGCTCCTCTTTGTTAAAGGTGGGTGCTTATTAATGCAGCAAATCTGGGAGCTGGGGGTTTTTAATTGTGGCCCTTAATCTGGAAGCATAGGAAATGAGGTAGGAAAATGAGACCTTAGAATGAAATCAGGAAGGAAAGAGTTCTTGATTGAATGTTAGGATGTCTGAAAATAATGCTTTGTCATCTCATAGTCTGTGCAGCCTCCAATGTGCCTAAGGAGTGAATCCATCACCTGACAAGTTTGTGCTTCATTTTCCACTCCCTACTTTTTTGCAGATATTATCGACATCCAAAAAGAAAAAAATACTGTCTGTAAACCTAGGGGTGAGAGCTGTGAAGAAGAGGAAAGAAAGAAGAGGTACAGAGAAGCCTTTCTGTCATTGTTCTGAGCCTTACACTTCAAATTAATCATGGCACAGAGTATTTATTGCATATAACAACATGTTTACACGGGGTCTATGTCAAAAGGAACAGCTTCTACCTGTGGATTTGCATGTTTATTCATATTATAATATTTATATTATTCATGTAATTAACGTTATCATACTGCAAATCACTTGTTGGCCTTGGGTACCATCTGCAGAGCTGGGTAAAAAGGTGTAAGGTATAAAGGAGCTGTGCACTATTTACTTGATACCTTCCCTGCTGCTACCCAGGGATTTTTCTGTGAAAGGGTTAAAAGTTTTGTGCCAGCTCCCTCCTTCCCCTGGACACAAAGCAAGTGGAAATTTTCTGTGTGGAAGTTCGTGGCCAGTGTGTGTGTCTTGCGTCAGATTTTCAGAAGACATACAGAGTGTGGGGAAAAGTCATCAGCTGGGTTTTGTTATAGATGAATAATATTTAGAGCAAGGAAGAAAGAAGAGGCCACTGAAGCTGGTTCCTTGCACAAGCTTGCCATAAAAAATTGTTTATTCTGGCTGCAGCTGTACTGTCCAGCTCTAGTTAACAAATTCCAGGCTGGGAGCTGAGATTTAATTCTCTAAAGGGCATGTGATTTCTAAGAGGAGGACCTGACACACACCTGCTTGCAGTGTAAGTCGCAGACTCACTCAAGCCGTGTAGTTTTCCCTTTCTCTAAAACATCTGTCCTGCATTTTCATAAATGGATCACAGCCTGCAGATGAAAAGCACCCCCTAGCCCAAAGAAAAAGATCACACAGCTTGTGTGGTGAAACCAAGCGAGGAGATTCCTGGTATTTAAGGTCCCATCCAACTTGCTGTGCGTGCAGGATGCAGCCTCAATCCTTCCCTGGGCCCTGCACAAACACCCTAAATACCACATCTCGTTGATATTTGTGAGTGACACGCTGAGAGCTGATGGAGGTGCTTTTTTTTTTTGTTGTTGTTGTTGCAGCTTAGCAACAAGCAATGACTGGCAAATTTTTCTGCTCTTCCAAATCAATGCCACTTTTCTGGATCATTTCCTCATCTCCATGATCATCTGTCAGAACAGTAAATTGACAATGTGTTCCCAGGGACAGTGTGGGGCCTGCTGCAAGCCTTCATGGTTAGAGGATGGATTTAACCTCCTCAAAGTCAAACGTGGTATGGGTTTGGATCCCACATAAGCATTAACTTGCTTTTCACGCTGTTAATCTGGATGTGCTTTCTACCCCATTAAGCTTTTCCTTTATATGCAAAATATCACCGTGAGGACATGCCCTGCTTGACTCATTCACCAGCAATCCATGTTTGGGGTGGTTGCTATCGATTATTGTAATACCTGTGAAAATTCAGCATGGATTGTGATCCTGCTGCACGAGCTCAGAATCAAAAATAGGCTCTATACTTGGGAAATATGTGATAAAATAAAAAGTGTGTGATGATAAAGAGCAGGCAGAGAAGGGACACTGGTGAGTGGGTGAGTACGGGGGAAACGAGGACAATAACTGGTTGTGATTACAGGTGGGACATGGCTCACAACAGCCCCAATTCCCACCATTATTGGGAATTTTGGTGGGAATTTGAAAGAAAAGAACCATGTCTACAGGTTGGTGAGCCAATCTGGGAGAGCCAGAATTGTCAGCAGACTTGTTTGGGACCACTCCAGGCAATGGTCACTCGAGTCTCTGTTGGAGGAGAACTTTAAAACCCCTGTTTGCTAATTAGAGGTTTCAGCTGATAATCATTCAACATATTCATTAAGAGTAATCAGGGAATGATGCTTGATTAGGACCACCTTGATCAGAGAGGTCAGGTGCAAGGCAAAAGCAGGAGGCTGTACCTAGAGTGGGGAGAAAAAAATCACATCAAGGTTCTACAGCTGCAGTCCTTGGCTTTTGTTTAGATGACTCTGAGGTATGAGTTCAGATTTTTAATTTTATTTTTTTCAGACATCGTGTTCCTGCCTATCTCTATACAAAACTCCCCACTTAAACTGCTTTTGGCTGCTCTGCTATGTTTATTTCTTGATAGTGGAGGAGACAAGTGATTGATATTTGATGGAATGAGAAGGATCATGCAAAAAGATGAGAAGATGGTGTCAGTTTGGATATTTTAGCTGACCAGCCAAAAAAGAAAGCAATGCCTCTGATCACTGTGAGGAAAGCAAAGTTTACTCCAGGCAGGGAGGAGGCTTTTGGAGTTACTGAGACACAATAGAAGGAGGAAACTGAGTTACAGCTTTTGTTCTGTGCAAATTATAAAGAAGCTGGTGGTATTAGAACTGTCATGCAGGGAAGGACAACAAAACTAAAATAGGTTGGAAGTGAAAAAGTATTTTCCTCCCATTTTTGAGATGGGAGGTTGGTACTGTTCAAAGTGACTGAGAAAAAGAAATTCTGACAGGTGGACTAAAGGAGTTTTAGGCTTATTAGATTTCATATTGGGACAAGGAAACCTTGAGGAGAGGAAATTACATATATGGATACTTCACAGACTGTTTCTTGTGCAAATCTCACTGATTTTAATGAGCCAGTAAAGTATTTTCTCAATGAAAAGATGGGGCATAGAGAAAAATCCAGTACAAGTTTGGGCTCAACATATGAATTCTCTGCACTTGGACTTAGATTCTGTTCAAGTGCCAAACCAGTAATAACTTGCTTCTTGAATTTTGTAGCTTTTTTCAGCTTCTACTCTGGATGCACAGGCCCCTTTCTACAGAAGGACCTGACAAAAAGCTCTGAACAGGTAGAGAGTCCTTTCAGGAAATAGAGGCCTGACAAAGCCTCTTCTTTTTCCAGAAAAATATTCCAGAACCATCCTTGCTCAAAATTTGCTATCTAGGCTGGAGGCTCCAACATTTGCGTAGTGTGACTTTCTTGTGATAGACACAGGTGAGCTTAGCCAGTACAAAACTTAACTCATGCTCCTGTCACTGCAATAGGACTTTAGGTGCTCTCAGATGTTTCCAAAGGCACATGTGAATTTTTCTTTTTGCAGACACAGTTACAAGGAAGCTGGGAAGAAAATCTGTCTTCCTAGATTGTAGAACCAGAGAATGGTTTGGGTTGGAAGGGACCTTAAAGCTCATTCAGTTCCAAGCCTTGTCATGGGCAGGGACACCTTCCACTATCCCAGGCTGCTCCAAGCCCTGTCCAGCCTGGCCTTGGACACTTCCAGGGATCCAGGGGCAGCCACAGCTTCTCTGGGCACCCTGTGCCAGGGCCTGCCCTCCCTCACAGGGAAGGATTTCTTCATATCCAATCTAAACTTACCCTCCTTCAGACTGGGTATTAGATGTTGATCATCTGAGTCTCTGCAGCATGGGATGTTGGCTGTGATCTGTGAGGTCACCACTGGACATGCCAGTGCTCCATGTTGCTGGGAAACTCATAATCTGGTCAGGTCTCTTGGATCTTGAATGCCTCAAGGATCTGAAGACAAATTCATCCATCTCCCCAAAAAAATAGGGCTATATAAAACTGTTGATGAGGATGTGCTACCACTCTCAAGGTAATTCCTCAAGGAAAATTTGCAGAGACCATCCTAGCTCTTGGAAGTTCAGTTGGTAATCCTCAGACTGGGCCTCCTTTTTAAAGAGTAAAACATAATAAATGCAAATTTACAAATTAGACATGTCATTTGATGTGTGTCAGCAGGCAGACTTTATGCTTCTGACAGTGTAACATATTTCAGAAATTAAAATCCTTGCACCATTGAGCTGCAGGGACAAAAAAAGGATGCCACAGTTCAGTAACTGAAATGCAGTAGCTTTGCAAAATCACACAAGGAAATTCCAGCCTTCACCTGAATGTCTTCCTTGGGCTGAGGTGCACAACAATAATAAAATGGGAATTTTAATCTTATACCAGGTTTCCCATCAGGGAATAAAATAGTGACCACACTGTTGCCCTTGCTTTCCTCTTTTGCTTGATGTGATAACTGTAGTTGAGGGAGACCAATGTCATCTCTGTGTTCAGATTTTTTACCTTCTCTCTGGCAGCAGAAAGTTGTTGCTGTGAGTTCCCTTTTTGCTGTCAAGTTGGTCACGATGATCTTGTATCCTGTGGATCTGAATTACCTTGGGGAATACAGTCACACTTTGAAAAGTGACGGATTTCAGACGCCTAAAATTTAAGCAGGCTGCACTCTGAAAGATACTCTCCCAGCTCTCCACAGTGTTTCACATCGTGGAGCGATGTCAGAGTAAATCAGCTGATTTCCTTTTGGGTGCAAATTGAATGGAAGATGCACTTCTGACAAACATGAAAAATGCCAGTGGACAGTAGGATGGGATAATTCAAACCCAAACCTTCTGAAAAGTGCATAGTGTGAACACTGACTCTTCAGCACTAATTATTTTGCTCGATTAAGTTGCTCTTTCCAGGGCTGCAGGAGTTGTTAAAGCAGACAGGGGCTGGAGAGGAAACATGTCAAGAGAAATGCTGGCAATTAAATTGGAAACAGAGCAGTAAAGTGAAGTGCTGTGCTTATAAAAGAACACCTGACTTGAAAACTTTCTAGCTCTTCAGAAAGTGGCTGTGTGGTTGACCTCTGCTGTAAGCAGCAGGTCCGATGAAGAATTTTTTTGCTGAACTTCTCATGTTGTCTTTGAAGACTTGGGCATGATTAATCTTCTACTGAACTGAATCCCTGTCACCAGTCCAGAGCACGGAGGAAAAAAAAAAAGAAAATTACTTAGAGCTTTCACTGAAGATTAAAGGACTTAGAAGTATCTCTGTTCTTCTGCTTTCAAAGGGAGCATTTCAGAAGAACTGGGTTGATTTCTGGCTCTCAGAGTTTCACAGGGAAGTGAGCACATGGAATGGGAAGTGCCTTGCTTGGAGGTTATTTCCGAATAAACTGAGTAAATTAAATAAATCACACAACCACCACTTTTGACACTTTTTGCACCCTTGTTCTTATTGTGGCATCTGACAGCACAATCCCACTGCCATCCTCCAAGGGGAAAAAAAAACCCAGAAATTCCAGTTCTAGGAGCATGTGGCCTTTGGGAGGCACAAGGGCTGAGTGCCACTTGTGGGTGAGGATGCTTCAAACAGCCCCAGCACTTGCCCTTGTTATTGAGAAGCAGGAGAAGGTTTGCTCAGCTCGTTCAGCTGCTCAAGCACCTTTCAGAAGTTCTCATCTGCCACGTGGCTGGTGAACATGTCAGGGAGTGCATTTCACAGCCTGGAAACAGCACTGAGGACAAAGGGGGAAAGCCTTGGCACACCCAAGTGTGAGAGCTTCTCCCCAGGAAATTCCACAGCTTTTAACAGCTGGAAAAGTGACCCTGTGCTATAGTTCATCTCACTGAGAAAACAAATATTGACTAGACACGGCCTTACTAATTAGTTTGTTTCTTACTAATTAGTTTGTTTCTTAACAGAGTTGCTTAGATGGCTTAAATGATCTTTTTCCTCTTTAAAATCACTTGTACAACTGATAAAAATCATGAAGCTGTATTTTTTTAATGTGTTTTTTGCTCAAATTTCTTTTATTTCAGTGAAAATTGAGTAGATCACTCTGAGACCCGTAGCTACAGGATACGGTGTCACTAATTCATTTTGTAAGAAAGTCGCTTTCAATTAAATTGTGAGTCTTCAGCAACTTTGTGTTTGCAGCTTGTTTCCCTCAAGCCCTATCCATGGTGCTGTTAATCTTTTTATGGCATTACTGATGTCTGCAAGTCAAGCTGTGCTTCTGAGCAGCCAAAAACCTGATCTAGCTGCACCTCCCACTTCAGCTCCCAGCTAAGAACAAAGTAAGAGAGAAGTCTGCTGTGGAATAATGGAAGGGTTCGGATTTTAACGGTTTGATCAATAAAATGAGAGAAAAAAATGTTGTGAAATACTGAGATGTGGCAGAACTTAAAACTGTGTTTAGAATTTGATTGGGAATGTGCAGCTCCAACGTGCTGATATTTCTTGGCTTCACTGCCGTGGCCTCTGTGCTTTGGAACAGCTGATAAATCGCAGTCAGTGCTGAGTAGATAACTGGGATGTGTTCTATGCTTTACAATGCCCTAATTATTCAAATTGTACCTTTATTTAATTTAAATTGTCAGTTTAAAAAATTGACTTAATTTGACTTTGTGGACGGTACTTTATTAGAGGAGGGAGGAGAAGAATGAGAAAGGAATAGAATAATATTTACAAGTAAAACTATTCCCAAACAAAACAAAAACCCCTTCATTTTTCTGCAACTAAATGAGAATTTGGCCCTTTTTTCCTGATGAGGAGATGTTATAATTCTGAATTTTAAACCATCAGTCCTAGGGTATACTGAGTTTCTTGATGCAAATCTACCTGTGAATACTTTTGTCAGTACTTTCACAGCTTTTTCTCTCCAGTTGAGAGATTCAAATTGCAAATGGATTCGGATTTTCGATGTACTTTGAACACCCATTATCTATCGGTCATCTCCTTCTTTTGTCCCCAAAATGCTACAGTGGATTCCACAAGTTCCACAATTATCCCACAGTTAAAATCTCATTGAGTAAATACACAGTGAAATTGGGGCTTTACTGTCAGTTTTCTTCATTTTCAGTTTAGGTAAGTCGGAACCATGACCTGAGTCCAGGTGGACTGATCTAGTTATTCATAAATTCCTAATTTGTTCTTGATTGGTTACTTTCTTTTCCTTGGAATTAGTTTTAATTCTGTGGCTGCTGGAGCTAATTTACCTGTCCAAATCAATTTTTTTTTTCCCCAGACCAGTGATGCCAGAATGATTTTTTGCTTTTTCTTTCATACCCCTCTCACACACTCTTTTATAGTTTGATGTATTCTCAGTGCTTTTAGCCCACACACTGTGACTTCCCAAGGCTGATAACTCAGCTCAGCCCCACGGCACCGTTAAACCAGGAGAGCAAACATCCTGGGAGCCCCAGACACCAAGGGCCTCTCCAGAACACATTTTGGAACCTCAGACAGGCCCAGCCAGGGGGAAGGTTCCTCACAACGAGGGCTTCACTCCAGCCTCTCATTGAGGAATCTTTGATGAATATGTTAATTTTGCAAGGCCTGTAATTGTGTGTATTTCAGTGTGACAGGGTACATGCATTTTTGGGACATTCCACCTGGACTAAGTGCTTCACCCAAGGATCCTGAAATAAATATCAAGGTAAAAACCCCTTTTTCCCCATAAACTGTGTTTTGGTTTTAATTTTAAGACCAGGGAAAGACATCCCCAGGATCTCGTGTATCAACATTCCACGCCTGGGATTTTCTGTGCCGAGATGTGCTCGGTGAGCTCCTGCTAAGGGCAGTCAGGATCTTCAAAGACAGGGTGAGATCAAAGCCTGGTAAAGCCTTTCCCTTCCAGGCATTCCCAAATCCTCTCTGATGAGTTCGGCTGCCCAAGAGGAACAATGTCCTGTGGATGCTGTCCCTGAGCTCACAGCCTGGTCCTGTGCTCTGTGGGAGGACGTGGAGGACAGGAACTCCTCTCCAGAACCACTGCAGCAATAATCCCAAGGGAATCTGCTGCTTATGTGTTCTTTCTCCACAAAAATCCTGGTCAAGCTCATAACAAATAATATCCAACCTGGCAGTTTTGGGTTCAATATGATGGTTTTAATGTAATCTTTTTTTTTCACTGCCTTCACTCTTGGCTTCTTTGAAAAAGGTCCCAAGAGATGCTTGGAGGGCCCTGATAACACCTCAAATAAATCACATTGAGCTGCAGGATGTGGGGAAGAGCTCGACAAGGAGGATATTGGAGAGAGGAGGGACCTGAGCTCCAGGCAGGGCTTGAACAAGCCCTTGGCTTTGTTTGAGTTTGACAGATGGCTCTCGATGAGGCTTCATTCAAACTAGGAAGGTTTCAAGTTTTTCCACTTTTATTTTGCATATTTGAATGGTTTCCTCATATATATGTATGTATATACATGTGAAATTTGAAATGTGTATGAACTTATATCTATTTCTACATGAAAACAAACACATTGTTCTGTTTATATATAAACAATATATTTTATATCTTTATATCTCTTTTATATTTGTTCGTTCACATATAAACAGATGTTTTATTTATTTATTTCCAGTAGACTTTCAGTAGCCTTAACACTTCTGTTTCCAAATCAGAAGCAGATGTAGATCTTTATCTTTTCCACACAACTCATTAAAACACCTTTGGGAACTAAAATCCCCAAACACACCATTTTTGAAACATGGTCCTTAGTTATCTGAGTTTTATTTATTTTTAATCCAGTCATTATAAAGAGGGTGAAATCTGTGTCTTGAGTCAAAATACTGAAAAATTTCATGATAGCAATTGTGAGACCAGTCTTAAATACGTTAAAAATGCTTCCCCCAGGTTCCAGTCATCTTAATTTTCTTATTGGCAATTTTCAACCTGTTCTAAGTAAAGTAGGAACCTGTAACTGTGTGTGTTTGATGGATGTGGGACAGGCTGAAGCATCGTTCCTTTCTATCAGCAAAACATTTTGCTCTTGGGTTTTCATCACTGCCGCGTGAATGTGTTTGTGAAAAGTCATCTCTTCGTGCTTTTTGCAGCATCTTAAGAAGTCTAGAGCTGCTTCAGCATATGGTGCAGCTCAGAAGGGATTCACTGGGAGGCAGATCCATTGTTCCTCATGAAAACATCCCCTTTTCCAGAGGGAAAAGCTGCTGTCTGCTCTTGCAAGGGTGGCAGAGTTCAGAGTAACCTTGAGTGCACGTATGAGGCCCAAGGGTTGTCCTGCTGCTGCTTTGATGTTGCCTTTCCCTGGTCTTAAAATTAAAACCAAAACACAGTTGATGGGGAAAAGAGGTTTTTACTTTGGGATTTATTTCAGGATCCTGGCGTACAGCACTTGGTCCAGGTGGAATGCCCTGAAAATGCATGTGCAGTGTTACACTGAAATACACACAATTATAGGCCTTGCAAAATTAACATATTCATCAAAGATTCCCCAATGAGAGGCTGGAGTGAAGCCCTCGTTGTGAGGAACCTTCCCCCTGGCTGGGCCTGTCTGAGGTTCCAAAATGTGTTCTGGAGAGGCCCTTGGTGTCTGGGGCTCCCAGGATGTTTGCTCTCCTGGTTTAACGGTGCCATGGGGCTGAGCTGAGTTATCAGCCTTGGGAAGTCACAGTGTGTGGGCTAAAAGCACTGAGAATACATCAAACTATAAAAGAGTGTGTGAGAGGGGTATAAAAGAAAAAGCAAAAAATCATTCTGGCATAATTGAGGCTGCCATGAGTTGATTTTGCAGCCATCCCCCAAGCCCTGAAGGGCTCTGCTGAGCATTGTGTCTGCTGGGGATTTGTGCATGAGCAGAAGAATTATCTTTCTAATTCCTTAAATGACTGCAGGAGCAGATGCAACATTTGAGGTGTAATAGGAAATGTGGGTGATGTGAGCTCCTCTGATGTGGTCTGACAGCATGAAAAGGGTGCTGACAGTCTGGATGTTATCTTGCGTTTCCTGTGCTGGAGTAAACCAGCAGCCAACGTGAATAGCATTGGAGGAATCAAAAATTTTCAAATATAAATTAAGAATTTATTGTTATTTTTCAAAGGAAGTGAGTGTCAGGAAGGTGAGAGTGTTTGGTGATTGGGTTTGTTTGTTTTTAATTGGAATAGAGAAGGTGAAAGAGACTCAGGTAAGGGTGCCTGTATTTGCTATTACTCTTAACTTATTCTTTGGAAAGCTGTGCAGTGAGGATTCTCTTTCCATGCGGTCTAAGGACTGTGTTGTGTGGGCACAGAAACACTACAAATCAGCTTGCGTGGAACACGAACCACAAAGTTAGTTCAGATGGAGCAAATCTCCCTCATTTATTCATATTTCTCTCGTCCTGAGATCTCTTCTGCCCTTTGCTTTCTGCAATGACACAGAAACAAGAGGTAACTCTGACCAGATATCCAACACACCCCTG
>VZRF01011474.1:145918-194357 GCA_013396875.1 Vireo altiloquus | reverse complement strand
AAAAGGAAATGAGTAGCAATATGCTCAGCCTATTGCCCCAGGAGCAGCAAGTCATTCTCTGACTAAAGAAAGGCAGCAGATTGAGGAAAACACATAGGGTGCAGTATATGAGAGCTTTCCCTGATCACAGCATTGGGATGACTCATTTTTGAGATGGGATGGGGAAAGAGCTGAAAAAGGCTGATATATCTTTAGGCAAGAGGGCAGCACCTAAGGGTAGAATTTTCACTCAAGAGCTTCTTAGGAGAGACAACATACTTCCAGGGATCACATGCAAAAACCAGAGACAGAGGGAAGACTGCTGCTGGAAGCTGCTGCAGCCAGAAGCCACGTGCCCTCTCAGGCAGGGAATGATGCTTTGCAGGCTGGGTAGAAAGGAGCAGTGATGCTCCTATCCCTTAAGGCCTGCATGTGCTCCTCCCTGGTATGTTGACTCTCCAAAGAGCTGATGGCTCCACAAAAAATTCCAGAGGCAAGGGGAATATAGGGAGTTGACCTTGTCTGTCCAACCAGTCATTCTTTCACTCCCCTTCCTCAACAGGGCATGGGGAGAAAAGAAGACAAAAAAGCTCATGGGGCAAAATAAGGACAAGAGGATCACTCACCAGTTACTGTAATGGGCAAGCAGAAATATAATTTATCGATAATTAAAATAGAATTGGTTTGTGAAGAACAAAGACAAAAATTAGAACACTCTTCCCCAGCCCCCATTTGCTCCCAGGATCAACTTTACTCCTTCATCCCCAACTCCTCTTCCTCCTCCCTCTCCCCACCTCAAGCAGTGAAGGGGAATAAGGAATAGGGGGCTGCATCAGTCCCTAGTGGCTTGACTTTGCCACTCCTTTCACTGTATAGTTTCTCCCTGCTCCAGTGTGGGCCCTCCATGGGCTGCAATCCTGCAGGAAACACCTGCTCTGGAATGGCATTTCCCATGGCTGCAGGGGGCCCCTGATCAGTTGCGTGGAGCACAGCACATGCACTCCCTCTCCAAGGGACCCTCCATATTTACCTTTATCTCAGAGCACCCCAGAGAGGTGACAAAAGTCACTGAGAAGTCCAGATCAAGGTTTTCTTGGTAAGTTTTTCCATTTTTGAAAAACAAAAAGAGATGTCATTAGGAAAGACAAGATGCCCAAATCCATGTATTTTTTTCAGAAAATAAAACTTCTGTTAGCAAAACTCTAATTATGACCAAAAGCTCTGACTTTTTCTGCCGACATGGAAAAATTAATTTTTTGCTTTTTGGTCGTGTCCTTTTATCCTCTAACTCAGAAAAATGAGGTATAAAATGTTTCTCGTTCTATATAGGCTTGAATAAATACCAGATAGATGTGTAATGAGGTTTATTTAGCAGACCCTTTTGTGCTTCATATGCTTCCACAGCCAAGCAAGAATGTGGAATCCATCCGTTTCACAGGAAGTCCGTAATACCCACTTGAATTTAAAATGCACACTTGAGAAAAAATTGCAGTGGCTCTTGATAATTGAAGGGGAATTTGGAGGTCACACACACAGGAAGACAAGTGGTTGTGTTATCATCAGGCATTAATTCCCTTTGGTAAGGTCTGGCAGTGCACAGTGGTCCTTCACTTGTTGCATCAGTATGTTGTTTTTCTGATATGGAGTGGGGCTTTCCTGACCAGAAAAGAGCCTCTGTAACAAACTGTATTGCAGTTTTACTAATGAAACACCACTTGAGGCTGTTATTTTCACTAGCAACTTGTTAATGCCTTTGGTCAAATATCATGCATAGCACCAGGAGGGGATTAAATAGTAATTCAGAGTTCAAGACAAGGCTCATTTGTGTATCATCAAGGTGACCCATGTAGCTGCCAAGTTTCCCATGAGAGTGAGGAGAAAAGAGAAGAGGAATAGGCAGGCAAGCTCAGTCATCTGAACATCGCTTGGTCGAGAGATTTCTGATGGCATCTCTTTATTTATAAAACTACTGATTTTCTCTCCTTGATGCTTGTAATGAGACGTAGATATGGAAAAACACTCCTGATATTTCCATATGCTCACATGCCTTCTAGTGGGGCTGGGAGAATGGTGTGAAGGCAGGACACAGCTTTCACAGAGCTCCTAGTCACAGAAGCAGCCCAAGGGCATCTATATCGCCCACATGCAGGTCCCTTCTTAGGCTGAGGTCACTTCATCCATCAGCCTTGGCACTGCCTGAAAACCTGCTCTGTTTTCAGTCAGCAGAAATGCTCCCTGGTTACACATTTCCAGGCTGCTGCCTGAGACCATGGCAGGAGTCTCCTATACGAGTTGGAGGAAATGTTGTTAGGAGTAATTTCTGTGGCAACCTGTATTTATTATACTGTTTTCATGTGATTTAGCATCTTTTAAGCATTATTCAGTCAATGCTCATTTCATCCTGGTTACAAACCTTTTTATCTAAATAATTTGTATCTTTCTTTTCACTAATATAAACAAATTTCAGAGCAGGTATCACAACATAATAATTATTATTACATGGGCAGCTTGTGTGTGTAGGAGAATATTTCATTATGCCTTTAGCTTCTTTTTACTCTCAAGACAAATGATTAAGGGATCACACTATCCCAATGTCCTTTAGGAGGCGTCAAGAGCAAAGATTTTGCTGAGCAGCCTCTAGTCAGGCATATGAGGCAGTAGGTTGCTAAGACAAAATATTTGGGTTTCCCTTTTTAGCATAGGCAGGTGAGGGCTCAGAAGGCTTCAGGCACTCGCTGACTCATCCATACATCAAACTTGTCAGAAGTAAGAGACTTGCAGGAAAACAGGATAACCTTTCCTGGATATTGCTTTTGCTTTTAGAGTTGAGTAGGGTTGTTATTGTTGCAGGCAGAATGGGAGCCTCAGACAAAGGTTTAGCAGGGAGACTGTCCCATTGAGTCACAAGGTGCCCCCTGGCTTGTTAAAATCCTTAGAGAAGAGCCTGGAGGCAGCTGGATCCAATTCTAGTCCCAAACTTGGTCAAAAGGGTTACATAGATGCACTTGAGCCTTTATATGACTTTGTTCCTAAGGACTAAGGATGGCAACACAAATATATTTACATAAAGAAAATTAATTATTAAAAATTGATCATTATAATGATTATTATTAGCCTAAAAGATCTTAATCAAAATAATTTACTACAGAGTATAGGTAGCTATAATGACTACTGTAGTACACTATTTTTTAAGCAGCAGGAGGCTGGTGTTTCATGCCACTCTACTGCCTTGGTGGCTGCCTCTGCCCAGTCAGAGGGAATAAGCTTCACCTTGACACCAGCAGCTCAATCCTGCAGATGCTGTGGGAACTCATCCAAGTATCAGTTTTTCCATGCCAGGGGCTCAGTCTGTTGAGGAGGAGGATACTGGAGCCTGGAGCAGCGCTCTGACTTGAGCCAAATGGGAAACAGCAGTGAAAGTTATGCACACAGTCATCTGTTTGGGTTTGCTTGTCTTGAGATCCTTGAAAACCCATGATGTGCTCTCTTGAGGTTCAGTGTGATTGCAGACACTGGTAGGGATCCTCTGAAAATGAAAAATATCATAGTTTTAACAGAACTGAGGACTAATATGGTACTTGAAGGAAGAGGGGGACTTTCTGTCTCATTAAACAATAATGGTTACAAAATGTTACACTCCTGTGTCTCTAAATTACTGCTTATTGAGGCACTTCAGTGAATCAATCTCTGCAAATAGCCATCCCATGTTAACTTCTCTCTAGGTACCTACCAACCCAGCCTCCTGCTCTGACTCTGAATGCACAAAGGGCTGTAAGAGCCTGAGATGAGAGATGTGGGACTCCAGGCAGTATATATCAAAATGCTGTTTATTGTATCCAAGATGTTATAGCAGTCATAGGTCGTGGGTAACAGAGCCACACCTACAGCTGCCAGCTACAGCTTGTAGGCAGACCTGAAGCCACTTTCTGTTCAAGTTACAAGACATTATATCTTTTTCTTTGCTGCATATCTTAGTACATAACAACCAATCAACATCACACACAATACCTTTACATTTACCTATAGCCTATCATAATTACTCTCATTGCCATATTATAGTCATTATTATCCAATCACAAAAGTAAGTATGTTACCGTTTAAGCTTGAAGTTGTTTTTCAGTTTTCTTGCAGTGGAAAATTCTTAGACCTTTTTTCTATTTGCCACATTGACATGTCTTGTTTGCCTGTGGTATCTTTCTGCTGAGTAAAAGCATCCTTTTTTTTGTGGTCAGCTTGTCCTTTGCTCTAAGTCATAATACCTTCTTCTAACTCGACATAACCTTTGCTTTCTCAGTTGTCCCGTAAGATTGGCTCAGCACTCCTTACTTTAGACTTTTATTATTCTTCTATATCAAAACTTACTTCCATCTCTATTCCATTCTCAGTTTCTACATTCAGAGATCTTTCTGCCAGGCCTACATATCTGTGAAACTTTCTTGTCAAACTTTCATCCTCTCTAACAACTGGCTACTGAATTGTAGGCTCCAGCATCATCACAGTGACATTTCATAATAACAAAAATTAGCCTAGGTTTAAAATGAGGGGGGGAGGGGGACAGGAGAAAGCATCTGAGGAGAGAAGGATGTTTTTTTCTTCCAATTACTGTGCATGTGATAGCATGGCACCTGCCAATGAAGTGTGAGTAGGACTTGGTGCCAACACACTGGGACAAGCCACCTACCACTTTTCATGACTGGAGGTGAAAAGGCTTCCCTCCAGTTATTAAGCAACACTACTGGCCCAGTTACTGGAGTTCAAGTATAATTGTAGCAGCTGCTGACATTCCAGAGATTTGGGCAGTGGTGACATACTAATGACACATTGTGGTGTTGGCTGGTCTTTCATTTCTCTTTATAAATTGCACTTCTAGTAAACCGAGAAAGGAAAGTTCTAGGGATCAGGGCTAAGAGCTGTGAGTGCCTCAAGGCCTCATTCCTCAGCCACTTCTCAGGCACTGATCCCAGAGACATTGCTGCTGGTGGCAAACCCAGGCTGAGAAGGGTTTGTCACATGCAACATGGTACATGTTTCTGTCCCCATGCAATCTTCTCTGCTGAGTTCATACAGCAGCAGTTCAGGGGATGCAACACTGAATTGATCCTGAAAATAAACATATCAAAACATACAGTGAGGACTGTTTTAAACAATTCATCTATTCTAGGCAAATATTAGAAAAATGTAATCATATATTATGTCATATATAATTGCATGCATGTTTTCCTACATGGAAATTTTTATTTTTTATTATATCTGCCCCAACATCAAAACTTGTCATTTTTAACCCAGATGAGTTTATTGCCATGGCTAACATTCCTGTGAAGCACAGCATACTTAACACACTCATATTTTCCAAAGACTCTGCGATATACTGGTGCTAATTCTGATTCCTCTAGCACTCTTTTCCTGCTGGGACTCCAGGTTGGGTCCTGCTGCCTCACAAGTGCACAGCCCAGTAGCCAAGATGTATCATTTCTCTTCCCAGGCAAGCACAAAACCCAGGTGTTGAGAATGGTGGCAGCATTTGAGTCAGCACTGCTGGCTGGTGTGGGACCCAGTGATTGTGAGACCTGAACATCAGGGATGTTCTGACCAAGTAGAAAGATACCACAGCAAACAAGACATGTTGATGTGGCAAGTAGAAAAAAGGTTTGAAGATTTTCCATTGTTACCTTAAATTGTAACATACTTTTGTGATTGGATAATAATGACTATAATATGGTAATGATAGTAGTGGTGATAGACTATAGGCAAATGTAAAGGTATTGTGTATGATGTTGATTTGTTGTCATGAATTAAGGTGCTCAGCAAAGAAAAGTATATAATGTCTTGTAACTTGAACAGAAAGTGGCTTCAGGTCTACCTTTAAGCTGTAGCTGGCAGCTTTTAGGTCTGGCTCTGAATACCCACATTCTGGACTACTGTAACTTTGCACATGCAATAAAACAGCATTTCTGAAGAGCCTCCTGAAGTCCAAACAACCTTCGTTGATATTTCCTCTACAGTATACCCTTCATCTATCTTGCTAGGCACATGCACCTAGGATTTTACCAGCAAGAGACTGAGAGAACCCAAGGTTAGTAGAGAGAAAGCTGCAGAAACACCCATAGTCACAGGGAGTCCTGAGTGCTTCTCCAGGAAATACATGGCAGCACAGTTCTGTGACACAGGGGGCACACAGACCCTATAGCTTCACAGCTTCCCCCTTGCCTCCCTGTCTTAGTTTGAAGGGCAGGTAAGGAGGGCAGGTAAGGAGGGCAGGAGCCTCCCTGGGAATAGAAGATGTAACCCCCTTCCCTCCAAATTATTATAATTTTGAAATTAAGGGTCTTTCAGGCAAAGATATGAGGAATAGGAATAACAGTTCTTTACTAATATATATATATCAAGGCAAACAAGCAGCAGTAACNCAGCAGTAACTCTGTCAGTAACACCAAGCAGAGCAGGCCCCAGTGACAGCCTTCCCTCGGCTCTCAGGCACTTTCCGCTTGGGTGCAGTGACGCTCACGGCCGGCAGGGGGCGCTGGCGGCTCCCGGTGAGCAGGGCGGGTGCGATGTTCCCCCGCGCCTGCAGGGGGCGCTGCGGAGCCAGCTCGAGGAGCACGCGGTAATGGCGGACGAGAAGCTGCTTCACAAACCCCCTGGGGCAGAGGGACAGGAACCTCGGGAACAGCAGGAGACATGGATTGTAGATGAGATGTATCAAACTCCGGAGCTGCAGCAGGACCTCTGGACTTGTAGGCAGGCAGGGGGTGCCGCGGCTACAGTGTAGCAAAAAGCTCAAAGCAGCAGCAGCGGCAGAAAGCAGCAGTTGTGGCAGAAGTAGCAGAGGAGCGGCGGGCAGGGCAGCCTCTCTCTCTCTCCTCTGGATGCCAGAGCACCACCAGCCAGGCTGTGCCTGCTTCCCCTTGCCAGTTCCAATCTCGCACGGCATCTCTGCCCAATGAGAAACTCCAGGCAAAAAGAGGGCAGCTAGCCAGACCTTCCCCCTGTGGCCAGGTCCCTTTATTTCTCTTGAGTACCCAGAAATTTGTTCCGTAGCAACAAAACATGGGGAAAAATTCCTTTAAGAGGGAAAAAAAGAAAGAACAGGGAACTTCTAAAACCCCAACCCCCCACTTTTCCCCCACATTACTGCAGTGGAAGTGCTTCAATAACACCACAGAAACTGCCAGAAAACAAATCAGTATCATGGAGAGCAGGGTGCTGTTGATACACCGCTGTATCACATGGGAAGCCGGGGGAGCAGTCCTGTTTGCTGAGGCTTTGCTGCTAAGAATGTGTGCTGATTTGGCCAGTTTTTAGTAGTGGGGGAAGGCCACAGAAGCTTCCACTATGTCCAGCAGAGCCAATCTCTGATGGCTCTGGAGATGGACATGCTGCTGGCTCAATTAAAGAGGTTGGTAGCGCTTCTGTGATGACATATTTAAGAAGGAAATCAAAACAGTTTGAGGTAATTTTTTTCCCGGGGTGGCAAGGTGCCGCTGCTTGGAGCCATCCTGGCACTGGGTGTGGTGATGCGGCTGCCGTGGCTGCATGTGGCAAGCTTTGCCTGCCTGGCCTCACAGCATGGCCCATGGTGGGCTTTGCCCGCCTGGCCACCCCTAGCCAGCCTGAAACTTTCAACTGCAGACTGGAAGGCAGGAGTGGTGGTGGCGGCTTGCCCTTCTCGGTGCCCCACATGAAGAGAGGCACTGAATGGCGCCAGCACGGTGGCCATGACTGCCTGAAAGATGGTGGCAGGGGCCACGTGGGCAGCAGCAGAAACATGGTGAACAATTCCCCGACATGGCACCTAGATGAGATCAACCTCTCTGCACTGCAAGATGCCGCAAGAATCTTTGAATTAGTGAAACTTTTTGACCAGGATACCTACGAGCAGCAATTTTTCTTCTACTCAGAGACAGAAGAGGAAGCAAGAACATGTGCAGAAAGACAACATGGCGGCACCAAGGTCAGTGAAAAGAAAGAGGGGGAGGAGGTGCTCCAAACGTCGGAATCAAATTCCTCTGCAAGCCGTGATGAAGACTATGGTGAAACAAACTGCCCCCCTGTAATCCATGAAGTCCATGGGGAGTGCAGAAATCCACTTGCAGCCCATGGGGAAAGTGCTCATGCTGGAATGAGTGGGGGCCAGAAAAAGCTGTAATCCAGTGGGAGACCCCAACAGAGAGAGAGGGCCCCTGCTTCCAGAGATAGAGAGAGAGGGCCCTTACTTCCTAACTAGAGCAACCTATTCTTAAAAAAGCTGTACCTCGTGGATGAGGGACCCATGCCACAGCAGTTCTGGGAAAACTGTTTTGCCTGTGGGAGGGATTCACAGCACAGCAGAAGAAAAACTCCTCTCCCTGAACAAACTGAAAAAGATCTCGGGTAATGAACTGACCAAATCCCCTACAGCCTGTCTTCCTGCACTGATGGTAGGAAGGAGAGAAGGGCTGGGGGAAAAAGGTGTTTTAAAGGCTTATTTTATTCCTCATTAATCTCCTCTGACTCTGTTAATAATAAATTTACTTTATACCTTTAAATTTGAACTTATTTTCCCCTTAAAGTTTTTTCCCCAGTCCTTATCTCAACTCATGAGCCCTTTGTTTTTTTCCCCCTCCTCTGCCCAACTATAGCAAAGGAGAGTGTGTGAGCGATTTTCATAGGTGCCTGGCATTCCAACCAATGTCAAACCATGACAAACCAGAATGCTACAGCCTGACACTTTTCCCTAAAGGAAGAGTGTGATGATTTTAGTCGTACTTCACATGACCATCTTACTCTAATTTAGCTCAAAGCTCAGAAACCATGACAAACCATTTCCAGAGCATGTCATAGCAACCAAAGTGGCGTGTTTGAGAAGGGCAGGAGTAATTTTCATATACTTGGAAAAATCCTGTGTTGAAAATAACCATTTTCACTTGATTAATTGAATTCACTACCTGCTGCACATGTAGTGAGACACATCCTGCCTGCAGCAAGAAAAGCAAAAGCTCTGTGCTCACAGCCAGCAGCTGGAGGTGGTGGAAAGGAGCAGGAGAGATGTTCACCTGCCCAGAAAGGCGGAACCCAACCAGGCAGCTTTGGAAGGGTGAAGGTGCAGCAGCAGCAAACAGGAAGCTCTGTGCTGGGCTTTGGGACAAAACAGTGTCAAGCAGCATTAAAAAAAAATCCAGTAAAAACAAATGAGCTATTGATACTTCTCAGCACAGTTGTGCCAGACTCGCTGCAAATTCAGACTGAGGGTCCTGAGAGAGCTTTGTCACCGTGGTCCCCAGCTGTTGAGTCTGACATCTGCTCTGATGGCTTCACAAACCTTAATTTGGACATGGTTAATTTCTATTTGTGAGAAAAGCCCATGAGAAGAAAAACAATTACTTTTTACCCATGTGAATGTAGTATCAACAGAAGCAAGAAAGTTAAACAATAAAAGGAGAAAAACAGTAACGTATCAGCACGTGGTATTTTTCTGAATTCTTGAATGCTTATGCTATAGGTAGCCAATGGTAGTATATTGTAGTTAATAGTAGCCAATAATCATGTAAGGCGAATCATAACATCCAAAAGTCTATAAAAAGAAGCTGCTTTGTTTAATAAAGGCTTTTTGCACATGGCCCGAGGCACTGTCTGTGTATGTCGTGTCCACCCCGACAGTGACACCCAGCTCCTTGTGAATCAAGGGATTTTAGGGGTTAAGAAATTATTTGTTAGGGGCTGCTTGCTAAACAATGTATATCCTTGCTCAATACCTATTTTGCTTGCCAAGCAGAAGGGGAGGATGTAAGGGAGGATTGCAAGGCCATTGATAAGGGGAAGCAGACGTGATCAGAGATCCTGCTATTGGACCCTGAAACCAGCTCAAACCGGCCTTAAGGTTTGGACTTAGACCAGGGGCTTAGAGAGTATGTGCAAGGAGGCAGGGTGAAAAGTTCAACTCGAGGAAGACTCCTTACTTCATTAGAGGAAGACTCTTACTTCATCCCGAAGACCCCTGCCCACAACCACCAGGCGGCACTGAGCACACGCGACTATATAGAAATGACTTTTGAGTTTATTATAATACGAAGCGAGGATAGGTCATGAATATGTATAGGCATATTTGGAAATCTAATGCATATGTAACTTGTAACCCAATATATACTGAGCTAATCATGGTTGCCGGCTGCATATCTTTGGAGGAACTATCCCCTATGCGCCCACCGCCGAATAAACATACCTGCTTCACAACTTTAACGCGTTGTGGAGTTTTTCTGCGCATCATTTAACACTTTGTAGGCACCCAGTTAAGCAGTTAACCAACATGTCTTTCTCACAGGAAAAAACCTGAGGGGCCTTTCTTCAACAGAGAACTTTGCCATGTGGCATGGTCTCATTTTGGTAACACAAGAGGGAGTTCTGACAAGATTTACAGACTATGAAGAGGTTTTTGCCCATTTTTTAATATCTTGAGACTTGCCATCGCTTGGCAGTCTTCTGTTAGGCATCCCTCACATGCTAAGCCTACCCATTTTTAATTGCTTCTTTTCCTTTGACTTTATAAATACTTTGCCCTTCCTTTTCAGGTTTTTTTAAAGCTTCTTTGTGCATTTGCATGTTATCTTAGATTTTTCTGGGCCTTGTTCTGATGTGGGAAACAACCAAGCTACATGCAAAGCCTTGGAGCACATTCACCATTACCTCTATTCTGGACTTAATTTCCTTCACACCCTTTAGAGCATTATATTCATGTGTTTCTCTTGCAAGCCTGGATAGCTCTTAATATGGTTGATGGCAAAGAGGCAGGAAGGATCTTTGTATGGGGTTCCACGGAAATGTTTATTCCAGTTGTGCTCGTAGTGATGCCTTAAATGGCTACCTAGAAACAGAGACTAGACAGGAATAAAGGAAAAAGGTGGTATTTATTTGAAAGGCTTTCAGGTGTACAGTTTTGAGCTTCAGAGGGTCCTGCCTCAGTGGATCCCAAAACGGATGACAGGTCACGAGTTCTTCACACTTTTATATCAGCATAAATTCACCAACCAGAACCCAACCAATGATGTAATTTCCCCAAGCTTGCTCCCCTCTCCCCAAGATGATGGTTTACAGTTCTTGTTCTGGGTGTTCTTGGAGAGCAAGCTAAAGAGGTTTGTTATGTCTATCTTAGCATAAGAGAACAGCACTTAACAAGCTACAGGAAACTTCAGAGTTAACACTAGCAGTACAGGATTTGAAAAATATAAAAGTTAAAACCTAAGACATCAGTAGAGGGTTCCAGTGACAAAAACCAAGCATCACAGGAGGGTCCAGGTTTAAGTATGGGGAATGATAGGGGCAGAGAGCATCAGGGACCAATCGTTTGGGGGCAGGGGGCAGCACACAGGTGGGGTTAGGGTATGGGAACCAATAGGGGAACAGAGAGGGAGTGGCCGAGGGACAAGGGCCATTGGACCACCCAGGAAAGCAGAACTGGGGTACATTAACAACAGAACAGGGTATCCTGGGAAAAGCCTTTCTTTCTCACCCTGACCTGGGGAGTGTTTCTTCTACTAGGGTCCATCCCTCCAGGGGATCCTTGGGGACCCTCATGTGGCAGGCCCACCGGCCTCCACAACTGCCCCTTCTGTATTTGTTAAGAAAGCTTCTCCCAAGGATTTCAAAATCAAACATTTGAAACAACTAAACATGCACAGAACAATAAAAATGATTAGAAGCACCCATAGTCCGATTATCAAGAGGGATGCAGACCATCCCCTGAGTCTCCAATGTCCTTGGCGCACTGAAGGAAGCACTGTACTTGTAGAGGGGGCCGTGGCAGTTGGAGAACATGAGGCAAGTGCGGGAGCCTTGCCTGAACTTCCCAGGATGGCTCCAGTATAGCTGCTGATGGCCCATGGCTGCCCGGGGTTCAGTGAGAAATGGCGGCGGCCACTCTCCCTAATCACTCTCACGGTGCCTCTTGGCGTGCCCCTTGGTAAAAGCTAGACTCTATGGTGGTGTGTTGTTGAGGCAGCTGCTTCTGTTAGGGTTTATTTATAAAGATCATTAATTCTTAAAAGAAAACCCTTGTAAAAAGGGAGGAAACCCTGGGAAAAAGGGCATGGTAATTGTATAACAAAGGTATGGAGAGGTGTGGTCACGGGAGGGAGACCGTGGAGGGGAAAGGGGGTAGGAACCTGGGGAAACTTAAAAAGGGGGAAGTAGGATCTGGGAAAACCCCAAAAGGGGTTCAACTTATCCAGTGGAGGGGGAAAAGGGAAAGCAGGAGGGAGGCAGGGAGGTAATAGGGATTGGGGAAAAGCACCTGAAGTGGTGCAACTTACCCAGTTGAGAGGTCCTGGTGGGCTTCTGGTTGCAGGATGGCTGGTCGGTGCAGATCTGTGCTGTCTCTGCCTCCAGGCTGCCACTGAGGTTAGGTGGCTACCGGCTTTGGGCTTCATCCCCTTGGTAGTTGCATGGGGGACCTCTGTGATGTGGATAAGGGTTATGGTCTGCTGCGTATTTGCTGCCTTGGACTCTCCAAGGTCCTCCATCAGGTCCTGTAACGTTAGCTGCCTGTGGGCCCTTTTGTCCTTCAACCACATCAAACTCCACAGTTTCCCCATCTCCTATGCTGCGGGGGTACTTCCTGGGGTTATTCTTTTTTATGGAAGTCTGATGGACAAATACATCATTCTTGGGACCATTCTGGTTGATGAAGCCATAACCATTCCTTACATTGAACCGTTTCACTGTCCCCAAAACTTTGATTGCAATGACCTTCTTATCTCCACCAGAGGGTTTGTGTCCAAGCTGCTGGCGCCGGCAGGGCTGTCGCTGTGCTGGCAGGGGTGGTGCACTGGTGCTGGCAGTGCAGCCAACAGGGCACATGCGGTGCCGCCGAGGCCAAGACACTGCCTCAGATTCTGGTCACGTTGTTTGGCTTGGAGCCGGCAGGGGCCGTGTGGATGCCTCTGGCTCAGGTGGTGGTGGCTGCAGTGGCTGCAACAATGGTGGCGACGGCACAGCGGCCACTGGGTTTCTGCCCCACTGCTCGTGGCGGCGGCTGTTCAGTGAGAACGGTGGTGGTTCTGGCTGTTTGCACTGCCTCTCACAGAGCAATGGCAACTGAGGAGAACACGTCCGCTCCTCTGTTCACAGTCTTTTCCGGCTCTGCAAAGCTCCTTGAGCTGTGGGCTTGGAGCGAGCCCCCAAGCGGGGTTCTTCCCCCCCTGTAAATAACTGGAGCTGTGTACAGGGTGGCTTTGCTCACAAGCTCCTAGTTCTTGTCTCTGGTTGCCTGTCTTCTCACCGCAGCCCAGCGACTCTTGGGCTCCAGACTGGAGTCCAAGGAGTCACTGTTCTCTTCCTCCAAGGAGGGGGGAGGGTGCCTAGCTGCAGCATGGGATCTTCGGCGGGCCGGGGCTGCCTGCCTGTGAGCTGCAGGGTGCAGCAAGAGGGAATCCTTCTGGTTCCCAGGGCCGTCACCTCCAGTCCTGATGGTGTGGCAACCATAGCTAGGCTGGTTGCCAGGGGCAGAGCCACCAAGCGGGAAGGCAGAAACATCAGAGGGAGAGGAGGGGTCCATGACGGGAGGGAAATCCTATGGGGGACGGGGAGACCCAGCACAGGCACGCCCACCGATGCAGTAGGGGAAGCAGGGGAGGGACTGGGTGCCATGATGTGCACAGGAAGGGGTGGAGGGGTTGACCACATGGCTGCTGCCATGTGGTCAGTGCCATTACAAATACAAGAAGGTGACCACGTGGCTGCCATCACACAGTTGGCACCATCTTGTGGGCCAGGGGTAAAGGTGGGAAAACTTAGAGAAGAAGGAGACAAGATGGCAGGGCTGACCACGCAGCCAGTGCCATCTTGGGGAGACAAAACTGGGGATAACTGAACCGAGTAGGAGGGTATAGGAAAAGGGGTTAGGGAAGAGTCCAGGACAGCGTGATCAGTGCTGTCCTGGGAAGGGGACATAGGAGATTGGGGGACGTCAGGGAGACAGTAGCAGCCCTGCGCTCTTGAGTGCGGTCCACTGCCTGAACTGTCCTGCAACGGGGAAGCGGGTTTAGGAGCATAAGGAGAGGAACATGGAGAAGGGATTTTCTGCTGTTAACTGGGGGTTAACAGGCCATTGGACCAACTGGGAAAGCAGAACTGGGGTACATTAACACAACAGAACAGGGTATCCTGGGAAAAGCCTTTCTTTCTCACCCTGACCTGGCAGTGTTTCTTCTACTAGGGTCCATCCCTCCAGGGGATCCCTTGTGTGGCAGGCTCAAAACAACCAAGTTGGAGCACATTCACCATTACCTGTATTTTGGACTTAACTTCCTCCACACCCTTTAGAGCATTATATTCATGTGTTTCTTGGCTGGCAGTATATATATATATAATATACTTGGGATGCAAATGCCTGAGAGCTGGACAAGAAGAAGCTTCCCCTACAGAGGTGCTAAATCCCCATGGGAACCGCAGGCCTCCTTGCAGAAGGGCTAGGCTGTCAAGCTGCTGGGATATGTCCTTGCACCAGCCCCCTCCCCACACCACTTCTGCTCCCTTTCAGTGGGGCTGAGCTGCCCAGTGGTGCCCATGCTCAGCCTCCAGCTCTGCTGTGTGTATCTCTCTCCTGCAACCCCAGGACATGTTGTCTCTGTTCAGGAGCATCGCTGGATTTCATAAAGAGTGATGGTGATCTCTGGTGTGCTTGAATATATTGTCAGAGTGACATCAGCTGGGAAATGCTGGCAGTGGAGCAGTACTTCTTTTTTCTTTCCACACAAAAGTAAGTTCCCCCCTTATGGTGCATAGAAAATCACCTCAGTTCTTCTGAAATCCAAAAATCCTAAGAAATTTATAACTTTCCGTATTCTGAAAGCAAGCAGTGACCTTCCATATTCCGAAAGCAAGCAGTGACCTCCCTCTTCAAGAGCATTACCGAGATTAATACCCAATGACGTTGTATTTTAATTATTTCTTGTCATTGTAAATTCTTCATAGATGAAATGAGCAAGAGTGACGTGGATCACAGCAGTGCAACTGAGGGACAGAGTTTGGCACAGTGGAGTTTTCTCTTTTAGTCGTACAGGAATGAGGCTTCAGCATTAGCTCTTGTGGGTGCTGGAGGTGACAACTGTCATATTGAAGGGCTGGCTGCTGGGAATGTTTTTTCCCTGATCCTTCTGGTGATAGTAATTGTATTTTAATTTACTGTTAAGACTATAGGCTCCTTATTAAAAGGCAAAGCAGTTGTAAGACAACACTAAGTGAGTCAACACATGTTTATAATAATTGTTGTCACAGGCTGCCAACATGTATCAGGACGCAAAAATGTAATGTGTTTCATATGATCAAGGCATAAAGCACAATTGTATTTCTTTTTGAAATATATCAAGAATTGCTGTAGAGTACCATGGACAATTCTAAATAAATCAAGATTTCTCTTTGACAAGAAAGAATGCATATTGTATTCCTGAATGTGTGACAGGTGTGGGTGGATAAATCCTTCTCAAAGAGGAATATAGGTAAAGAAATTGTCAGAGACTCCTATCAGGATTGAAAAAAGGTTTATTTTCCTTGGGGGAGGAGACTATTAAGTTTTTTTAGCCAAAAATCTCTATAGGTACAGCTGAGCTCATCTTTTGGGAAAGAACCTGTATGAGATCTTACTTGGTAATATCTGTGTTTACTTCTCTTACACCTCTTATTGGTTTGCTGAGCCACTATAACCAGGGTTTCAATTAAGATTTTGTTTAATGACTAAAGATTTGCAGTTCCAGGAAGTGACAGGCATTTTTTCATTGTCTAATTCCCTGCGAAGGGAAGTTGCCTTTTTTCCATACAGAAAACTGATTGTCCTGAAGGTCATAGGGAAAAAATGCATTTTCTAGACACAAGCTAATTTAAAAGATGATGAAAATATCCGCTGAAAACCAGCCTACACACACAGCATGTCTTTTGGAAGAAAGGAAAAAGCTGAGCTTCCCAGGAGAAAGTGATTCCTGGGCTTATTTTGGCACCAATGCCCTTTGGGAAAAAGGCAGGTGCTGAGCTAGCACACTCCCTGGGACCACTGTCAGGAAAAAAGAATACTTTTGCCTGCAGTACTCAGTACTGCCACTTCATTGAAGACTTTCAAAGGTGATATAAGTGAAGGGAAGGAACAAAGTCCTTACTGGAGTAAATAGCTCCAGTAATTCCCAAATTATTTGTGAAGGTCATATGAGCTGGTATGAAGTTTGTAGTTTCTCTGCAGTGAACAACCTTTTGTTTTGCTCCTGGTTGAAATAAAATTATCATAAGTAGCTCAAGTAATGGAAAAGTGTAGGGCATTACAGTATACATTTCTAGTGAGAGCTCCTATGTGATCACAAGGCCAAATACAGTTAAAAAAACGAAATACAAGATTCCCCAGCAGGCAGAGGTTTCAAGATTGAAATCCTTAAATGGGTCATTTAAAATGCTTCATTGAATAACACTGTAATAGTCTGTTGGAAGCTGCTCCCCAGGATCACTGCTCACGAGACATATCTGTTAGCTGATATTGAAAACAATTCTGCATAGGATGCCTAAAGTTTAATCAGGATAGTTTTCAGAACCCTTCACTGAAACCCAGATAATGAGAGATGACATGTTTCTAGGTGTCCACTGTTGAAAATGATAAGAGATACTTCCCAGCCCAAGGGGATAATCAATGCCAGTTGCTTTGGTCAACAGCTGATGTGCATAAAACCAAGAACTACCCTGACACCATCTGGTTTAGTTAGAGGGGCTCTGGGAGAGAGGGAACCAAGAGGACACAGTCCCTTGCCACACCAGGCTGCTCCAAACCTGCAGCTCCAGCTCTCACTGAGCTTTTCTCAGAGCTACTTTGGGTGAGTCAGGAGATTCTTTGCTTCCCTGTGTATTTGTTTCTCAGTGATGGCTCTGTTTCCATTCCCTCTGGCTTGCCTGCACCTTCAACCAATGTCAGTGCTCGACCTGCATTTATATGCTGTCTATTTAATAACTCCTCCAGCCTGACAGGTGACATTTCTGAGCAGCTTTGCATCTTGAAGGAAGTTTTTATTTGTTCCCTCCCTTTGCTCTCTTTAGCCAGGTCTGTCTTAAGAGGAAACAAAAAATTAAAGCACTCACCCATTTCAGCTTTCTCTACTGCATGGTGAAGTCCAAAGCACACAATACTATCTGGCCCAGCAAACTCAGAGGGACACCCCTTGCCCTGTGAATGTATGTATTTATGTATTTTTAAAAACTTGCAACAGCATTCTTCTGTCAGGACATGTTCAGTCCCTCAACACAAACCAGTCTTGGACAAAGCCCCTTGATTAGCTTGGCAGAACACTCAGGCAAGGGTCATCTATCCTCTTTGTACCTACCAGTATGGTCTAGTTTGCCTTCTGGTCTGAGGCAAAATTCTATTGCTACCTGTCTGTTTTTTATAAAATGAATTAATATTGCTATTTGCAGTTTATTGCCAGTTTAGTATCCTAAACCAGCTATGGGTACAGTACTGTGCTCTGGCTGGTTACTGCCTCTCCTTGAAGAACTACCCTTCTTTTGTCAAAATATTACAGGAGTAACCATTGAACTAATTGTTGAAACCTGTTTTCTAGAATAATTGAGGCTTTTCCATCTTCACCCAAGCAGGCCCAGGAATAACAGCTCCCTGTTTTTTTCCTGCTTCTGCAGCTGAGCAAAGTTCAGCAAGTGTCCAGTCTATAACATCATGCTGCCCACTGCAAAAAGCCTGAATTATGCTTTATTTTCCTAGCTGGGCACACTAATTTGGGCATGGTTGCACTGGCCCAGCTCTTCAGTTTCACAGAACTTGTGGTTAGTGCTCATAACTCTTTAGAGGTAACTGACCCTTTGGTTGAGCAAGAAAGACACAAATTTCCCCATAAAAATTCCTCTACTCTGTAGCTTATCTCCAAGGTAATTTTTCTCTTTTGATTTGTACAAATCTCACTTTAGGCTTGGTGAATTATGCCTGCAGACAAGTTCAAGCCCTTGTTACAGCTTCTAGTTGCTTTTTGGGTACAGTTCAGGTCATTTTATTAATTCATGGTTGTTAGCCAAGCTGTTTCCCATTGGTTCTGCCTCCCTCAGCTCTTTTCACAGGACAAGGGCCAGGAACAACTCCAGTTTCACAGTGAGTTTTGCATCCTGACTGTCCCTAACCTCCCCTCACTGCTCTCACTGGAGACATCGAAGTGGGTATTACAGATTTCAACATGGGGCACTTTCTGTGAAGCCCAACAGGCTGGCATGCTGTAGGATGTGGGAATAGCAGAGCTTTGAGTTTCTGGAATAAAACATTGCTTCCATGGAAGAAAGAAAATTAGTATCTTTTCTAGTCTAACCCTGAAGTTTAAAGAACTGCACCCCGCAGTTGTCTAATTAATGTGTAGTTAATCTCATTAAATCTCAGCTCTTGCATTCTCACTCGTCCCTACTCATTTTTTCCATGCAGTTTCCAGCTTTCACCCTGAGGAGATTTGTGTAAAACACGCTGGTTTCTCATTGCCTTATGTAGCTGAAGGTTTATGCAAACCAGTTCCTATGAAGCAGCTTCTGCAGAGTCCTTGAAAATGAGAATATTGAAAAACCAAAGCTTACCAGGATGAAGGGGGAAGCAGCTAACTCACATTATTTCATCCTAAATTACCTTTCCCTAACCAGAAGAAATTTCAAATCAACAACAAACCTTCTAAGAAACAGGTTTTTAGTGCCATCCATGTTTGCTTCCACTATAAGCAGTAATTTGTTATACTCATCTATAATTAATATAATTTGCATTTTGTCTACTGAGATGGGGGTATTCTACCTTGATCAGTGAATTCTGAGAGGTAGGTCCCATAAGACCAGAAATACGGCTCCTAAATGCTACTTTCATACATTTAAGTTAAAAGGCAGTTTGAAGGGGTAAAGAAAAAAAAGTGTCTTAAGATTTCAGATCTATTATGGATGGACAGTGTGGTTTTTTTACTACCAGCTCATTTAGATCATTAGTAACAAATACTTCAAGCAATTCATTATGCAAAATGAAACATTTCTACAAGTTTTCACACTCCTCAAAGTTGTGTTGAACTAAACAAGCATTTTCTCTGCTTTCTGAACAACTATTTCAACTTCTGCAACATGAAAATTACTATAAATGGGATTTTTTACTATCTGATGTCCAGTAGTTGTTTTAAAAGTCAAGAACTGCTGGACTATGAAAAACCAATGCTCTGCAGGAAGTTTTAGTTTTTTCCTAAATAGTAAGAACTATTTACATGAGGATTCCAACTGTTTTTTTATAGTTGTCTTCTCTTTTAAACTGACTTCATTTTTATTAAGTAGCTGCACAAGTCAGTTGCTTAAAACTACAATCAATTACTTCTTCGGATTCTTTCTTTCCCATCACAGCTACAGGTTACTGTGACACCACCTACAAAAAGAAGTTACATGGACATTGTGTGCCATAAACCACAAACACAACAACTGATTCCTGTGTCTTTTCAAAGTAAATGAGAACTGTTCTGTGGTTTCCAGACCCATCTTCTGATACAACTGCCACTAGCACCATTTCATTTTAGTTTTCAGAAGCCCAGTTTCACAAGTAAAAGACACTTTTAATTAAAATCAGACCCTCAATATTTGTTTCTCTCTCCTCAGCATTCTTTAACCTTCAAGTTATTAATGGGTAAGATGTCAATACTCTAAAATTACAAGATGGTAAAATTTCAGTTTGGTGTGTGATTAGATTCTGTGGGCTCCAGTCCTGAAATAATGATGCAAAATGTAATGCAGTAATAATACATCTAATGCATGGGATTCCACGTTATAACCCTCAAAACTAGTCAATCTTTAATTCCTTTCTTTTAAATAATTTCTTGTTTAGCATCATTCATATTAAAAATTACTTTTCCAAAGTAAAAAAAAATTGATCAGTATCAACCCAAATATATTTTAGCAGCCCTGATATAGCAATATTAAAGCCACAACCTTTAAGAATATGTATGATCTTGAAGAACAAGACACCCCAGTCCAGTCAGTAAAAATATTCCCCACAAACTTGTGTTAATGGACCTTATAACAGTTTCTTGATCAGGCAGTAGAATCCCAAATGAGCTTACCTTGATTAAGAAGGAAATTGCAAGCTGTTAGTTGTAATTCCCTACACTGTTTCAATAACAATTTCTGTATGATAGGAATCCCAAAAGAAACTCACACTGGATAAATATACTAATAGCTATAAACCCAAATAAAAGGTCCTCCATTAATATGATACTGGAACACTTGTAAGTGAACTTTAAAATTGTAGCTTCATTTAGGTTGGAAAAGACTTCTAAGACCATCAAGTCCAACAAGTTACTGAAAAGTGTGAAAACCAGTATTTTCAGTCCACTTCATGTTGTTGCTGCTAAGCGCAATATAAACATTTTGAAATCAAGTGATGTGGTAGGTTTAAAGATGACAAAATACTTCAGTCTTGAATTTGGCAGTCCAGATGGAGGAGTGCAGATGTATAATGAGAATATTTTTAAACTGTGTCTCAGTAGAAACCAGGTAAGAGCAGTACAATCAGAATTTTTTCTTGTTTTTAACATGGACAGTACTAACAGTTTTGTTAGCAGGGCCACATGAAGTAAATAGGGCCATCTGTAGGAATGAAAAAGTCCAAAGTTTACAGGTCAACATGAATCTTTCTGATTTAAACACTGCTAAAAGCATAAACTGAATCATTTCACAGGGCTCCATTCTGTCCTACTATTGAGTTTTCATAATTTGTTAAAGCACCATTCTAAGATTTACAATTAAGATGTTAAAGAAAGCTGCTACAGAAATAAAGGACAGCCAGTTACAGTTTAAAAGTAGAAACACATATCCAAATATTGAGTCAAAGAAGATGCATCTTTAGAATATAAGCTGAGTTTGCCTTTTTTCTGTATTGAGCTTCTGACTTTAGGAGAAAAGAGACTAAAGGACAGGTATTCATCTTTGGACTGCTTATCTCTGAACATTAAAAACGGCTGAAAAATTAAGAAGGCAAACTGACTGTATAACATTTTTATTTTACTATATTAACATTTTATGCACAAATACTTTATCAGAGTAAAAATAGAAAATAATTGTTTTATGTAAAATTACAAAAAAAAAGCAAAACACAAAAGAAATACGTTAATTATTAGCAGAGTATAAGTGTCTTTATTTAAAGAGTAAAAAGTATGCAAAAACCCTTCTGTTTTACAAAAATTGGGAATATTCTATGTTTTCCTTCTGGCAGCGACGGAAAATCCTTTGACAATATATTCTACATCTTTTGTTTTACTGAAGACATCAAGTTAGTCACAGATTTCTCCCTCAACTACAGAGGGTGTGATAATAATTTTATACCGCTTGAAAGGTCCTTTCCTTACTAATTAGAACATGGTGGAAAAGCAGATGGAGCCACAACAAAGAACCCCAAGGACCATTACTCCTACTGAAAGGCTGCAAAGCAACAACAGAACGTAATTACAAACAAAGGGTAGGAGCAGAAGATTCCCCCATGGGGCTTATCATGTAACAAGAAGAGACAGGGGAATGAAGTATTGATGCTACTACTTTTCAATTTTGCTGTGTGTTTATCCTCCCACAGTCCGGTTTGATCTAGAAAGCTAGTATTTTAAGCTTCTTTTCTTTTTATACTGTATTTTAACTAAAAAGGCCTGTCAAGAACTTTGTGAACTAGAACTAGTGACTTGTACTGGACTCATGTTTAGTCATGGATTGTTGTTACATGCAGAGCTGCTGCCGTCAGATACCAACTTCACATAATTCTTGGTATGCTAACTTGCATCTCCTGCACAAGTCATCTCCAACACTTGCCAGTCAGTAACATCAGCTCTTAACAGCAAGAAAAGAAGTGATGTTGACCTTTCGTGACAGATACACTTATATTTTTTGCTCAGGGCTTACAATTTTTTAAAAAGCAAAATGGCACCAGCATGCTCAGCAGATGGAGTGCTGTAAGAGCTGAAGGATGAAAACAACAGTAAGAGTTACCAAAAGAATCCAGCAAAAAAACTTTGATTTTATAATCATGTCAGTGATGAAAAACCGCAAGTCAGAACTATATGCAAGACTTGTAGTCAAGCAAAAACTATATACGGATGAGCATCCACCTACATTAAGCCTTGTCCTCAACACATCTTTAGGATACACACAAGTCTTTGTATTCTCTGTGTTCTGCCTGCAAGTGTAACCATTCCTGCTCAGCTCAAGAGCAGCAACCCAGTGCTCTCACTGCCCAGCACAAACACACTTTATGTTCAGAACCTCACCATTCAAGGACTTTGGATTTAAGGTTTAAGAGTAGCTCAATCCCTTACAGAATTAAAAGTCATCCCTTGTAATTCTTAAGTGTTATCAGAGGGGGTTTAATTTATAAAAAGTTGGTGAACATCAATGGTAACATAATAATTATGTTGTTTATTAACATAAAGGGGGCAAAAGCACCCAAATCACACCATTCTCAGACATCAAAAGAAGCAGTCTAACAACCACAAGTACAGAAACTCAAAAGCTGAAGCCTACTTTTTACTGCATGTGTAAGTTTGCAAGAAGCACTCTGAGTAGCTCAGAATTCCGGATACATCCCAACTATTTCTGACTCATCATCCAGACTTCAAATTGCACCCAGCTCTGGAGAGCACATTTGGCTTAAGAAGCTTCAAAAATACCACTTGAAGTTCAAAGAGAATTTAATTTTTAATTAAAAATATGTCTTTGTAGTTAATATACATAAGACTGTACAATGATTGGGAAACTAAACTTCAGTTCTCTGTAAAACTATTTTCAGTTTGCTTTTTGTTCCTAACCAGGGACTACTGACTGTGATTAACTTAAGTCTTCAGGTACTAAGGCTGACTACCATGCAGGTATAAGCACCTTGCAGAACGCAGCATTAATACTCCCCACCAAAACAATCTACTCTTTGGGTGAGGGCTGTCTTTTCAAGTTTTTGAATTACCTGATGACAGATGGCAGTGGAGGAAGTTCATCTTTGCTTTCTGTGAAATGGCTAATGCCGAGAATGTATTTTAAAACATGTATTTGCCCTCATATATGCATATTATGTGTATATTACAATGAAATACTCATAATTGGCTTTTCACCTAAGCCATATCTAAACCTGGATCTCCTTCTTCAGCACTGATCTCCAGTTAAGTCTAGTCTTAGTTTCCTTTGCTTTTAAACAGAGAAGCTATTTTAAGAACTTGATGTTTTGTAACATTTAGCATGTCTTTCAGCTCCACTTGATTAAAAGAATAATGAACATATTTTAAACTTCGAAAGCATCAAATGCCATTTGGTAGTTTAGCAGAGAACAAAAGACTGGAAGAGGCTGCATTCACACAACTGATCAGCCTGGGGACTATAGGGACTTCATTTTTGTTAAAAGTGTTGCAGAAATTACTTTGCACAGCTGTGGTCACAGCACTGAGTGGTTCCACTTATCACTAGCTGCAAAAGTTGGGGTGATCCCTGAACTTACATTAACATACATGCTGTTAAAAGATCCAAATTTATGCAAGTCTGAGTTCTTTATAGAAATTCATGCTCTATATTGTATGGTCAAGGAACAAAAGAAGTTTCCAATTCTGATAAAGGTAAGAGCACCAACTGCTGTGGTAATAGAGGAAAGGCCTCAGGTTCCCACTTACAGGTCCTAGTGCTTAATTATCTTTCTCTGCTTGCAGGGATGCTGTAGCCAGTGCCACTGCTGTAACTGGCTGTGCAATGCCATGGAGCTGCATCTTGGCCAGTTTCTTCTGCTCACACTCTGTGACCAAGCGGTTCAGCTCTGCTGCGCTGTACCCAATCAGAGTCTTCAGGTCACACACAAATTTGTACACAAATCTCTTGCCTTGCACTTTGCAGATCATGTCTCCATCATAGTAATACCTGTAAAATGGAAAATAAATCAGCAACGGACAATTTTAGCATCTGTAATTTTCAAATGCATGCGTTACTTACTTAAGGTCACCAGAGGCTAAAATATTATTCTTTTTCTTGCTGAGATTCTCATAATTTCATATACCAAGATACTGTTTAGGCATTTTCTTATACGAGAAAAGGGAAATGTTGAAAATTGTCTCTCTACCTTGGTATATTAAGGAGAAACAAAACAGTAATTATTTTACAGGCCATTGGAAGCACCAGTTCAGAAGTTTTAGAGCAGTTTAAAAACAGCTTTGCAGGGAAGATGTCTTATATATAGTGATTTGCCTTAAAAAGAAAATATTGTCTTTCCCTTTACTATTGTCCTTTGCTTTGCCTTTCTGAAGAAAAAAATTAATGCTGGGAACAGGTTGAAAACTACCAATGAGTTTCTGTGATATGAAAGCAGCTATTCTCTCCATACTGTCTTCAAAGATGAAAATAAAACTATAAATGCATGGGCTAGATTCGTGGGGTTTTGTCAGTTTGGGGGTTTTTGTTTTGTTTGTTTTTGTTGGGTTTTTTTTTGGTTTTTTTTCTTGTTATAGTTCATATGGTGTCAAAACTACATCTTTGCCTTTACTTACAACTAAAAGTGATTTCTCTAACTATAAATAACTTTTATATTATGTGACAAAAGAATTATCAGATTGGGCAGAAATGTAGTGAGGTAACAAGGTCTACATGACCCCGCCACTCCAGAGACAGTAATAAAACCTTAGGTCACACCAATAAAACAGAAGTTAGAATTTTGCAGTTTTGTTGCTCTTCTTCTCTCACTGTAAGCTTTAATAGAATGCGTGTCACATTTCACATTAAGCAAACTTATGTAACTGGGATGTAACTTGGATTTGATGAGCGTAACAAGCTTGTGATAAACTTGGAAAATAGTAAAAACTCAATCAACACAAATCACAGAATATAATTTCTCAAAACCATCACCCAAATGAAGCACACATGAACCCAGATTTCTTGACTGTCTAAAACTCAATCCTGAGTGACATGTTCATAAAGCAAAGATGATTCTTGTTCACTAGCAAAATTAAGTCAATTAAAAGACAAACTTCTGACTCCCAGCTCTAGTGGAAAAGAGTTAAGTTACTAAGAATCTAAGCAAATTCTTCAGATGTCTCCAGAAGTTCTGGACAAAAAAATGCCTTTGCATTGCTTACTTTCGAGAGTCAGGACCTAAGCAGCCGGACCAAAGACAGATGAGAGTCAAGGTATGTAGAAAATAATGCTGGTAAACCTGTTGGTTACTGAGATCATGTGAGAAGCCACAGAGGTCTGTCATGCAGTTCAGGAAGTGTCAGAGTAGCTTATTATTGCTCTGTGGGTAAAGACAGCATGGTTTGTTTGCTAAAGCTCTCCTTCAGCTTTCTCCAAAATGACATACAGTTATAAAAAAAAGCTTCCTTTTCAGTCCTTGTCCTCACTCTACCCCTTTAACTACCACCTGTCTTCCTCAGCTCCTCCATTTCCTTCTCTATATCTCTACACTTGTTTTTGGCTGCCACAACAGCTTCCACCCAGCAATTCTTCGTGCCAGCCCTGTCCTCCAAAACATCTCAGCTGAAGGAACTGTTGTGGAATTGTGTCCAGCACTTTCAGCCTCTTACTGAGGTTTAGTTGCAGTGGGTTGGATGAACACTGTAACCATGAGGGTGGGATGATAATTTATATTCAGCTTTGAAGTAGAGTCTTGTAGTACTGGGGAGACTTGGGGAAGGATGAGCAATAACCTGGTGTGTCCCTTTTGTGTGAAGTAGTGTGTGGGAACACTGGGCAGACTCTCGTGTTGAATATGACATGGTAGAGGACATAGAGAAACTGAGCTCTGCTCACTTGGGGCAATATGAAGCACCCACAGAAAAACAAAGTTTGTAAAATGTGGCCATGGAAAATATCAAGCGGCAGTGGTCATGATTTTTTTAAAGTTACTTAACTCTGTACAAGCCTTTACATTTATTGTACAATCCCATATAATCACTCCTGTCTCAAAAAATGCTGTAGAAAAATGCTTTAAAAAACTGAATATACTTTGAATGATTTAGTCCACATTACTGATATAACCAGAAAGGAAAGGGACCAGAAGAAATTAGAGCATTTTTATGTGAAGGCCCAAAACATGCCAGATTCCCACATCCCATGCTCAAAACACTCAAAATCAGTCAATGTTGCAAGAGGATATTTTCAGTATTATGTTGAATGCATTTCTGATTACAGTATCTGCCTGCTCAAAAATATAGAAAGCTAAAAATAAATAAAATTAAATACTCATGCAAGTTCACAAAGTTACAAGAATGTTCCAAAACACATAGAAACTTTGTTTCAAAAGAATACAGGAGTTGAATTCTTTTTCTTCAAGTCTCACCTCCCTACTGGATAACTAAACAGATCTGGATTTTTAGAACATTTACCAAGATACGTGTAATAAAAAAAGCTGCTCTTCTATTTTTGCCCCTCTGCCCTAGTTTCTATATTGCCTCCTTTTCCTACAGCTGGGCAGAAGAGCCAGCATGTTTCTCAATAATGCCAACATAATTTCCTGTATTAATTAACAATTGACACAGTGATTCCAATACATTAGTAAACAAAACACATCATGATTTATTAAACTTTAGCTTGGCAACAGTGTTTCTCACAGGAGTAGCAAGAGGCATTAAATACCTCTTCAGACATTAAAACTGTTAGAAAACATATCAATGATGCAGCTGCCTACTACTTTGAGGAATGTGATTTCTGTAATTCTGTGACTAAAATATAAACGCAAAACTTTTCTAATAGTGATTTATGCTGTTTAATATCCCACAGATAACATGATTCCAAAGTTCTTCAGCTGCCTTTGATATCTTCTGTGGAATTTGTTGACAAAACATGAAAACATTAGCACCGTTTACATAATTTTTGTGTTTCAGAAGGTTTTCACATATGCGTTTAGTACACAGACTCACAGAGACACAGGCTGGAAACATGGGAATGGTATTGGAACAATACAGGCTGGGGAAGGAAAGGTCCTGCTTTGGGCAGGAGGTTTGACCAGAAACCTCTTGCAGCCCCTCCAACCCAAGAGAGTCTGTGATTCTATGAAAAAAATTAACATTCTAATTTAATATTTAAATAATGCAAGAAAAGCCATACAAGACCAGACTAAAGATCCATCTAGAACAGGAATAGACTCCTACAGACTGAAACATAACACCTACGGAAAAGCATGAGAGTAAGCATCTACCAATGCTCTTCCTTGCTTTTAGTAACCTGAGGTTCAGGAACTATTAGAAGTTGCATCTTTCAATACCTACTATCACTCAAAATACTTATTTTTCGTTAATTTTTCCACTTGTCTGTCAAGTAGAAATAATTCTGGCATCCACAATGCTGTGCCTAAAGAAGTTGTAAGACAAACAAAGGAGTACAGTTAAGCTGTCTATCTTGTACCTGTCAAATGCTAATTAAATCCTCCCTAAAAGGGTAAAGAAAGCCAGAATATGATACTTTACCACCATTTCTTACAGAGGTATTTTCAAATAAAAGTTGATCTTTTTAAACAACACTAGAGGAGTTTACTTTAAAAAAACCCAACCGAAAAACACACAGCCAAAAATGAAAATGCTACGAAGTAAAACACAGACCTCAATCAAAATCCAACTTCACTCATACAGAAAGAATTTCTAAACGTGCTTAAATAATTTGCAGGATTAGGCAAAAAACATCTTTCTTGAAAACAAATAAAGAGAAATATATTTAATGAAATCAGAATTAGAAATCAGAAGTTCATTCTCAATGATTTCAAAGAACGTGGAAGAATTTTCAAATTACTCCAGAAACTAAAATAATCAGGGAAAAGTAGTCTAAAATTCAAGTACTTGCATTCTTCCCCCCTCCTCAAGTACCTCACCCACAGTGATTCAACAATACAAGCCCCTTTTACTAAAGTCAAATGACAAGATCACAACGAAATAAAGACACCGAAACACTTCAATTTCTTCAGATCACTGTGATGTTGGAATTGCAGCTGTTGAAACTTAGTTGTAAACTGTGTTTTTCAATATAAGAACCACACAATAAGAATAATTAAATGGATCAATGAATATTTAAAGTTAGAAATGGTTCTTATATACAGAAAACCACTAACAATTACAGAGAAGTATCTGCTTTATTCCATAACAAGAGCAAGAAGAACACAGACAGGAGAACATAAAAATAAGTTAATAATTCACATATTTCTGTATCTTTCACCAACAATCAATATTGTCTGGCACGCTACTAAAAGCATAAATACTGAAGACAAATAAAACAGGTATGTTTCTGGAAGTGAGCAACTCAAATTAACAATCTTGAAAAAAGAAAATCTGTTTTCAAGAAGTTATTCTACTAGCTTCTTTAAAAAGAGAAGAGAAGAGAAGAGAAGAGAAGAGAAGAGAAGAGAAAAGAAAAGAAAAGAAAAGAAGAGAAAAGAAAAGAAAAGAAAAGAAAAGAAAAGAAAAGAAAAGAAAAGGAGGCAAAACACTGAGCAAAGACCTCACCCCTAAGACTAGAAGTTCGTTGCAATGAGTTCATTGCAAGGACCAGCTTCAGAAGATTTGGTTATGCCTTTACTAAAATAGCTGCAAGCTTTGCATTATGATAATTAAAAATGAGGTAGCCAAATCATACCAAATGAGTTCCTGAAGTTTCTTACCTCAAAGCCCGACTAAGCTTCTCATAGTTCATCGTGGGCTTGTTCTTGCGTTGTCCCCATTTCTGTGCAACCAGTTCAGGTTGATTCAATTTAAACTCTCCTTCATCACCAACCCAAGAAATACAGTCCCGAGCATCTTTGTCAGTGAGAAGTTCTAATAAAAACTGCCACAGCTGGATCTGGCCATTGTTCCCTGTTAAAATAGGAACAACGTGTTCAACTTCAACATGTCCTTTGTATGTTCCCCTCATGGCTAAAAATTTTCAACCAACATATTAAAGCAGACCAACATAGAATATATGATTGAAGGAAAACGTCCACTTAATTAATCCTTTCTCATGATTCTTTTGCAAACATTTCCCTGCAAAGGAATCGGTACCTATTTTTATTAAAAAAAGATGAATACAGGAAAAAATTTATCAAGGTTTTGCATAAATCTTCCCCCAGAACTTAAAAAAACTCACCCCCCAACAGAATCATTTAGATGCATATCTATCTTTACAATAGAATGTAGCAAGAGCTGCTTATTCCTCTTCACACACATATGCATATATGTATAATAGAAGCCATTTTTTTAAAAATATTTGGTCTCCAATTTTCAACATGAAATACGAGAAACACAAAAGAAACCCCTACACTTCAGCTTATATCAATGTAGCATCTTTCATGTCAAATCATTAAGATTTCTTTCTAACTCATGTACCTGCAGTTAAATTCCTAAATTCTCAGTGAGATACAGACAGCAGACCAGACGACTAAAGAGAGAAACACAGAGTAATCCTCACTAATGTCAGCCAATAAAACCTTGGCCTTAAAATTCTGAACAACATCATTAGAGGCCTTTATACAGTCTGAAACAAATAAAAACTCGAGGAGGAGAGGAATGGATTTAACAGAAAAATTCACAACAGTAAAGAGAAGCAAAAAAAAAATGACGGCAAAAATAATAAAGAAATTAATAAATACTCATAAAGAGTACAACCAAATAACAGTAATTCCAAAATTAAACTGCAAATTAAGTGCAAAGTTTTCCAGACATGCATTCATTTAACTAAACAAGAAATTTGAAAATTTATAAATTTTGAATCCCACCAGATTGAGGGGAACAGAGGAGGACATCAGACAGTGCAAGCAGAAGCTAGGCTACATTTTACAACATACGAGTTTCTTTTCTTCCCTTTCTGCAAATAGGAAGAAGTTAAAAGCTTGAATAAATGCTATGCAGTGGTTTGAGAGGACAGACTGTTAAGTGATAGGGAAATTTATCCATTTTATTTGCTGCAGGATGGAAAAACTGCAGCACCGTGTTGACACGGTGCTTATGGGAGCTAACCAACATGCCAGGGCTGCCTGTGCTTGCTGTGGATTTTTGGACCTATGGCTCCCTTTACACCACATAAGACTCCTACAAACCTCACATTTGGAACTACAAAGACGTGTTTCACCAAACTGTAATTCATATTAATGGGTTGGTGTTCTGTGCTTTGGCATGTAAAAATAATGGAGATAATACCTGTTCTGTTCCCAGGGGAACTCCTATCTTCTCCGGAGATCCTTGGAGCTCTCTGTACTTTAGCTGCCTTTGCACTGCTGTTTATCACTTTGATGGTGGTTGGGGTAGCAGGCTGTACAGACGCTGGTATAATCTGCACAGCTGTAGAGCAGAGAATGTTGCAGAACATTAATTATAAACTGCTGGCATAGAAATGGGCATATTTTACTTATTACTTGTATTATCATAACATCTAGAAGCTAGTTTTTTCCTTTGCTAAAAAGGCACACTGCATTAAGTCACAATACTAAGTATAATTTAAAGACCTTTTTACCTTATATAAAAATTGTAGTTTTAGACTCATTGCAGAAGTGTCACATTACAGATGAAACGCCATCTTTAGTTTATTATCATATGTATTATATGCTTCCGCAAAAAGAACCCAAACTCTCTCATGCCTTTGTTCTCATCTTCGTGCTGTTCCCACATGATCTACCCTAATGCCCTTTTCTCTACAGTCACTGCACAACCTCCATACCTGATTTTCAAACAGCAAACACCTTTATTGCAATGGTGTAGGATGAAGCAGATGCCCCACTCAAGCTGGCTTTAACTAGACACAACCACAGGATGTAATAAACACTCTGTCTATTTAACATATAAGATGCTTGTTAAGTCTTCTGAAAACTGATTCATTTTAATAATTGATGACACTGCTTAGCTGAAAGAATGAGCTTCAAATAACTGCAAAGTTACTTTAATGCATTATTTCTAGTATTAGTTTCTAAGCAAGTCATCTCTTCCACAGACCCCTTCAGTTTTTGGGAATACTTTTAAATTTGAAATTAATATTTTAATAGATCCATTCATGAATGCAATACATAACTGAAAGCCCTGAAACAACTAAAAACCCCAAATATGTATCCTAGACAGCTTATTTCAAGAAAGTGGAAAATGAAAGTTATAAGCTTCCCTAGTTCAGGTCAAACACTACCTTTTAGTCAATAACAAAATATAGAGAAACTCAGTGTTATGTTTTGAAGTTTAAAATATGTCCTCCTCCCTTCCTCAAGGAAAAATACTCTCTCAAGTAATTTTCTAAATGTTGTATTATCATAGTTCTGAACCACAGTACAGTGCTAAACCTACAAACAGTGAATTGTGTGAATTAATGCTGACAGAAGTACTTACGCTGATCAATAGTAACAGTTGCTATTTCTCCAGAGTGTTCTTGGCTAGCCAACACATCTACAAATTGGAAAAAAACCGAGCAGGTTTATATTTAATCCGCAAATTTCAAGTCATATGAATATCAAAAACTTTCATATTTCATAGAGGAAAAGAAATAAAAATCTGGCTATCAGTCTGCAAGAGACATGTACAGTTCATGGTCTTACAAGTGGAGACATTCAACATGTGTCATTCAATTTTTAGAGGGGTGTACATGGCAAATTTCCACTATCTTATGCATTCTCCATCCCCAAAAATCTTCAGCTATATTATGTAGATGAAGATGGAAATAGTTATTAGTCTGGCAAGTGACATCCAAGCATGGTAAACCTGAAATGCGCATATATGTTACTGTATTACGCACATACAATCCATCACTTAGAAGCTGTGTTGTGTACCATCTAAGGATTTCACTGCCTGTGCTTAATAATCTCCACTTCTATATGACACAGAAACGTACATTTAATAACTCTCGATCAATACTTAATTATAGAACTAACAAATTCAGTAAATGCATAAACTATGAAGCTTTATAAAAAACAAAGGAGGAATAATAATTCGTTACCTGCTAGTTATAAGGTTTGATAAAAGACAGGCAGTGTTTAGCATGCAGACATGTTTCATAGCAGCAGACATCCTAATACCTCCTGCTGTCTTATATTGATACCCTCATTTTTAGCCCCACAATATTAAGTAAAGGAAAAATGACTGCTCATAATTGATTTCACATTTCAAGAAAAAGGTCTAAAAAAATAGGAGAGAGAGAAGCAGGGAAGTGGAATAAGTAAAATCAGTTACAGAAAAATCTGCCATACACTTTCGAAGAAGCTCCAGGTGGCTCCAGAGAATTTCTCCCCGTGGGACACGCTGGAAGAAATCTTCTTGGCTGAGGTTGCAGAGCTCCCGCCCAGGAATGCTGAGTGCGTTGAGGTCGATATCGGTCATGCTGAACTCCTTCATCACCCATACCACCCAGTGGAGCACCTGGTCTGTCGACCACTGAACTGGGTCTGGAAAAGATGGATGAAACTGTAAATCATATACTGCAAGGCTCCTCCTCAATTATGTAATAACTTCCATAAGTGTAAATGAGTAACATCAAGAAGCAGTTACTGAGACCAAATCTGCCTAGAAAGTTGGTGACTACTCTTAAAATGGTGAGGGAATGGTGTGGATTGGCAGGGTGATGGAAAGGGTCAAAGAGGGATTTTCTTTAGAGAAAGTTTTTACATCAGAACTATGCCTGACATATCTCAAACACAAAGAAGTTTTCTTCTTGTACAGGTCTTTAGCTTCCAAAAAAGAATACTCTTTCTCACAGAAGGCTGCTCTTCTTCAGAAATGTTGATCAAATTGTGATTATGACAAAATATTACATTCCAAACTCATTCACACAATCTCAGTTTCTGCTGAAAAAACCATCATTGGGTACGTCTGGGATGGATTAATTTTCTTCCCAGAAAGTCCTATTGTGTTGTGCTTTAAGCTGGTGACCAAACCAGTGTTAATAACACACTGAGATGTTTTGGCTACTGCTGAGCAGTGCTTGCAGAGGCCACGAAGATGTGGCTCAGCCCAACACAGAGAACATAAAACACCCAACTAAAAAGAGAATTTCAAAGAGAACAGTGGGATTGAGTTGGCTGCAACCCATTAGGGACACCTAGCCTTTGATGGTGAGTATATTATAGACACCCGTACCAGGAATCCCGTTGGGATTGGGATTGTGCAATGTTCTGCAATTGCTGTAATCATCTTAGTGTACCTTAACTTTGTGCTGTGTTTTTAATTAAACTTGTATCACTCTGCTAAACCAGAAATCCTCTGTAATAGCAATGATTTTCAATTAAATTTGATATTACACCCTCCACACATGGAATACCTAAAAGAACCTGGTCAGACTATTAGACTCCAATGCAGGGCCTTTTCTGTTTCTCATTCAGCCACCCCAGTGAGTAGGCTGGGGGTGCATGAAACTGAGGAGGGACAGCTGACCCCAAGTGACCAAAGGGATATTTCACACTAGAGGGAATACTGAGCAATAAAACTGACAACCAGTTTTTTTGAAGTAGCCCTTGCATAAGGCCTGGCTGAGCATTGGCCTGCTGCAGGTGAGTGATTGCTTCTGCATGACGTTTTCAGCCAGAGCATCAAGTTTTGGGATGTTAACTTTGTATATAATATATTAAAATACATCAAGAGGTAAGAACTAGAAACGAAAGTAGTGATATCTACTTTTCACTGGAGCAGAGTGATTATGTATTTTTAAATTCTGATATCCTAAGATGTCACCTTCAAAAGTTTTTATTTTAAGATTTAAAATAAATAAAATTAAGAAAAATTACGAAAATTAAGAATTAAAGAAAGCAAAGATTTCTAAGTCTATACACATTTATCTAGGAGCTACAAATTTCATTTTGCTTAACAAAGGACAGTTACATGGCATAATTTTTCACTAATGCTACCTAAAACAATGCAATGTAATCCTGTGGCAAAAGACACACCTCAAGGGGGTTGATCTACCAAACATCAGCAGCAGTGAACTTTTATCAAAAAGCTGCTAATTTCTTCTCATTGACAGAACACAGTCTGCAAGGAAACATAAATTATTACTTTCTCTAACCACTTCCGTGGTTTCCAAGCTTTCTACTGCTCCATTTTCTGCATTTAGTTCTCACAACAACTACTATTTTCCTTTCTTCTATGTACCAAATCTTTGGATTCTAATAGCAGAAATACTTTTAACAAAAAAAGATTAATAATCTCTAATAAAACCCAAAGCATAACACCCAAAACATAACATTAAAGAGAAAGCCACAACATTTTAAAGACCTGCTAAAAGCTAGTTTTCCATTTGCAGCAAAGCAGAGAAGTCTGTAAGGATGAAGACATGGAACTACTACTTTTCTGGATGATTATTTATTGACTAGACTTGACTCAACATCAACACACACTGTCTTCTGAAAAGATTCAAGAAATAATTTTGGATTATAATGTAGAACCTAGGGGTGCCTTATTTCAGCACAAGCCCTTGCAATGTCTACTCAGAAAACATTTACAATGTTATTCTTTCTAGAAGTGTAATTTAGCAGATTTTTCTGGTATCAAGAGAACACTATTATTTGTAATCCACAGATCTGTCATAATGAACTAGTATGACTTTCCTGAAAAATCTGCACTCCTATGGCCCAAAACTCATTAAACTTTTAAAGCCACAGTTGTCGGTTATATTAATATATATATATATTAAAGTTCTTGGCTTTTGTTAAAGCATCAATATCATTAAAGTTTATTAAAAATATTATTCAACATAACAACACTGGTTTAAGTAATTTTCTTCTGATATTAATGTGACAGTATGATGAAAAGTCTTAGTCTGCTTCTGATAATCCCTCACTTTTTTTTTTCAAACATTCTGCATCAAATCCCTGATTACCAACAGACATAACATGATGAAAACTATTTTTGAAGTGCTTACCAATGAGAAAACTAAAAAGCCATGAAAAAGCCATTGCTTTATTTATCAAAAATACGCTCAAAATATTGGCAAGCTACATGTCCTGCAAAGACCTGTGACTTGACCCTTCCAAGTATCCCCCTTGCCAAATATATTCCAGTTTTACAGATGTGCTCATATATAACAGCTTCCTGAATACTGACAGTACATTTCTGCCAGTCACAAGAAACAATTTAGCTGGATAATCTCCCAAACATAATATAGGTCTAAATCCCACAGCTCCAGTTCAATCTTAAACAGACATTCAGCGATTTTTTTTAAGCTAACATTAAAAGACTAACCTGCTAAGTAACAACATTAACTCAAAAAAGATAATCATCTAGAAGAGTGTTTCTTTTCAGTTCTGAATCATCTTCCTCCAGTATGAAGTCCAGTACAGTTTTTCATCTAAAATCTGATTTAACAGAATATTCAGCATCCTCCAGTCCATGAACAATTTGTTTCAGCAATTTTATAGGCAACAATACCCTATACCAAGTACTGACTCTGTTCAATTCCACACACCTGAAGAGCTTTATCACTAACACAGACATTTTTAAGGAGGACAGGAAGAAAAGTGCTTTCTAAAAACTGCATTGACAAGGTAGCTATGGCACAAAAGCACTCATTTAATGAAAGTATTATGAGCATTCACTTTACTTCTTTGGTTTTTAGATTAGGTACTAGGAAAAAATTCTTCCCTGTGAGGCTCCGGCACAGCACCCAGAGAAGCTGTGGCTGCCCCATCCCTGGATGTGTTCAAGGCCAAGCTAGATGGTGCTTGGAGCAACCTAATGGTCTAGTGGAAGGTGTCCCTGTCAATGGCAAGGGATTGGAACAAGATGGTTTTTAAGGTCCTGTCCAACCTAAACCATTCCATGATTCTACAATTCCCTTATGCAGATTATTTGCATTGAACTAACCCATACCACAGGTTTCCTCCTCTGAGGTCCCTGAGCACCAATCCCACACCAAACAGAAGAGCCCAGTCCCCAGCTGAATACACCCATAGCTATGCACTATTACCATAAGGTATTCCAAGGCGCTCCTGCTCCTTCCGATAGCCTTCCAGCGCTGCAGCCCATCGCGTCACTTGCTCAGACGTTTCATCTGAAATGGTTGCAATATGTTTTGTCCCATCCAAGGTTATCACTTGAGCTTCCTCAACAAGGTGAGCTTCAGCCTCTGCATGATGAGCATCTGGATCAATCACAACCTCCACGGTCTCCACAGGCTTCACGATTTCCAGTATGTTCAACTTGGGCTCTATCCCTGAGTAAGGAAACAAAACAAAAGTTAAAGACAGTAATGCAAATATGACAAAAACATTGTTTTAAAGGTTCTTGATTAGTAAGGTTAGCAAACTCAGAAAAGAAGCAGGACACAAAAGTTTCATCAAATTTCTGCGAGCGTCCTAAATTAGAATGACATACTCTATTAGATAGCATATACTTTATTCAGGTGAATAACAAAGCTGTCCCTCTCTCTTCCCCCAATATTGTAGCTTCCTGTTCTGTTTAAGTGATCTGTTTCACAGATCTTGAACAGAATGTTCAGCATGTGAGCATAAAGTACAAATATTTTGGTCTGTAAGATATATACCAAAAAAAAGCAGAAAAAGCAACCTCCAAAAGGACCCAGAACAAGTATCCAGCTTTACTCCAACCATGAGGCATTTCTTTCAGCCTTTCAATACTTCCTGATAACTCTGGGGTCTACACAAAGCAGTTAATATTTTCTTTCAGTACTCTGCAGTAGGCAGTGTGTTAAACAGCAAGTTAAAAGACAACCAGAAAATTCTTATCGTTTTAGGCTTCATCAGCTATTCATGTCTGTCATTTCAGATCATGGAGCTATAAGGTATGTCTGTATCAATTCTGCAGCAATTCAGAACGCATTCACTAATGCTCTGTATCATCATCTTCTCTGTTGTCTTCTGAGGTGTTTTGCCCAGCTGCTGCCTCACCAAATTTCTGACATTGTACAGAAAATTTTTCTAAATTATTTTAATTTTTGTGACATACAATTTTTATTATAATGCAAACAACTACACTTATTTTAAGAGATTTTTATCAAACATATTTTCACATTAAAAAAATCTTTATAATTTCATTTTATCTTGAGTTGGAAAACCTTGACTACGGTTAGGCTGATGAAAGCATAATTCACAGAACATCATATGGCCAGAGCAACTTCAGTACTTGTACCATTAAGATGATTTTGTGTCCTTCCTGTCTAATCTATATTAAAGCTCAATATGAGATGGTTCCACAGGTAACAGCCTTAAAAGCTATATCCTCCATCCAGTCATAGTTTGTAAGGGAAAACAAATGGCGTATGTACGTGTATTACACAAGTAAGAAAAAAGAAGTCTTTTTCAGACAAGGCATTCAGTTTGAAAAAGATATTAGAAAGGGAACAAACAGTACAAGGCCATAGAGTACAAAACTCAGCAATGTGAAATCAAGGATGTGAAAATAGATGTAGACAACCAGTAAGTGGTTGATTAGATGAAGAAGCAAACATGAAGAAAAAGCAAACAAATATCTTACTTAAGAGGGTGTTTTATCTAGGCCATCTGAAATTAACACGCACAACACAGGCTTCTTTCAAACTCATACGAAAATGGGTAAGGGAAGCCACTAAGGGCTAAGATTCTATTTTTGATTTTCAAAAAAGAAAGTAAAGAAAAAAACATCTAGAGAGATACAGTTCATTATTCTTGAACAAAATAATTTACTGTGTCATAAAATTACATGTCAAAAGAACTTCATGCTTTATCCACAATAGAAACATGGCGATCAAAGCAATGAGTCTCTGTAGAGGAAATAGCTTGTAAGTAAAAATGTGAATTAACAGTCTGCCATCAAACTTACTGCAACACTAGATCAGCATTAATTCCCTGGGGTTGTCTGCATCTCTCCTCACATCTTTTCTCCCTTTACCTACCACGTAAGAGATGACCAGTCTTCCCTGGACAGCACACAAATTGGGGAACACAATGCCCCACCTTCCAGAAGTATAAACTGGTACAAGCAGTACAAAGCTTCAGGACAGGAGCTACCAAGACACATACAGATGTTGACAGTACTCCCAGCTGTCTAAAGGTAGAGAATATTCTGGGGTGATGACTGACCAACAGGCAGCCTGCTTGGTTTTACCCACCCTGAAATGACTAGTATTAACCACACCCAGAGACAGGACATTAGTCGAACAATAACTTTAACCTAAATAAGTGTCATTACACTTACGACTTGTTCCTTTACATACTAAAAGTAACAAAAAGCCTACTTTTTTCAGAAATTATTATAGAAAAAACCACCAAAATACTTTACTGTGGTGGTCTCCAAAACTGAAGTTTTTTTCAAATTCTTTGACGTAAAATGGAACACAGTTACTCAAGAGTTCCACAGACACGCAAGAGGCCCAATTAAGAGCAGACTGGGCTGCACTCAAAGCTGCTGTTCTCTAAATGTCAGGAAAATCACACACACTGCCATTCCTCCAACCACAGGAAATGAGTTAGGGCAAGGCAGAGCACCAGAACAGTCTTTCTAGTAAAAATGAAAAAAATGAGAATGGTATTTTATCTGCTGTAGAATGAAATCCTATAAAAGAACAACACTCAAGTTCAACTAAAGAAGAAGAACTGTATTTCACCTGTAGTCTTTGAATTTAAAGCCAGCTGGTCAAAATTTGATAGAACATTTGAACTGACATAGTAGCTTTTCTTTCAAGAAATAACAGTCCAATCTACCACAAGGATTAGCATCACTGATTACTTCTAGCTGAATTCTATACATTACACAAGTTAGGGAAAAATAAGCATAAATGAACTGAGAATCTCTCAAAACCTCATCCACGCAAGTAAAAAATGAGGATAGCTTAAGAAGCTGTTTTTTCCCCTCTGGCTCAAAGGGGTACTGTGGTCAACAGTACACAAGTCCATTTTCCTGCTAGTGATCCAAATATCTTTCTTTTGTTTATATGCATGCTATTTGTTTTCTGCTATTCTGCCCTGCCATATTTTACATGCCTTCAACAGACAGATTTCTTAGGAGCTGCTCAAGTATCAAGGCCTGAAAAACAACACTGAGGAGTGTTCCAAAGTGACACAGAAGTACTTAATATTCAAGTGTTTCTTTTAAGATGGGAGAGGGAGCGAGAGGGAAGGTGTGATGAGGGCAGGGGGCAAGAAGCTCCTTGTACTGTATGATCATGAACCCCAGTTTTACAGTAAAGGGAAAAAAACCAAAACACAGGAAGAATATGGAAGGTGATAATAAAAGTATTTATCACNAGTACTTAATATTCAAGTGTTTCTTTTAAGATGGGAGAGGGAGTGAGAGGGAGAGAGGGAAGGTGTGATGGGGGCAGGGGGCAAGAAGCTCCTTGTACTGTATGATCATGAGCCCCAGTTTTACATTAAAGGGAAAAAAACCAAAATACAGAAAGAATATGGAAGGTGATAATAGAAGTATTTATTACTCACATCCTTTTGAAAACGGAAGTCTGAGCACTGAATACTAGAGGTTACTGGGCATGAATTAAGAGCAGTTATTCTAGTTCCCTGCAGGATATTTCTGTTCTATTTTAAAAGCAGAAAGGTAGTACACTTCCCATTACATATAGGGAACTGAGGACTCCACCTAGCACTAGTCACCTGACACTCAGCATTAAATGCAAATTGTGTCTTGCTGAAGACTCTTAATGCAAAGCAGAAAGTTTTCTTCTGTTTAATTTACAATGAAGCCACAAGTAAACAAAAAGTGCTCCCCAAATTTTGCTCACTTCCTTTGCTGATGTAACTCAAAATAGGTAACTAATTTACTCCTGAAGAACTTGTCCCTGTTTAAAAATACAGAAATAAACACCTGTAGCTGTTACCACAGCCCAATATGAACATTGTCTTTAAAGAGTGGTGGCTGTCCTTCCACTCAAGACATATGGAGGGAGTAAAGCAGAAAAGTACAACAAAAAGCAAAACAATGAAGCTGCTGGTTCCTGAGGATTTTACAAGGGGGAATCCTGCCATACCAGATAATACAAATAAAAACTATGCCTCGACAAATCCGTACCCACCTGGTTCATGTTCCTTTGACACAATGGTTTATTCTGACTTCTCATCCAAAGAAAACAGACAACAGACAGTGATCCTGGACCTTGATAAGGATTTTCAGTTAGCTACATTTACTTTCATAATGTAATTGTTCCTAAAGCACACAAGCTCACTCACCTCACAGGGATGAAACTGTCACCTACCTACAAAAAATCGTTAGCCTGCTTTGATATTTGGTCTGATACGAGTAACGACTCAACCTTGAGGAAAGCCTCATACTGTAACTCACACTACTTGACAGAGAGTTGTCTGGGTTCTGGATTTGTTTGATTTTGTTACTTACAAAAATGATACGAAATTCCTTTAAAAAACATTTCAAATAGCATTAGTCCACGACATTTATTTTAATTTTACTACTTAGTATGACAGTACACAGTGATAATTACATTCTGAAGCTCTGTGACCATTCATTGATTTTCTCAACTTTACAACTGGGAATAGGAGGAGATTAGTATTCCTCCAATATTAGTTTGTCTGTACAACAGACAACTGTAACTGCTTACCTTGCCTAGATATTACTTGCACACTGAGTTGCACAGTTCCATCTGTTTTCACTCCTTGATCAAAAAGGCTTCGATCTGGGTCCAGCTTGATAAAAGCATTAAAAATTAAAAAATTAAAAAAATGTATTAGTCTCAGTTACAATAAACTTATTCTCTTTTAAACTTTAGAAACACTTGGTGCCTGCAGCAAATTTTCTGAAGAAGTGTGCAAATATTTTCAGTACTGTGTAGACATAGTACATAACAAACAAATCTGATTGTATTTGAAACTTGCCACTCTGTTCTGTTTAAGGTATTTTTGCTCACAGGAACATTTTCTGACCTAAAAGAAGCAATGCAATGTGGGGAGGTACCTTCACTACCTGAAAACTACCTACAGTTTCTTTTCTGAGCTTTTAACACCTTCATAAAAATTCTTACCTTTATAACAATATTCTCCCATTGTTTCTGGAAAAGGCACAGATGTCTGATTGTAACTTCAAATAAAACATGTAGCTAAACGAAATGCAAAACAGTTATACTGCCTAACATGTGGTAATGCCTATAAAGATGGGGGGATTTCTTGAGTAACACTTTGCTTCCTCTATTCCTGAATAATACAGAAACCTTCTTGTTTAGATTCAAAACAAGACTGGACTCATGGAAGTTCAGGCAGCAACAAATGATCTGAGCCACCTCACATCAGGAACTCCAGGAATATTTTGATTGTATTTACACTGAACCAGTGGGTATATATTCAACAGTCTGATGATAACGAAACTGACATGAAATTAAACTCTTAATTGTAATTAATATTCCACATGAAGCATGAATTCCACAGACAATGGAAAAAAGGGAAAAAGTATGTAAAATTTTCTCCATTTTCTCCATTAAGAGGTTAAATCTTTCATAACCTTTCAATTTACCTGGATATCTTGCAGACAAATTTCATGTGCATCCAAGGAACACTGCAGTCTGGGTTCCAGCAACTTCTTAAGATTTCCAATGGGTTCACTGATATCAATAGCCTGACTCACAAATTCTGCGGTGGTGTAGGTTTGCTCAACAATGCTTAAATAGAAATTAATGCAATAAATCATTACCTACATGTTAACAGAGCAGGTATAGGAAAGGTTAATAAAGTGTAGAGGTAAACTAGATAATAGGTAATAGGTAATACTGACTCTGAAATCTTAGTATCATGCAGTATTAGTTTGAGTACTCTTTGTTTGAGTAGAGAGTGAATTACTAAATTTGGTCTCATTAATTTTGCAGTTGTGGAACTCTTCTTTCACCCTGTCACCACTAAAAGGCTCGGTTAAATACCAAGATTCACATCACCTTTTTCAAGAGAGTAACCCATGGTTAGCATATTATATATTGTTAATTTGCATGTAGAGTAAACCAATTTTATTTGCTTTACCTGGACTGTATTTACAAGATATTCAAGTTAAAAGCAAACACAGAATCTTAACAGACAGGGAAAATAGAAGGAAAAAAATGCTCACACTGATACATAGCAACTTTTCATGTCTTTTCACCAGTTAGCACAAGAAGAATAAGCTTAACACATACTAGGAACAACCAGAAGGAAGTACAACAGCATGGAGCCTTGAAGGAACTATGAGTCACGTATCATGGTTGTCCCACACTACAACAATGACAGTATTGGCACAGGCATTCAGAAATGTCATTGTCATAGGACTCATGTTATAACAATGACCTTACACAGTTGGGCTCTCTTCATTTACACAGAAGGAAACCAGAATGTACACAGATATAGTCTGTAAGTAGTAAAAATAAACAAGGAGCTCAGAATAGTAAGAAACTAGTGAGGGATTTTGAATCAGTTCTCCAGAATAGGTTCTTAAAGAGTAGTTAACCTAACCAGCCTCAGTTCTTTCTACCTGTTGGAGACTTAAGTGGTATGGTTTATGGCTTAAACATCTTTATGAAGGACTTTTGCTTATTACAGCAAAGGTGTAACAAAAGTTGCATGGAAGACCACTGCACCCTGAACAGGCCTCCTGACTGAGACCCTCAACTGCAAGTGAGTAGAGATAAGATTAAGTGACTCAAGTTTAATTTGGGGAAAAAGAATACATTCACAAGAGGATTAAGCCCAGCACCTTCGGTGTGGAAACCACAGTCCCAGGTTTTTGTGCTGCCAGGCTCACACAGATCCCTACAACAAAGGTGGGAGGAGGAAATATTTTGTGTGTGTGGCATAGCCTCTAGCCAGATGCAGTGAATGCCCATCCTCCGCTGGGCAGACTGGCCCAGCTGTGGGGCCTCCCACCCTGGGAAGGCCATATCTATGGGACATCCATGGGAGGGACAGCAGAGGGGGTGTCATGGCCCATCAAAGCCCCCCCAAAGGGGTCCCCAGACCCTGCACCAGAGCACTGCATGTGATACTACATGATGCAACAGATCCACAGTCTTGCAAGGGACAGTGTCAAACTGACCCCCCTCAGGGAGGTACCCATGTGTTCCCACCTGCCCAAACATATATAAATTGGATTCTATACATTTTGGTGGGAGACTCTCAGCACCAAGACGACCAGATGGAGGGAGGCAATGAGACATCGCTGGGATACAAGAAGGGGTGATTTGCTTCTACTTAATATCTGTCACTCTCCCTGACATCCTTGCCACACACCTCTTTTTCTATTTCTTTCTTTCTATCTCTTTTAGTATTAAATAAAATATATCCATTTTTTTGGTATCAACATCTAATGTCATTTGGTTTTAATCAAGTTTTGGGGTATATTTTGCCTCTTTCAAGGTTCAATCAATTTTATTTACAGAGACTTAGTTTTCTTTACTCTTCTGTGCTTAGACCAGATTGCAACACTACCCTACAGATCAGTTGATGCTCTGAGCTTCCAAACACGTGAAAATTAGTGAAAATTAGAAGGGATGCATTGAAAACTAAAAATCCAGGTTGAGATAATTAAGTCAGAGGGTATCCTACTTCAGTATGTATGGTTTCAAAGGCCCTAACAACAGTAGAGTTGATATTGAGCATCATTTCTGCTCTGTTAAAAAGTGTCCTGTATAAATCCAGTATAACAGTAAAGCAAAGGACTGGAGAAATGGAAAAGTTCATCTCAATTACAGAATGATACACTGAAGATGAAAGGTTTGCAACACACACACACAAACATACTACTGCAGACTTGAAAATAGGAAAAGTCCTAATAACATAGCAAGAGACAACCAAAACAGTTTGGGATTTAAATAACTAAGAGTGAGGAACATGATAGCACTATACTGATTTCCTATAGTGGCTACATTTCAACTTCTAGGAAACCACCATTTAACTAGGTAAGAAACAGTAAAACTTACTAGTTAATTAATTGCCACCTAAGGATCCCAAAAAGCAAAGAAAGCACATACCTTTCTTCAGTGCATTCCTGTTTCTCAGTTCCATCAATTTCGATTTCTATCAGCTCCTCTGCCTCTCTCTTAGTCATGGCTGCAATGTCTTAAGAACAGAGCTATGAACAGAAAAGAATTTTTTGTGTAAGTCACAGACCAACAAGACTAGACAGTGTTTTGTGTCCTATCGCACATTTTTTAAACCATATACCAGAACCATATACCTTTAAAGGCAAGAATTCATCTAAAAAATACATCCAAAAGCTAATACAGATTTCATAAAATATATTACTACGCCTGTCCTCAAACAAATGTTCTAGAAGCAAATACGGGACTATTAAGACATTTGCACAGAGCCCAAAGCCTGATTCTCTTGGAGGCACCCAAATTTTAAGGATTTTTTTGTTGTTGCTATAGGCCACCTACAGCAAAGTACGTCTGAAAATTCAAACCACCTTCCTAGCATGGTTGAAAGATGCTCATAAATTTAAGCTGCATTTTACACGAAATGCTGCAGGAGGAAGTTAGGGAGAAGAGCCATGATTTCTTCATAGCTAAAGTGAACAACAAAGTGTTGGTTGACTAGGTCATCTTTCTACCCTTACCTCCCACAAGTGAATGGTTGATGACATGATCACAACAAACCTATCTTGCTAAGTCCCAAACTAAAGCAGGATGTTAGTAATGAAAGAGAAAGCTATTTTGTGACAACATTCTCATTAACACTGCAGATTTTTCATGCCCTGTAGAACATTGGAGTCTGTTGGGAACATAAGTGGGAAACAAAGAATTACAGTATTTGGTCTGTAAAGACATAGTTCGTCTGGTATTTTTGTCTTTCACTAACCAGCACATATACCATAACTATGAAATACATATGATAAAAAAACAGGCCCAATTATATTAACAGTTTACAATAAATAACACCATGAACTCATAGCAAAAGGAGCCGGAAGTAGAACTACAGAGGAAGAAAAAAAACCACTGGAGAAACAGCAAAACATGACTACTATTTAAATATCCAAAACAGAAGAGATCACCAAGACTACCATCCTGGAATCATCCTTTCTCAGGGACTACTCTTATCCCAAACCCAACTAGACTAGTTGGGTTAGCAAGTTAGCAAGACTATCTACTGAAGACAAGATAATAAGGATATGTATTAGTCTTTAAAACTTCTCAAAAGTAATAGTAACCAACTAAGTTTTACAGCTGCTACATAAACTGTCTAAAGAAATTCAAACTACTCATCATCTCCTTCAAAAACGATTTTGTAAGATCAGTTGTGAAGAAATCAAGCACTGCATGAGGTTCATTCTGTAAGAAGCTACCAAGGTTAGGAAGTGAAAGATCACTTTATCAATATCTCACTATTAGAAGCAAACCCAGAACCTGTTCACAGATCTGGCTCTGTGAAAATCCCCAAAGGGCCAGCGTAGGAGTGCAATTCCTGTATCGATTAATCTTGTGTATCATTCTCAAGATAAATGGTAAAGACTGAAATACAACTTCTGAAGAATGCAGACAGGCTTAAATATCTGAATGCAACGACACCTGCATGGTTACAGGTGATCTGTCAGACTATTTAAAAATATTTCAAAACCAAGGGTTGAGCAATGTCTCTTACTGAAAACTCCCAAACTGATATGCTAAAAAAAAGGGGCGAATGTCTATTCTGTATTCACTATAGCAAGCAAATTAAAAACACAAAACAAAGGTAAATTATCTTCTTCTTTTGTGATGAAGAGTTTACCAGTAAGGTCACAAAGGGGTTCAGCTGGGATTTCTGTTCCTTGACATATTCATACATTATTTACCAAGGAAACGTGCAGACTTACAGAAAGAACTCACCATCTTGACAGATTTCTGGCAGAAAATATTCAATATGGCTAAATGCAGAGTGATGCAGAATGAGAAAATATTACTGCCCATAGTAATGGTAGTAACAGTACAGAACTAGGAAAGGCATTTAGAAGTCCCTATGGATTGGACTCCAAACTGGCAGCTGGACTAGTAACCCTCCTCAAAGGCAATTCAGGGTTCAATCTCACAGGCTCTGCTATATTTTCAGATCCCTGGAGGGGCAGGAAAGAGGAAGCCAGACACAAAGAGCAGGTAGACAAAGAGGAAGAAAGACGGTTCCACTACACACAGATACAAGAAAGGGAGATTGGTATAAAGAATAACAACATGATGAAAACACATGAACTCGTTAAAGTTCATAGAAGCCTGAAGGGGAAAATTATTCAATCTTTCCTATGCTAGCATAAAGAGACTTCTGATATAAAAATTTCCCATGAAGTCTAGCAGTTGCTACAGGATGATGCAGCGTTTGAAAGGGACACATAGGTTCATATGGAACTGAGCTGCCTGATCCTTCCCTGAAGGCTACTGAGAGACAAGAAGTCTCGAAGAGCCTGGCTTGCCTGGAAGGTTCATGCGGCAGGAACACTACAACAGCAGCATTTGTTCAAAGGAACATATAAAACTGTGGTTGATTCCTGAAAGGTTCAGTCTACTGATTTATGCTTATTTCCACTTTTTCCTTCAACCTAACAAGCCCTAAGACTTACCTCTTAGCCAAGAAGAAATCTGACCTCCACTAACATATGAGAAGGCACCTGTCAACAGAGCCTTTTACCCTAGTATGACAGCCCAGTACTACTCCAGTATCTTTTGAAGACAGGAGAGTAGTCCCTTTGTTCTGTTTAAATCTATCTTTTCCCTAGAATATAAGGAGTTAAACGAGGAATGAGCCCACTGTGATACGGCCAAACACTCTCTGAGTAGGATTATGTTTGCTATCCCACCAGGTAATTGTAAAATAGAGTCCAGTTCTGGAGCCCATACACATTATCAGCTGATACTGAAGCCCAGACACTGGAGCTTTCTGCGCCCAGAGAAGCTCTGGTATGTGCAGCACATGGTTCCAATTCATCGGTATTATCAAAATTATAAATACCAAAACAAAGCAGGTAACAAAGCAGACAGCCTGTCCTTTACAGATCAGCTTTTACAACTCATCAGCCAATTCAGTTTTACAACGGAGACAGTGGAGCACTGAACAGGGTGGAGGAAAATCACACCAGATTTGATATGTTTAACTTCCTTATCAACAGCCAGAAGGGAGAAAATAAAGGCAAACTGGAGCTGTGGCTGTGCAGCATATACCTGGCTGAACATTACAAAGCAAATTATGCAAGGTCATGGAATTAATTAGGTTGGAAAAGACTTTTGAGATCATCATGACTGACCACCATATCAACTACACCACAGCACTAAATGCCGCATCCAGCCTTTCCTTTAACATCTCTGGATGGTGATCCCACCACCTCCCTTGTCTGCCTGTTCCAATGTCTAATCACCCTCACAGTGAAAAAATTCTTCTTAAGTGTCCAACCTAAACCTCCCCGGCACAGCTTAAGACTCTTTTTTACTGGTTTGCCAAGGAGCAGAGCCCGACCCCCGCCTGGCTGCAACCTCCTGTCACGAATTGTAGAGAGCGATAGGATCCCCCCGGGCCTCCTTTTCCCCAGGATGGGTCCCCCAGCTCCTCCTCATCAGACTTGTGCTCCAGACCCTTTCCCGGCTCCGCTGCCTTTCTCTCGACTCGCTCCAGCCCCTCTATGTGGAGAGGGGGGCTCAGAACTGGACACATCACTCGACGTGCTTCTCAGTGCAAGGAGAGAACCACAGGACGCCACATCCCGTTACGTTTTCACCCCAAACAAGGTTTTTACAAGCGGGGTAAGTTTCCACGCGCCGGGGAGGCCTCGCGAGCCCCGCGGTGGGAGCACTCGGTCCTTGAGCCCGGGGGCCCTTCCCCGCCACCGCCGAGGCGCCACCTCCCCATGGGCCCCGCTTCCCGCGGCGCCTCCGTGTCGTCGTTTGAACCCGAAACGGAAATGGGATCGCGGAGCCGCCGGGGGAGAAACGGAAACAAAACACGGGCCGGGCCGCGCTCACCCGCCGCCACCGTCCGTCTGTCCGTCCGTCCGCCCGCCGCACCAACACGTCCCGCCGTCCGTCCGCGTCCGGGAACTGCCGCGGCTCCGGGTCCAGGACCGGCTTCGGGATCGGGTCCGGGAGCGGGCTGCGCCAAGACCGAGGCGGCGCGCGGGCCCAGCGCGGGGAAAGCGCGCGACACCGCCGCGCCCCCGCGCGAACTACGGCTCCCGGCGGCCCCCGCGTGGGAACTACATCTCCCGGCGGCCCCCTCGCGGGAACTACAGCTCCCGGCGGCTCCCGCGGCTCCGGAAGGCCCCACGCCCCTTCCCGTCACTTGGAAGTGGCTCTGTGCGGGCACGGTGCGTGCTGGGCTCTCCCGGGGCTCTCCCCGCGCTGCCCCGGGTCCCGGCGGGCGCCGAGCGGGGCCGGGTGGTGTGTCGGGATGGGGAGGGGAGAACCCTGGGTGTGCGCGGGGGTGGGGGGCGGTTCCCGGCGTGCACCGCGAGGAGGTGGGGCCGAGCGGAGGCGGTGGTTCGGCCAAGGTGACACTGGAGAGGTTTGCTGGGTTGAAATTGTCATCTTTTTTTCTACTTAAACAAAGTAGAAGAGCCAAATTCCCGGTTTGTCTGGGTTGTTCGGTCGTGATTCCCTACCGAACGGGCCGCGGAGCTGCGCCCGCGGGGCCAGGGTGTCCTCGGGTTCAGTGACTGCT